>CM029608.1:890861-1288361 GCA_017311375.1 Mytilus coruscus
GGATTGTTTACTTAGTTTTACTTCTTTTAGTTGCTCTCACCTGACCGACTTCCATTAAGTTCTACCGCAAAGTAGGTAACCTGTCGAAAAATTATATAGTCCGGAGTCAAAAGTCGGTAGTGAAACTAGTGTATGATTATAATGATCAAGTGATAAATAATGTTATACAATATATTATACTAGTAGTACGTAGATTCTATAATTCTTTGAAATCATTTTTATGAAACAACTTATTTTCGCGGATATTTATATTCCCTTAATTTAAAATTGAAAGAGAAGAAATATGTTTGCTGCTATTTGTATTCTTGCTATTGTTCTACTTAAGGAACCCTAATCTATCGCGAAAATAAGTTAATGGCTTGTGCAGTATTTGTTGGTTCCAATTTTCATAGGTTCCATAACAAGTAAGGGTGTCAATTTCTATTTGTTCCTGAACGGAATAAAACAATAGAAGGCAAACAATTGGCTTAAATCATGGATGAGTTCAAAAATAGTAATGGCAAGTGTGACTTCATACTGTTTAGGACATTTTTCAGTTCATCGGTTTGTATTTGAACTGAAGCAGAGGATGTGGTATGATTGTCAATGAGACAAGCACAGTGCAGACAATCCACCTCAGACCAATAGCAACCATACGTTTATATACCATAAAGTTAGCCATAGAAGGAACTGATTAAAAATGAAAACAGTTCAAACGAGAAAATCAACGGCCAGATTTATGTACAAAAAAGCAACAAAAAACATTCAAATATTTTCAAAAATTTGGACTTGTGCTTATCAGAAAAGACATGACTTTCTTTTTTTTCTAGAAAATTTATAAAAATGTTAAAAGGTTTTTTATACGTTCCTTATTTTGAAACTACTGTTTTATTTTATGTGGTATTGAATATGATTAAGCAATTTTTGTAGATCACAAATGTTTTTCTCAATTATGTTTGTCTTTTGGTATCGTTTTATCCTTTACAATTATAGTTTTTAGTTTTTTTCTCGTATCTGTTTATATTCAAAACTTAAATTCATTGAATGATCAAAATAAGAACTGATCTCAACTCTCCCTGACCTTAATATGTGCATTTCAATCATTCTAGCAAAAAGAACATAAGAATGTTATGGATAACAAAATCAACTTTGCAGATATGATTACAATATAATTTTCGTTAGGGAATCTTTCAAATCTTTCAAACGGTTCATTATCTTTGTTTCGAAATAGGTATGTTGGTGATAGTCAAGCAACGAACATTAGAATGCTATGGATAATAAAATCAACTTTGCGGATATTATAATGATTTAATTTCGATTAGGAAATCTTTCAAATCTTTTTGCAACCTGTTCTTCATTATGTTGTGTCGAAATAGGTATTTTGGTGATAGTCAGACGACAAGTAAGTATCGTCCAGTGGCAAATATTTCATGCATGTTAAGGACGAGATCAAATGAAAAATAAAATCAATAGGTAGGTCCTATAATAGAGGCCGTCCGGAATGAAGGTCCGGGATATTTAGTCTGCCACTGAAAATTGAGAGTTAACTGGATTAGGACAGAAATTTTGTTTTGCTACAGGCAACTTACGGACCCATCAACGAGTTGTTGCAAGGGTTCTAACGTGTAGAGAGCGAAGCGCTCTGTTTACACAAGGCATCGAATTTAACTACCCCATTATGACCGGACACGGCTGCTCACTTGTACATCCCGCATAGTCAAACGAATGCCCCACCTTTGCAAATGTTTTTCTGCCGGACGAATGAAAACATGTAATGACCATATTTCTATCCCACAGTCACCCTTGTGATCGACCAAAAATGTAAAACAAACGTGTAGAATACATCATTAAGGGTAATGACTCCAATAGGTGGTGGCCATTTTAAAAAAAAATGTGTTCAAAGCAAAATTGGAAAAAAATCAGCATTTTAGAGCAATTACTCCTATAAGGAGTTTTATGAAAATTCCTAATCCTTAATTACTGTATGTATTCACATTGCTGGTTTGACCCCAAGTCCTGCATCATGCATCATGCATCATGATTTATCATTTGTAATTGTGTTAATGCTTTAAAAACTTTTGTTTTTGTTGACATATCTTAGAAGACGACGGATGCCACGTGTGGAACATGATTTTGTTACCTATTCTGGAGTACCAGAGATCACACCAGATTTTGGCTGAATTTCGTATTGCTCAGTCTTCAGTTATGTGTTGTAGACGCTTGTTTGTCTTGTAGTCTTTTTCGTTTTTTTTTTTTTTTTTTTTTTTTTTTTTTTTTTTTTTTTTTTTTTGCCATAGTGTGGTCAGTTAGGTTTTGGTCTCCAACGTAACAAATTGTAATAAATACTAAAATTATTCATAAAACATGTGTCCAGCTAATCGCAAATTGGTTTATTGCGCACGAAGTTATTATTTCAGTTAAAAAAAATCAATCTACTGGTGATTCATTAATATTCGTTGGATACAATTTTCGTGGATTTCGTGGGTACATTAGAACCACGAATTTGATTGTTCAACGAGTTACAAGTTGTCTCAAGGAATGTATACAGACTTTGTCAAATAACAAATTCAAATATCCACGAAAATGCTAGTTTTTCTCAATCCACGAAAATTGATATCCACGAAAATAAATGAATCCACGGTAGTTAACCCTCTATTCTCTCTTTTTCACACATGTGCAATATATTTTTTTTTTTTTAATTTGTTTATGAAAAATCATTGTTTTGCTAGGGAGCTATATCTGTATCCAACCATGCTTGAGATCTATAAATCTCCAATTTTAGTTTAAAAAATTTAAAACTAAATGATCAAAATCAAATTTAATTTTGGTAACAAGATTTAAAAATCTTCAAATATTTTTTCAAGATTATTTTGTTAGGTCTCCATAGTATTAGGTACTTCAGAGAGTCCAACCTATACAATGGGAACAGAAGTTAGTGACCACAGCCGTCATTAAATTGTCCTTTGCAGTACCATTCATACAACAACAAAGATATTTTACCAATACGATCTCTATTCGCATTTAAATTATATTGTTTCGAATTAGAATACCTGACCAGAGGTTGTGCTTCATTACATTTAAATAATTTTGTTAAGAAATTTTCAACATAAGACTTAATGGCCAACTTTTTAAGATACAGAATAAAAATCCGAAGAGTTCGTATATTACATTTAATAATACGCACTGCCAAATAGCAATCTGATTTAAAGATCTGATTTTTAATAATTAATATCTGAATATTTGTCAAACTCAAATAGGTTTTACAGAAATTTATTTTAAAGGATAGACTTTGGGAAAGGGAGATAAATCTTATACAAGTTAGAAGTAACTTGTTTATCAATCATTGAAAAGTGATCATGCTTCTATGTAATCAATATATTGTTAACATTTCATTGTAATGAAGGTTCAAACATAGGATCCGTATATCAGCTCATGCCAGTGCAGTGCATGTATATAGAGCTTCAATGCTTGTGCTTTTTATATACTATTTTGTTTTACGGCTTGATTTGTATATTTTTGTTTGTTTTTATTATCGGCTGTACTTAATATTCTGACTCATTCTATGTTTTAAGATATACGCTATTTTGAATGTATATTTCCAAACAAACTATGCTATAAACTTTAAAAGGTATTTATATTATCTAGCTATGCATTGTTTGCTTTGGAATGGTATTATTTTCATGACTTTTGTATGTGTGCATATATTAAATTTGAACAGCTCACTAGAGCTTTTGTTTATGTAGTTTAATGAATATCGAATAGAATTTGTTTTTTAAAAGCAGCAACACAACTTTATTGCCGAGGTAAACATTTTTACCTATGGTCAAATTCCATAAATTTGTGTTAGCCCTGGTAAAAAAAAACAACAACTAATAGACAAACAACAGTCTACAGAATACTATACAGAAAAGTAAAAAATGAGTATTACGAACATAATAAAAACATTCAGAGTTGCTATCAGGTTGTCTGGAAGAGTAAGCAAATTTTGCTGCACTAGTAGTACTCGTCATGTTCCTAATGGCTAGTAAAAATCGGTAACGAAAGAGAAATTGTTAAAAACTTAGACATGAAGAGTAGTAACTTGTTGTTTTTGAACTCTGACCGAATTTTTTATCCTCACCTGATTTAGCTCGCCCCTAGATAAAATTAAATGTAGTTCATACGCAAGTAACTTTGAAACTCAGTGATAACTAGATGGTGTAAAAAAAAATAAAAACATTTATTCTAAATCTAGTTGTTGGCATGAAACGGGCTTTATTCTCCTCTTATAATTATGATGGCATGATACTTAACTCCTGACAGGAGGGATTGTGCGTGATTTTTATATGATGAAGATATAAAATATCGATCAGTTTAATTGAGGTATGGAGCTGGCATGTCAGTAACTGCTAGTAGTCCTTTGTTAATTTATGTTGATCATTGTCGGTTTGTTCTTTTGTTACCTGTTTTAACATCGGACTCAGACATCTTTTTAAAACTGAGTTTTACTGTGTGTGTTGCGGTGTGATTGCTTGTTACACATTAGCTAGATGTGTAGTGGAGGGTTGTACTTTTAAGGAAGTTTGCTGCTCAGTTTCAAAATAAATAACTTTCCATAAAACTAGTATATATTGATAGGGGATTAATTGAGGAACCAAAACGCAAAAAAAAATATAGGGTCAATGTGCTTGTTTTCGAGATATTAGCCATTGGAATTTTGGCGGAAAATGTTCTCTCTTGATTTTTATAGCTTTATCATTGACCAGTTAAAGTTCTCAAAAACTATTAAAAATAAATAAGATTTTATAAGACTTTTACAAATGGCTTATAATTATATATGTAAAAGATTTATAAAAAGAAAATGGGGTCCATGGGCAAAATTTTTAAGGCATTCAAATGGATAAAACCAGAGGATTTCGAAAATCTGACAAAAATTCCAAAACTTGACAAGCAAACATCCTTAATCAATGAGTTTTTTTGCACCCAATCAATATGACGTTGTTTGATGTAGCCTTTGTCGTGTCGTCATTTTAGCGTCTTATTCCGGTTAAAGGTTAAAAAGAGGGAGGACATACCATTAAGGCAATTTAAAGCCGTAAAAAAAAACCACACAGCACCATTAACATAATAAATAAATACATATAAAAAAAAACAGTTCACAAACACTACTAAATATTGATTAACAAGAACCCTATCAAATGACGTAGGTACATCATGTGTTCTGAAGATGTCTGGGGTTCTTGTTCAAATAGTGACCCTATTAAATATTTGTATTCAGGATTACCTTTTAAATGAATATCCTGGTAACAGTAGGGTGTATGCATTTTTTTTTTTTTTTTTTTTTTTGATGTACTGTAGCAATCACGTTACACAATTTGTTTTTGCTTCTTTTTTGGGTAAAATGCCAATAAAAAATAGTTGATTATAGAAAAAAAATGTATACTGAAGAACTTTATTGATGTGTTAACTAGACCGCCTCATTTACAGATTTAACATGTTGAGTAATCCACCGTTTCAAAATCTAAAGAACTATGGGTAATGTTATTGCTCGTACCCTAAAATTAAAATAAACATCGAGTCATTGGTTGCATTTCCATTGTTTATGACGTTTTTAACCAATCAAGACGTTTTGGTGTACACCTTGTAAATATTACACAGAATGCATTAGATTCCACTATACCTAAGAGTACAAGGTCTACTGTTTAGTAATGTATACCCGTGAAGACATATTTAATAAAAATGACGGTACCAGATTTTCTGCACCAGATGTACATGTCAGCAATAAATGTCTCAGTGAATTTAGACATGTCGATACAAATTAAAATAAAAAATCTCTCCAACTAATTTGATATCAAACTTTTCAGTGACTAATTCCCTTAACCATCGACTCTGACATACTAGTAGTGAGACACAACTCACTTTTGATGAAATTAGTCATAAATCGATTAAGCGAAAACAAATCCGGGTCACAAACCAAAACCGAGGGAAACACATTAATTATAAAAGGAAAACAATGGAACAACAGAAACACTGAACTGCTACAAAAATCAAACGCCAACATACATAGAAACGGACATTTGATTACAACTGCCATATTCCTGACGGTAATAATGGTAGGCGGTACCTGGTTTTATGGTTAGCCAGACCTCCCGCTTATATGGCAATGTTAAAAATACCGCTAAAATGACAACATTGCGTGACAGGAATACAGTACAAATAAATGTAAGACAGAGTAAATTATACAACGTAACCCGTTTTTTTTAACCTCATCATCTCAACAACACAATCAAATCGGATGAGACTTCTGATTTATTAATTAGTATCCCTTTTTATAGGGCCTAGGTGGCCGAGTGGTCTAAGTAGTCCAACTACTGTATCGCTAGCTGTCAATTCTGACGTTGTAATTTCAAAACTCGCACGTGGTAGGTGTGCTCCACTTCAATCTTAATTGACTAGGATTGCCATTTTTTCTACCAAAGAATAGTGAATATCTCGGGGCACTCTGGCTTCTTCCACTAGTTAAAACTGACCGCCACGCATTAAGACAATAATGCTGAAAGTGGCGTTAAACTTCTATCAATCGATCCCTTTTTACATGTTTTTTTTTTAATTCTCCTTTCCAATTCTTTCATTCACCTTTGACGTAAAATTATTTGTGTTAAGATAAATCTCTTTAATTTTTGATTTATATATACATTTATTTAACGAAACAGAATCTGTGTTGATTTCTCTAGTAAGACAATTTTAATCTTTAAGGATGTTCGCTCCTCTTGTTTTTGAATTCGGAATATTCGGATTCCTCTGGTTTTTTCCATGTAGTGCCATTAAAAAATTTCCACGCTAACCCCTACTTTTTTTTCATAATTTTAGTACATATAGTTTTAAAAGCCATATTTTAAAATCCTAGTAATTTTTTCATATTTTTTTAAAGAAAAAGATTGCCAATGTTTAATATATGAAAAGTCTAGAAGTAATTATTTCCCGCCAAATTTTCAATGGCTTATATCTCGAAAACAAGCACACGGACCCTTCATTATTTTCTGCCTTTTTAGTTCCTTTATTTATACATGTTTTACACTAGTCATTTTTGGGGCCCTTTATAGCTTGTTGTTCGGTGTGAGCCAAGGCTCCGTGTTGAAGACCGTTCTTTGACCTATAATGGTTTACTTTTACAAATTACCTTTGATAACTATTCACAGTGTTCCGTAGTTGCTTTTTACCTGTACACATAAACATCATACTGAAGTGTCTGATAACTACTGAACTGTACTGAACTGACAACAAGGGAATTGTCTGAACAGTGCTAAATTTACCGCAGTGGATAAGTCTGAGAATTGACTGAAAGGCTGAACATGACCAAAATACTTTTTGTTTGGTCTATTTAGATGATATAAGGATCAAAATCACCGTTTCAGATACACATTTGCTTATTAGTGTTTTATCGTTTTATGTATCGAGGCTAAAGACAACCATTACCATGAGAGCACATCTTTATTGTAGACAAACATAGATATACACAATAAAAGGATATGATAAGATAAATGATCTAAAAATAGAAATATGATGTGGTGCGACAAATGATCTAAAAATAGAAGTATGGTGTGGTTAGATAAATGATATCAAAATAGAAATATGATGTTGTGAATTAAAAATCTAAAAATAGAAATATGATGTAGTGAGATAAATGATCTAAAAATAGAAATATGATGTGGTGAGATAAACGATCTATAAATAGAAATAAGATGTGGTGAGAAGTTGAAATGAAATGTTTTACAAAATTACATGTTATAGTAACACTCCATTTGGAGTTTATTTTTTAACCTTTTCTACAATAGAAAAACAAAGGATATGGGGTATCAATCCGTGAAACAAAAGCAGAACATGCACAGCAAATACCACACATACAGTAAAGGAACAGCGCTTTTAAATTCATTTGTATCTTCTGACTAGATTTGTAAGATTTGAACATCAGAAAACTACTGTTGCCTCGAATCTAAAGTCATGTTGTTTGTTTGCAAGTGTTGTCTTTACGGTATGATGAAATACTATTGCCTCGAACCTTAAGTCGTGATGTTTTAAAGTGTTGTCTTAACAGTAAACTACTGTTGCCACAAATCTAAAGTCGATTTGTTTGAAAGTGTTGTCTATACAGCAACAATTGTAGTCTCGAAACTCAAGTCATGGTGTTTGAAAGTATTGTCTATTCAGCTACCAATGATGTCTCGAATTTAAAGTCGTGTTGCTTGAAAGTGTTTTCTAAACGTTAAACTACTGTTGCCTCGAATGAAAAGTCGTGTATTTTGAAATGTTTGTCTATACGGTATGGTAAACTACTGTTGCCTCGAATCTCAAGTCGTGTTTTTAAAGTGTTGTCTATTCAGCAACTTATCTTGCCTCGAATCTAATGTCATGTTGTTTTAAAGTGTTATCTATATGGTAAACTATTGTTGACTCGAATCTAAAGTCGTTTTGTTTAAAAGTGTCGTCTTTACATTAACAACTGTTTCCTACAATCTAAAATTATGTTGTGTGAAAGTGTTGTATATACAGCATCTTCTGTTGCCTTAACCTGAAGTCAAGTTGTTTGAAAAACTATTGTTGATGCAGTGATTTCTGCATGTACTGTTGACTCGAATCTAGAGCATTGAGGGTTAAGGGTGTTGCCTTTAGGGTCAACAACGGTTGACTTGAATTTAAAATTGTGTTGTGTGAACGAGTTGTCCATACTAATTACACGACTGCAATCGATTCAAATACCTAGTAATAGACACATATAAATAAATATATATTCCAACAGAGATTCTGCAATAAGGTTGAATGATAGGATATTGGTCCAATCAGGTTTTTGGCATATTCACTAGTTTCACTGAATTTCTTTCAATTTCTATTTTTTGGGTAATCTGTTCATTTGGTTTGCATAACATTTCGTTAATCTTCGATCTAACTTGTCTATTCAAACCGAATGCAAGGAAGATGAATAATCCTTGTGAAGCATTCAAGATTATAAAAGCATACGATAAGACATCGATCAGTGTCCACTGGTAAGCGAATCCAAAGATCCAAGTTATTCCTGTCAAACACGACATTTTTGTATAGATAACCAACATGGGGCGATTTTTCCTGGTTTCAGATTTAACTTCCAGTGCCGTTTCAAGTTGAAATATTACAACAGAAAACAAAATGATATTCAGAAGAAGGAGAACTCCAACGGGAATTGCAAATGTATACAATACCATCGTTGTCTCTATAATATAGCAACTTTCTCCACCATATCCTAAATAGCCGTGTGTGATTTCGTCGCTGCTGAAAAAGTGCACTATATTTATAGTTATAAGAAGACTGGGAACTGAGACAGAATATATAACGTAATGTGTGAACCGCTTCAGTCGATTCGAAGTACTTTGAATATTATAATAAAACACCCTGAACATGTCTAAAGTGCAGATATGCATCCACATGATGGACCCTAACCAAAAATAATGGGTGAGTAGACCTATAGCAGCACAGAGGGTTTCAATAGATTTAGCATTTATTCCAAATAGGTAGAGAGCATGCGCAACTAACAAGTGGGATGATAACATCATCTGCTGTAACCCCGGGAGACTTCGGAGGTCCTTCAATAAGATGTAGACTATTAACGTTAGGGTCAGTGATGTGATCGATGAAATGGAACAAATCAATGACAATAATGTCTCGATTTTTTTTGTTACAGCTGCAACTTCTTGCCCAAGGTTTATAATTGATGCCATGTAAACATCTGCACACACTAGAAAATACTCTTCAGTTTGAAGTACACTGTTGATATCATATTTTATGTTATTACTTAATACTGTAAGGTGATTGGTAGATAGTTCGACTTCGTTAAATTTGAGCTTGATTCTTGGACAGAAGAAATTTGAAACAACTTTTATGGCAGGGTGAGTAGAAACACATGCAAAATCATCATACGCATTGTAAAACCGATATTCATAATACGTCTCATAGTATTCACTAATAAGATCCCATTCTATAAAGTCTGAGGCAAGATCCAGCGCTTTGTGTGATATTGGTTGAACTAACAATATAATGCTAAGGGTCGTAGATCCTATATTGATTATTTCTTTTTGAAGATTGACTTCAAATGGTGATGAAAGTGCTTCAACATACGTTCTTTGGTTATGAGACGTAAGTGCTAAAAGAGATATCCCAACTATATATTCGCGATGTGTTACATTTTTAATATCCGTTGGATAGTGCCATTCCAAAAGGTAACAACAGTCAATTCCACTAAGAGTTCTCTGAATATAAGAACAGATACCAGCTTCCACAGTATAAGAATCATCTGACACACAGCTCAAGGAACAGTCATCTTCATCTAGCTTTTCGTCTAGTGTTACTTTGTAGTAAGCTACGTAATTCCGTTTTTTGATTTTTCGAAAAATTTCTTCACATTGGTGGTTCTTTTTATTAAAGTAGTGCATGCTGGGACATACAACTTCCCGACATTTATCCTTAAAATAAGCATATTACAATTTAGAAATCAAATACACATTTGAATGGACATATACATGAACAAGTAGTAACTTAGAAATTAAATTCACATTTAAAGGAACATATTTTAAAGTAAAATTAACATTTACAAAATTGTTCACATTGCCACATGAAAAGTGTATGCCAATTAAGAAAACAGTAATCTATAGAGTGTATATTTGAAGGCAGAGACGGCTAAGATTTATCAAGTGTGTGGTTTTATAATTCTTTATATTTTTTAGATCATTTTTATTTATTCTTTCCCATAATAAAATGTCTTAATTGTCCAATTTCACCAGGACAGATTTACCAGGAAAAGATTTACTCTATTAACTCAGTCGTTATATTTCGCTTTTTTACATTTACGCCTGAACGCCGATTCAATGACAAATCATCAATCAATCATAAGTAATTAGCTCGCGCTATAGATATATCGATAACATTAAGTTATCAGCTGATTGGATCTCTTTCCTGGATTCGTAACGCGTTTTTATCGTAATAAGAATTCATGCACTAGAAAGTGGGAGAGCCGACCACGGAGAGGGACTGAATTATTTGGGTTAGAAAAAGGTTCACCATTGATATATTTATGCGATTAATACCCAAATACTATTTGGCATGACAATCACATTTTACAATGTTGTTACGTTCTTAAAAGTAAAATCACAAAAATATTGTACTCCGAGGAAAATAGAAAAAAAAGGAAAGTCTCCAATCAAATGGCCAAATCAAAAGCTCAAACACATCAAACGAATGGATAACAACAGTCATATTCCTGACTTAGTACAGGCATTTTCCTATGTAGAAAATGTTGGATTAAACCTGGTTTCATAGATAGCTAAACCTCTCACTTGTATGACAGTCGCATCAAATTCTATTATATTGACAACGATGTGTGAACAAAACAAACAGACATAATAGGTATAAATGTCAAAAATGTTCTTACATTCATTAGGAACACTCAAACCAAATATTTGAAAGTCAAGGATGAGTAATAAAAGACAAATTCTTATATTCCAATCTACCAATAATATCTTCTTTAAATGTTATTTTTGCTTTATTTATCGGTAAAAGCTTTAAAAAAAAGCCTATACAAAATGGAGTCACCAAATTAAATTTATTACAGAAAATTCGAAATCGGGACTTGTAGCTATTTACAGGTAACAGTGTAGTATTTAAAAAAAATTCAAAATCGCTAAAAATTCTTTGTTTTGTTAACCACGTTTTTTTTTTGTAGAAATTATGTTATTGATATTATCATGTTCTGAAGAACAAACAATAACGACATGTTGCAATAAACATGTTCCCGCCTTATTAATGGTGGAATATTAATGAAAATCCAGTATTTTAAAACAATTGACCAATGTTTTATCGATGAGAATTCATTAGAATATTTATCATGTTGATTGTTTTGTATTAAGCAAAATAAGAGAATAAAAAAAATAACGTTGGGTCACCGTTCTGTAAAAAGAGATATTTCGAAAAGGCAGAATATCTGAACCGAGAAGAGAGGCCAAAGATACCAAAGGGACATTCAAACTCATAAGTCGAAAATAAACTGACAACGAATGGCCCATTCAAAGTCAAAAGACTAGGCTGAATTTATGATCTTTGCAAGGGTTATGAACTATTTCAATTCAATCTGTTTGGTTTTTTCTAGTTGATGTATGCTCGTTTTCAATTACAGTAATGTACATAAGTATACACAAAGTTGTTACTTTCATCACAGTGTTTTGAATAAAAAAAAGGCAGACCGAAAGAAAAAAGTAAAATAACAAAAATACCGAACTCCATGGAAAATTCAAATCGGAAAACCACTTATCAAATGGCACATCAAACGAATTGAAAACAACTGTCATATTCTTGACTTGATACAGGCATTTTCTTATGTAGAAAATTACGGATTAAACCTGGTTTTACAGTTAAATAAACTTCTCACTTGTATGACAGTCGTATAAATTCTATTATGTTGACAACAATGTGTGAACAAGACTAACAGACATAATAGGTAAAAATATCAAAAACAGGGGTACAGCAGTCAACATTGTGTTATAATCTTAATCACTAAAAAAACAAACAATTTTTTTCAGCAAAGAAAAATAAAATGGCATATAGACATAGCATATAAGCACAAATGAAAGACAAGAATACACAAAATGACCACAGCACAACAACACACGAATAACTCACTGAAATTTTCAGTTTAGTTAATAGGTTTTTTTTTTTCTTTAAATAAATGTGAACGTGTTTCATGTACAAATGTATATGCGAACAGCGATGAAAACGTATAATATTTCTCTGTTGACTAAAGAAGACGAAAGGAAATATGAAACGTTCCGAGACTTTCTAAAATGCTGAATTACTTGTAAATGATGTTCGCTCCTCCTGTTTTTGAATTTTTGCCAGATATTCGGAATCCTCTGATTTTATCCATGTAGTGCCGTTAAAAAATTTTCCCCTCTGACCCCTACTTTTCTTTTCATAATTTTATTACATATATTTTAAAAAGCCATATTGAAAATCCTATAAAATCCTTATTAGTTTTTCATGATTGGTAAAAGAAAACGGGTGCAAATGTTAAGTACAGCTCTTTATAAGAACCAGGCAGAATGCAATATACATGTGATATATGAGGGTTTCAATTTTTTTTTTCTATAAATTGCCTGGTAGAAGCAGTAAGTGAATTCTGCTCAAAAATTTAATTAGAGTGGGAAATTATGAGTGGTTGCCATGGTAACGGACACTTTAATTTTTGGTAGTTAAGCTAAGTAAAACCTTTGTAAAATCAGCTGAATCACTACAATTCAGAGCCTGATTATGAGTAGAATCAAACTTTTTCAGAAATTTTCATATATAACATTGATATAACTTGGTTTAAGCTTCACTTTAGTTAAGATTGCAGTTCAACCAAATTTGTAGATTTTTTGTTAAAATATACTAACAAACGCATATTTACAGCTTTTCTGAATCGTAGATCCTATATTGGTTACTTCTTTTAGAAGATTGACTTCAAATGGTGATGAAAGTGCTTCAAAATGGCATAAAAATGTATGAAATTTTAAAGAAAATTATTTCCCACCAAATTTTCAATGGCTTATATCTCGAAAACAAGCACACGGACCCTTCATTTTTTTTTCTGCTTTTTTAAATCCTTTATTTATATACTAGGAATTTATAACAGTCTTTTAAAAAAAAACTTGATATTTTGAAACAGAGTAGCGAACATCCTTAAATATGATTTTAGCTAATATCCTTAGTTTGAGTTAAAAAACGGTATAATTATATATTTTCAAATCCTCTGCAGACACGTTTTGTCAGCTTTGCTAAAAGATGTTCCAGGCAATATACAAATAATATGTGAATAGAATTCTTCATAATATGTTATGAGCGATTTCATTATCGCAAATTGTACATGTTTTATAAGAATTTTGCATCAAAGAAAATATAATTTAGTTTATTTGTATCTTCGCTTTCGATGAACTTTTTGTTTTGGTTAAGAATATCATTCCTTTTCATTTTGACGATAATAATTTAAACAATTAACCGAAATTGAGCACAATTTCTGTTTTGGGTCATCCTTACCCATGCCTAGTAGAATACATGAGGGTGTAGATGGGGTTTTACAGAATAGAGAATAATGGGCAAAAAATATAAAGAATAGATAAAAATGGACCAAAAAAATAAAGAATAGAAAATAATGAGGTGCTAAAATATAAAAAATAGAGAATAATGGGCAAAAGGTATAAATAATAGAGAAAAATGACCTAAAAATAAAAAAAAAAAAAAAAAAAAAAACAGTTATGAAGGACCCCGTCCAGACCCTCATACATGTGACCCGTGATGTTCCAGTACATCCCAGTACATTCTAAATACACGAATTCAGCAGAATAAATGGCTAGAAAGATAAAGAATAGAGATAAATGGGCCCAAAAATAGAGAATGGAGAATAACGGGGAGCTGAAATGTAAAGAAAAGAGAATAATACAAGTTAGTAAAATTAAAAAAGAATAGGGAAAAATGACCTATTTTAATTAAATATTTAAAAATCGAAGGACTCTTTATTCAGACCTTCGTACATAACCGATGTACAATTATTATAATTTGATTAGGAAAATACAAAAAATTGAGGGAATCTCATGAACTCCAAAAGGAGCAAGACCAGGTGCGTAGATAGGACAAGTGTTTCCTGCTACAATGTATGCACGCATCGCCTGTCATGCAAATCTACACTCAGTGAAAATGTCACCATCGGGGTGGGACACAATCAATAAAATAACAGATTATACGACTTTTCTCACTATGTAGCATCCCCATCGGACATGTACTCCCGAAGCTGTGAAAAAAATGGGAAGTCAAGTAATGTCAAAATCTTCTTATCTCAATTAAATTCTACGTTTATTGACAACTAAAGTTTTTTTAAAACTGATTCCTAATAACTTAGCTACTAACTAGGGCTGATCATGATCCTTAATTGTTTTTTATCTCTCCAAATAACCAGAATTCGACCAGGTGGTACCTGTTCAGAGAAGCACGATTTAAAATTTGTTGAAACACATTTATTCTTCAACTATTCATTTGACGTTTTCGTAGAACAAAGTTATATCATATTTAAGCTTGAAAAATTTTGTATTTTAAATAAGCAATTGTTTTCAGAGAAAATTATGTAAATAAAACGAATAAATCATACCGCGAAAAGTTTTTTAGTGTACGGAGAATAGAATAGATACTTTTTGCTATCATTGTTTCTTTGCTTTGGGGTAATCTTTATCCTGTGATGATTCTGAACTACAGCAAACATGTCGCTGGTGAGTTGAGACACAGACATAGTATCAGTCAACCAATTATTGAGGGTGACCGAACAAGTTATTTAGTTTCGATTTAAACAGAAAATAAAAAATAGAATTGTTCACATCCGTGCACCTTGCGATTGTAACTGATGATCAAGATGATCGCGACATTTTATCTTCTGTTCTTGATTTTAGTCGGCGAAATCTTTTCATTGAAATATACCTTTCGCAAACCATAATCGAACTCGTGTGCTCTTGTAGCATTCGCTATGGCCGTTCCTGATGAAGGTTATTCCAGTCAAACGCTATGGGCGCATGACATTTATGAAGTGTTGCTTTCAATTTTTACCATTCTGGAGCACCTGAGGTCACCCCCAAGTTTTTGGTGGGTTTCGTGCAGCTCAGTCTTTGATTTTCTATTTTATGTTTTGTGTACTGTTGTTTGTCTTTTTGTGTTTTTTTTTTTTTTTTTTAAGCATGGTGTTGTCATTTTTATTTTCGACTTATGAGTTTGAATGTCTTTTTTGTATTCTTCGCCTCTCTTTTAGGGAGCAACCATTTAACTTCAAAGGGGAGGGTTTTTTGTCTGAGGCAGAACAAATTGTTTTGCGCTTTTTTTTCAACGCTATCAACCAATTTTTTTTTTTCAAAATTAAACATTATAAGGTATGGGGAAATCTGGTTTCAGAATATTTTTTTTTTTTTTTTGTCATCTGCTTGACCACAATATTTTTTTTTCATCAAATTGGGGATCAGAATAATTTTTAGGAAAAAAACATAATCCCCGCCCCCTTTTCGAAGTTAAATGGTCGTTCCATTACATCATTTCCTCATCAATACTTTATATATCTTACCTCATATGCGTCAAACACTTCATCATTCGCACATATTTTATCATTTCTCTTCTGTTCATCTTCCATGAAACTAATCAGACCAACAAACGTTCCCGTTTTAATTCCCCCTTTATCTTTTGGAAAGTCAGTGGATTTACAACCCATAAACGGTATTTCGTTGGAATTACAAAGGAAGCAGAAAACATTTCTATATCTAGCTAGGTAAACGGAAGTATAACTGGTACAAGCATCCTCGATAACCTTGTCGTAAACCCTCCAGTTACCAGTTTGATTACACGTGGTGTATACACCCCAATCACATTGTTCTAGGTCAGAAATCGAATCCAAGCCTTGAAAAAATATATTGCAATCATCAGAATGACTGATCTCTTTCAGAACGTTACCGGAAGCTGTAAGATTATCAAACGGTTCAAATGACCCGGATGTATCACATGTCAAATTTCCAGACCAGGGGTACATTTCATCGGGTACATGGTAATTACAAATGGCGCAGTATTTGTTCTTGAATAAAATAGAACTGTTGATAATTGAAACAGGTGTGAATAGGGAAATGTCATATGGATCAATTTTTCTCTGGTCGGATGTACATTTACGGGTAACAGTGGCATCATGAAAATTATTTGCGCAACTAGAAATCATATAATAAGAATCTTCAGCATTCACGCTTGACCTGCCGTATGGGAGGTACTGTGGGTATATACACGTCTTCACAGGCGTCGATAAGGTTATTTCGCTATTTGGACATTGTTCGTTCTTTGCCAGTCCATTATCTTGACATGAACATGACAAACAGCAACTTCTAACATCCGATGACGTACCGTTTGAGTAAGAATCTCTTCTCGTCAAATTGTTGCAGAGGGGAACCATTGGACAGTACAATAATTGTTTTTCTAAAATTCTTCTTTGATTAGCATCTTGAAAGTTTTCTGTTAAATCATACGCTTCTTTAAAATCTACATCCGACGGATAACGATATGTAAATGAACCAGTCTCCTCAGCAGCTGTAGCACAAAAGAAGGCAAACAGGCAAATATTGGGAAGCATAATGACTTCAAACTCCTCCACTAAAAAAAACCAAAGGAATTGTTACCTTAAGATTGTTACGTTGTATTAGACGTGATGAAATCAAAGTAGAGGGTATCATAAGAACCATTATGTACCCTTGAAATTGCAAAAACAGTAAAATTCTTCAAGTCTTTGTAAATCATGCTAAATGTATTGTTAAGATTGATTGATTGATATGTGTTAAACGCCACTTTCAGCACTTCTGTGCTATTTTGTGGCGCTCAATTTTTTTTTTGTAAGAAGCCGGAGTGCCCAGAGTGAACGACAGACCTTCGGTAGGAAACCTGACCTTCCTAGTCAATTCAGAATGGAGTCGAACGCACTACCACCGAGGCCTTGTACTGTTAAGAGAGGTGGAAGATAGTAAATGATATTTTAGTCAAAGACAAATGGACAACGCATGCCAAAACCGAAAAACGACCAAATGATTACTAGTAATGACCATGGTTACATAATCTGGATATTTTAGTACAGAAAAGTAATTTTGATGTCTATAGGGTTTTGATATCAAAGTTGAAAAAGTTGCCCTAAAATGGCCACTTTACATGTGTTTAGGCAAAATAGTTATGTACCAATGTTTTACACATAAAGATACATTTGTACTTGATATAGATATAAGAAGATGTGGTATGAGTGCCAATGAGACAACTCTCCATCCAAGTCACAATTTGTAAAAGTAAACCATTATAGGTCAAAGTACGGTCTTAAACACGGAGCCTCGGCTCACACCGAACAGTAAGCTATAAAGATCCCCAAAATAACTAGTGTAAAACCATTTAAACAGGAAAACCAGCGGACTAATCTATATATATATAAAAAAAACGATAAACGAGAAACACTTATGAACCACATCAACAAACGACAACCACTGAACATCAGGTTCCTGACTTAGGACAGGTGCAAATAAATGCAGCGGGTTGAAACATTTTAATATGTATCGACCTTCACACTTACCTGAAACAATAGTGTAACATCACAATATAGAAAGACACACTATAAAATATCAATTGAAATGGCTTAACTCAATCAAAAGACATATTAACAGATCAAGTGAACATACACTGAACAAATAAATTTGATCTATGACACAATGCAAGTACTAAATAAATAAAAATAAGGGGTGAGATGTTAAACAATATCAGAAAGACAATCATAATCTTGGACAAAATGCCGCAAAATAAAATAACATACACAGGTAAATAAAAGCAAATTGTTGTAAGGTATACAGTCATATACAGTCATGGTGTTCATAGTACGAGAAATATTTTTTACAAAACTCAAAAAATTTTGGTGTTCATTAAATAACAAAAATGCATAACAAATTGTATCAACAGGCCAAAACACGGAAGTACGATTTGCGAGTACTCGCAATTACTGAAAGCTAGTTAAAAGCCAAAAATAATTATAATAAAAAAAAATCATGCATCAGAGACTTAAATCAACTAAAACACATCCCAGGGATTTAGTATTTTAACGTAATGGTCAAAGAAGACATGATTTGTGCAATGCCAATAATAAAAGTATCGACAGCCAGTATGATAGTTAGGAGTTAACCTTTCAATAAATAAGTACAATGTAATATACAGATAGAGTAATCTTTATACAGAAAATAAACGTGGATGTGTATTTATACTAATTGGCTGATATCAAAGTTACCGGAACATTATCTAAACTGTAAATAAAACCAAGTGTTTTTAAATCCTTGAGAGCACAGCATGGAGACACAGGGTCTGTATTTTAATCATATTGGGCTGAGGCATAGATGTCTTCAAAGCTTGATCAGACTTGAACACAAAAGTTTCTTCAAATTAGTAATATATGAAACCGAAGAAAATATGATAAATATTTGAAGGCATTGCCAAAGACCCCCAAAAATAAGACAAAACAATTTTATATTTAATTTACTGCTTTGTTCAAATGTGACAAATGTAAGAACGAATTGTCAAAGACCAAAAAAAAAAAAAATTAGGCAAAACAATTTCATATTTAATTTACTGATTTTTTATAATGTGATAAATATTGGAACGCATTGCCAAAGACCCCAAAATATAAGACAAAACAATTTCATATTTAATTTACTGCTTTGATATATTTAGAATGTGATAAATATTGGAAGGCATTGCCAAAGACCTCAGAAATAAGACAAAACAATTTCATGTTAAATTTACTGTTTTGTTAGAATGTGATAAATATTGGAACACGTTGCCAAAGACCAAAAAAATAAGACAAAACAAATTCATATTTAATTCACTGCTTTGTTATAATGTGATAAATAATGGAACGTATTGTCAAAGTCCCCCCAAATATTAGACAAAACAATTTCATATTTAATTTACTGATATATTAGAATGTGAAAAAATAAGACAAACAAATTCATATTTAATTCACTGCTTTGTTATAATGTGATAAATATTGGAACACATTGCCAAAGACCCAAAAATAAGACAAAACAAATTCATATCCAATTCACTGCTTTGTTATAATGTGATAAATAATGGAACGTATTGTCAAAGTCCCCCCAAATATTAGACAAAACAATTTCATATTTAATTTACTGATATGTTAGAATGTGAAAAAATAAGACAAACAAATTCATATTTAATTCACTGCTTTGTTATAATGTGATAAATATTGGAAAAATAAGACAAAACAAATTCATATTTAATTCACTGCTTTGTTATTATGTGATAAATAATGGAACGTATTGTCAAAGTCCCCCCAAATATTAGACAAAACAATTTCATATTTAATTTACTGATATGTTAGAATGTGAAAAAATAAGACAAACAAATTCATATTTAATTCACTGCTTTGTTATAATGTGATAAATTTTGGAATGCATTGCTAAAGACCCCCAAAATATATGACAGAACAATTTCATATTTAATTTACTGTTTTGATATATTTAAGATGTGATGAATATTGAAACACGTTGCCATAGTCTCCCAAAATAAGACAAAACAACGCCATATTTAATAACTACTTTTCTTATAATGTGATTTAATATTTATTGGTGTGCTTCAGCGTCAAAAAAATTCTAATTGTAAACTCAAATATTGAATACGGCAGAACACTCACATATAATATATATGCTTTCCATCATGAATTGAGGACAAAGGAAGTCTGACAGCCTTTGTATGACTCTTGGTGCCGTGGACATCAGAGCGAAGTCAATATAGAAAGCATAGAAATTGCCGACCCAGATTTGAAACCGCAAGTTTTTATCTAGAAGTCGTAAAAGATATATTTCCAAGGGGTGCAAGACGACTCGGCACGAAGGCAACTGGACCGTCTACAAAAAAAATTTGTCAACTCGGACCGTCTATGCAGACGACTTGTATCGTCAATAAGTTAACCTGGATTGTCTATAAAGGGAACTCGGACAGTCTATAATGTCAACTCGGACAACATATAAAGGAGAGTTTTGACTATATGAATGACTAAATAAGTCTTTACGAAAAGTACAACTCTTTTTAAGTGTTATGATGAGTTATACATCATTCGATTCCTTATTTTAGTTCAGGGATATGTATCTTTTATGCACGAACTGTATTTATAATTATTCGACGCAGTGATAGTACAGCCATTAGTGTGCAGAATAAATCAATAATTAATTAATTATAATGATACAGTTGTATGATGCCTTTTTGAAATACATTAACTCTAGATTCTCGACTCTCAAATGTCAATTGTATTCATTTATCTAACAAATTTATTAAATGATTATATTAAGAAAAAACACACTCATCTATTCATATTAAGAAAATATACGTTTTTTTATGAAAAAAGATAAAACTTGTAATTAGGTATTTTACATTATCCCTACCATTATAAAATTCCGTACAGTTTGAGTAATTTTTTCAGAATACCTTAAATTTTAGCGATTTTAAAGGCTATTCTGAGGTAGAAATGTCAGTTTACTTTCTATGCTAGAGCTGTCCAAATAAGTTCTAGTGTAAATATAAAAATAAGAAGATGTGGTATGACTGTTAATGAGACAACTCTCTACAAGAGATTAAATGACAAAGAAATTAACAACTATGATAGATCACCGTACGGCATTCAACAATGAGCAAAACCCATACCGCATATTCAGCTACAAAATGGCCCCGAAATGACAAATGTAAAAAAATTTAAACGAAAAAACTAACGGCCCCATTTGTGTACAAAATAATTAAGGAAAACAAATATAATATACAACAACAAACGACAACCACTGAATTACAGGCTCCTAACTTGGGACAGGCACATACCGAATGTGGCGGGGTTAAACTAATTTGAAGGCGTTAACCTACCCCTGAAAATGGGACAGTGGTATAACAGTACAACATAAGAACAAACTATAAAAATCAGTTGAAAAGGGCTTAACTCATCAGATCGATACAAAGCAGAAAGACATCTAACAAAAACACAGACCGGAAGTGGCAGGGTATTTATAAATCCCCACAACAAAAAGAACACTAAGTACAAATCTGCGAGTACTCGCTTTTGAAAACTGTTCTATATTAGAACAGCCAGGGTTACATGTAGTTTTAGGGCGGACTGTCTAAATTTGTTCTCGCGGAAAACTAGGAATATGTTGCTGTTCTGTATTAACAAATTTTACGTTTGAAATTTTAATTGATTTTTTTTAAACGTTTGGAATAAATAGACGGGAAAGAAGTAAATTACCTGACTGCTATTTATGATCCCTGCTGTTTTCTTTCTTCATCTGCTAAAATGGTTCATTATCTGCGAAATGATTTCGTTTTACTTTAATACGATGAGTAACTGCGGTATGATTAAATATCTAGTGGCTTTATTCTTTCAATTTTGCGATTTTTATAACGAAATTTTTTGTACAGTACCGGCTATTTGCAGATGAAAAACAATATGCACGTCACACCTTAATAATCTCTTAATACTAGATCATTTTAAAATTGTTGTAATATAATATATGATAATCTTCTCAGTTTTGAAAATACAAGGTACTGAAATGGACCGAAATTGACCGAAAATAAACAAGTTATTTTTTTCTCCGAGTCGAAAGTCTTTTCTGCGTCTCCTAATGGACGTGTTCTTGGTTTGGAGGAGCAGCTGACCCCAAAAGTCTCTCTCATCCTCACGAAACGTTGTAATTTACAGTTAGATAGTTATATAGATACATAGCTAATTTATTCTTTAAGATGTGGTCACACCTTACCGGATAGCTAGAACGGACGCCGAACGGATGGAAAAAAAAAAGTTTTCCGTTGACAAAATTTGTATCCGTTGGGAGTCCGTAAGTGTACTGACCAAATAAAACGGACGCGTAACGAATGCTTAACGGACACACACAGGATATGCCACGTACGAGAAACGGAAACATACCGGCCAGAACGAATGTCGAACGTACATCCAAAGGACGAGTACCGCATAAAACGGACACTTAACGGGAGCGTACAGGATAAAACGGATGAACAAGATAAGCGGAAAATTAAATGGGCAATAATAATACATGTAAATCACATACACGTGACCTTAACATAATTAAATGTTTCCGTGTAACTTTTTCTCCTTTCGACAGCTAGTAGGTTTATATTTGCAATATTTAAGTTCATTCTGGCCTGAATAAAAGCTGCTTGATAGTGAAGACGTGGTCATACTCCAAGGTCCGTTCGGTGTCCGTTCGCGCTATCCGGTAAGGTGTGACCGGGGCTTCAGCGAAGCATGATTATATGTTGTTCTGTAATACCAAATTAACCGTTTGAAACTTAAATTGTTTTTTGTTTTAAAACGTTTTGAATAAATCCAAGGGATTGAAACTGTCCTAAGATCGGTCCTAAGAAAGAATTTCTTAGGACGGGAATTAGGAACAAGTTAGGATCGACTTACGGCATGTCTCAGCATTCACATCGAAGCTATCGTAGGATTATCTTAGCTAGGATGTCCTAACCGCTGTCCTAAGTATTGGCGTAAACGAAAATAGCAAATTAAAAATGAAATTATTGTATCAAATTTAACCAATAATTAAAATTTTAAAAAGATTAATAATTAGAAAATAATTATTAGCTTTAAATTAAAGGTTATAAAAATGTTTATACTGTATACTAATTAGGTCTTTCCACTTTTCCGTGGAAAGACCTATTGATTTTTGATTATTATTATTATTATTAGGTCTTTCCACTTTTCCGTGGAAAGACCTATTGCTTTTGTTCTGATTATTATTAGGTCTTTCCACTTTTCCGTGGAAAGACCTATTGATTTTGTTCTGATTATTATTATTATTATTTTTTTTTTTTCTTCCGCCTAATTTTTTCTTGCGTAGTATTGATGTTTCAAAAGATGTCGCTTAGATATTTGGAATATGATATCGTATAGTTTATACGCTTTCAAAACTGACAACTGCATAACCAAATACTTTACGTTGTAAGAGTTATCTCCCAAACACTGAAAAACTACTCCTTCGCAAAAAAGATTACGACAAATTTATTTTACCAAATCGCTCGTTACATCTTCAGGATTAGGATTTTAATTTTGACCGAAGCCGTAATGAGATTCCATATGAGAATTATTTCCCTTATGCATTTGATATAAGTGATATGCATGTGAAACTGGTAAACCATAAGTGATAGAGACCTAGGGTCTTTTGATTTGAGGTCCTTGGTCTAAAAAAAAATAAAATTAGGTCAAGGTCAAAGGTCAAGGTCATATTATAAATTTTGATTTTGGCTTATTTTCACTTCTTTTCAAAACCGTATAAGATAGACAACATATTTTATTAAATTGTTAGTTGCGACATGTCGTAACACATACATTTTGGTTTAAAGGGTACGCTAACATTAAATTAGAGTTTTCTCCCCTCTTGTATTTGAAAATACTCTTATGGTGATATAACTCATTAACCATACATAATTAAGACCTAGGGTCTTTTGATTTGAGGTCCTTGGTTTATGACCTTGAAATTGAGCTCAAGGTCATATGTTATTTTGACGTTCTAGATTTTGACCTTGCTGTTACCTCATATGTATATATGATAAAGCCATGGGACTTTTGTATTAGGTTGTAAGCCACTTGACCTTAGAAAGCCAACCGGAAGTGACCTTATGAAAACCGGAAGTAGCTATTTTTGTATTTATTTAATATAAAAGTATATAGAACCATATATTTTGGGAATCAGTGTCAAGTAAACATTCAAATAATATATCCGGAAGTAAGAATTTTTCAAGACAAGTAACAAATTATCTCCTTATTTAAGTATATAAACCTCATATTTTTGGAATCAGCGTACAAAAAGCTATGGGACATGTTTGATAAACCCACTTAGGATTAAGATATATCCTAAGTTGGTTTTAGGCTTCGACAGGTCAGGAATAATCATTAATTGATGGATTATACCTCAATTGAGGTATAATCTATCATTTGACATATAGTGAGATAGATCAATTGAAGTATAATGCAGTTTTTATCACAAAATTTTTTAAAGAGATATTCGAGCATCTTTTTGCATATACAATCTTAAGATTTGATGAGTACTCATTAGTGACATGTAATTGCTTCTGACTTCTTGAGTGGGTTTTGTGAAAATGTGGATTATACCTCAATTGAGGTATAATCCACCAATTGATGGATATTCACAACGGGCATTATTAAGTCAGATCAGTTCCAACTTTAAGATGTGTTAGTCAAAATGGACAGGAAGAGACTACAAAATAAAAATAAGATTTAATAGATGAAAACTCAGAGTTTATCAGTAGGAAAAGGAGGGGCATATTAGTTTTTAGGTTTCTCTAACAAATTGCAACACTAAGTGTCGGAATCAATTACATGTCATCACTAGGTGGTCATCAAAGGGGCATATGACATTTGCGCCGATTTTATAAATTTTCAATCTTTCATTTGCGCCGATTTGGTTGTTTCATTTGCGCCGATTCAATAATTTCAAGTTCCGCATTCTCCTTTTTGCATTTTAATGCTGTGCTTTTTTTTCATTGCGTAAAGAGGTTTTATTGTCCTTTGATATTTTAAAGGCTGTAAATAGATTTGTATATCATTTTATAATTTATTGCTATACTCAGTTATTTTAGTGGATGTAAACAGAGTGCTTTTAATCTTAAAATTTACTTGTTTTGCTCGAAATCCTACTCCCACCTCCCCATTGTGGGCAGGGGGCAACAGTTATATGCATGTTTTAATTGACAGTTCATTAGATATGTATAACTGGCTTGCGGAAGAGGTTTATAATGATAATTTAAAAATAGTTTTCACCTGTAATTTACTTGTAAAACAATCGGCGCAAATGAAAGAAATAATCGGCGCAAGTGAAATGCAGATCGGCGCAAATGCAAAACGCCGCATCAAAGCTTGTTATGGAAAATGCAAAAAATGCTCCAATATATCTTAAAAATTTTGGGGATAAAAACTTCATTATACCTTAATTGGTGTATCCCATTATATGTCAAATAGTGGATTATACCTGAATTGAGGTATAATCCACCAATTAATGGTTATTCGATAAACAGGCCCTAAACGTGAGTGAGCGTCCTTGCTGTTGTTTTTTTTTTTTTTTTCATCTGCTGATAAATTTGTTCATTTTCTGTGTAAAGTCTTATTGAAGATTTCATGTAACTTTAAGATAATGAGTAAATGCGGTATGATCAATTATCTAGTGGCTTTATTGTTTCAATTTTGCAAATTTTACAATGAAAATTGTTGTTCTTTATTGTCCATTGACATACTGTGTTTAAGTAAAACAATATGCGACAAACATTTCTGTATCTACGTGCCACACATAAACAATCTCTTAACACTAGATCATTTTTAAAGTGTTGAAATATAATATGAGATAATCTTCTTCAGTCTTAAACATACATATACATGATATAGAAGCGTGCCATAAGCTTAATTCAGAAATCCTTGAAATACGAAGCATCGACGATTACCGTTCATTATACATTACACAAGCACGACAGTCCTATTTAACAAATTAAAATATAGTGATACATGTCAAACATGTTGTATTGAAGAATCTGTTTTGCATGTATTGCTGGAATGCCAGGCATATAATAATATTCGAGAACGTTTCATTTCTGATTTGTACGATTTCCTTCTCAATGCAGGAACCGCCGTGTTTTTCTCAGAGTTGCCTCGCTTTAAAAACTTCAATAAATCATCGGCGACATAGCCTTTTTGTTCGGTGATGATATCTGAAAAAAGGATGATGAAATTCGCAAAAAATATCTGACCTCAGTCATTAAAGCTCGCAATGAGTTGTTGCAAGTTAATGTCTAAATCAATTTATATGTAATTTTAGATTTTAAAAGAAAAACTTTTAAAAAGTTATTTTTCTTTTCTTTTTTATAAAATGCTTCACTAAGTTGAGAATTAATGACCATAATTTAGAAATAGAAAAGGGTAGCTATTATAAAATTCCTAGAAAGGATAGAATATGTTAACTGTGCCACTTACTGGAGGATGAAAACACTTCCTCCTTGAATGTAAAATTAACAAAAAACTAAGGGATAATCTATTTGAAAATTGTTTACCTTCTCATAATTTTATGTCTCTTACCCAAGAACAAAAAGTAACAGAAATGCTAAACTCCTTTATCATGGAACATGTTAAAAATATTGGCTCCTATAACGTTACGCACGCTGTTCCTATAACCCCTAGGATTTAAAACAGAATCTTCGAAATTTCCTCCGCAAAACAAAATAAAAATGTTAGCAAATACAAACCACTATTAAAACAAATTCAATATATGTTTTAATTATGTTTTATAGCTCTTGATCATATAATAAGTAATATCTAGTATATTTGAGGATTAAAATAACAAAGCTATGTGGAAAAAAACGGATGTCCAACGTTACATTTATGAAAAGCTGTTTTAACTCTTATGTATAGTGATCCTATTTCTTATTCTCTGATCTTCCTAAAACTTGGCAGGAACAACGACATGTGTCGGTTCTTTGTGGCGTTAAAGCCGTTATTTTTCAAAATTTCATTTGACTCGGTGGGTGCATATTAAGCTGGAATAAGAAAAATGTCCAACGACGTTTTTCGTTAACTCAACGACTGAAAGTGAATTTTATAAGTAGATATAGCACAAAATGAATAAAAAGAGTAAGACAATAATAACATCTATTAAAAGTACAAATATGTGCCTTATTGTTCGTGAGTTCAAATATTGCAGATTCTATAAAATCTTCTCTACACAGTCGTTTTTCAAGCGGTAGCCATTTTGTCCAAGTTGATATTTCATTTTCAAAGCAGTTAACGCGTATTTTTAACTGATATTTCAATAAGTTATTTATAATTGATCAAAACAAAAGTTAGATACACGAAGAGTACAAAATGCCAAGATTCTTTTCTTATTAACTACATATTTGGGTCTTAAAGGAATTAAGTACAGCTCTTTGTAAGAACCAGGCAGAGTGCGATACATGAAGGTTTCAGATTTTATCTAAAATGGGCCTAGTAGAAGCAGTAAATGAATACTGCTCAAAAAATAATTTTGAGTGGGAAAATATGAGTGGTTGCCATGGTAACGAACACTCTATTTTTTGGTTGTTAAGCGTAGTAAAATCTTTCAAAAATCAGCTAAATCACCACAATTCAGAGTCTGATTATAATTAGAATCGTGCATTTTCATTAATGTTCATATGTAACATTGATACAACTTGGTTTAAGCTTCATTTTAGTGAAGATTGCATGTCAACCAAATTTGTAATTATTTTGAAAAAATTTGCCAAAAAATGCATATTTTCAACTTTTCTGAAATTGGGATTTTTGCGAAATTATCAAATTTTCTCTGGTGTTTTTCAGAAAAGTGCAAATGTGTACAGAATAGTTAGCACTGTAGTTATGAAGTTTGGATACTACTTTACCAAATTAAATAGAAAAATGCGTGGGATTTTCTTTAGTTTTATCACCATAGCAACCGACTTTTTCCTTGGAAACGGATTTATTATTTGCAGAATATTGCAGTTTAAGAGCTTAAATGTCCTGAATTGTTTCATAACCGATAAGAAAATAAATAAAAGCTAACGCAAACTTTAAATTACTATCGTTAAGTGTTGTTGACTTCAATTGTTACCATGGAAGCACATATTATCCATAGCAACATCCATTCAAAAACTGCATAAATAGAAATTTATGTAAAAAAATACATAAATAGAGGGTGTTTATTTTCAAATTGGAATATGACTTTATTCTTTGCTTCACTCACAGTCTTGTCTGGTTTTTTTTCTTCTTCAGATGGTTCAATAAATGTAATATATGATGTAACATTGGGGTTGGGGGGTTTTGATACAAGTAGATACTTGAAAAGATAATTGCGTTTGGTCGGACTTTGTTTCGAGTTCATCATCTGATAATCCATTTTTGAAAGTAAACAGATGATGAACTTCATGGGATTGCAATAGCCGGGCCAACCTGGCTTATGGTAAGGCATGATAGATATGGCCCTTAACAATTGTAAGAAAATTCTGAATTTCTTAGGGCACACACCCGTCTGAGATGTTATTCCACCAGCATAAATCACAAAATTGACCTGTAACATAATATTAAGCTTACAAACCAATAATAGAATCATTTGGCCAAAACATTTCTAAACTGAAACTGAAGTGTGATGGACGGACGGATAGACGGACAGGCAAATTGAATCAAATTTTAAGTTGGTGGTGACTTAAAAAATAATAATAGTCAATTGGTGATCGCTAATATCAGAAGTGCAGTATAATGGAATCCTCTTAATATATAGCTATTAACATATCATTAATAGCTCCTTTGTTGTGCTGCTATCCCCAAATTGGAATTCAGGATCCCCGAGATGGACAAATAGATACATCTGCTAACTTGGAATTGTGCTAATCCCGGTAAAATAATTATGCTATTACCGGCAAAATTATCAAATCAAAATTATTGTGCAAAATAATTGTATTAATTATGAATCATTCCTTACTATGCATCGTTCTACATATATCTCATAAGTTCTTGATTCCGACAACATTATATCTTGTTTTGTGTGTGTGTGTTTGTTGTTGTTTTTGGGGGTGGGGGGTCAGCTGAAGCACACTTCTTATCCTTCTTCTGAAATCTCCTTCCTCTCCTTTAAGAAAGTAAACATGTAAAATGTACCATTTCTTTAGGTTGAATCTTCAAAAATCGTTTTGCTATTCTCAACGTTTTTTAACCTTTACATGAATTACGCCCTATTTTCTGTATCTGTCTCTGTAACCTTTATAAAAGACTGTCCTGAGATTTGGAATGAAACCACTAAGCTGAGAATGTCTGCATGATCACAAGATTAATAACAGTAATAATTTGAAGACAAATTCCACACATGGTCTTATTCAATTAACCGCAACCCTAGAAACAGCGCAGTACATACCAATCTTATTTTTCTTTGTAATTATCAATGCTTTCTAGTCCAAACAACAAGTTGTAATCATTAATGAATACAAGACTTTAGTGTCCAATGTGAAATAAAAGAACAAATTTCCAATGTCCCGCGAATTGCACACATTTGATCGATTCAAGGTACAAAGGCAAAAACTAAAATAAACACTTTTATGGCCGCACCGCAATTTTTTTTTGGGGGAAGGGGAGTAGGTTTAACCCATGTCTGTCAGTACATTAGTCGTCACAAAGTTGGTTTCCATTTTCTAATTTTAGTTTGCCTCAACCAAATCTTATGAAACATGTATACACAATGCTTATTACCACAAAACAGTTCAAGTTTGAATTTTGTTGGTGTCACTGTCAACTGTATAATTTCCCTTAAATGGCATGGTTAACTAAAGAAATTTCTCAAAGTGACCATTTGATCTTATGAGAACCTTTCTGGAGCCCTTTTTTTCTGTCATACATACCATATTATATTTTTCGACTTTCATGTAGATTTTTTTTTATCTTTTCTGTGAATTTAAAAAAGAAGATGTGGTATAATTGTTAATGAGACAACTCTCTTCAAGAGACCAACATGACACAGAAATTAACAACTATAGGTGATCATACGGCCTTCAACAATGAGCTTATACCGCAGTCCCACTAGGCCACGATCGCACTACGATCTGTGAAAAAAATACAAATTTAGACGATCGTAGTACGATCGTAGTGCGATCGTGTAGATCGCAGTAAGGTCGTAATACGGTCGTGGTGAGGTCTTCAAGATCGTGATGAGCGTGGTCATCTTTGAATATGTTCAAAACAATCGTGGTGCGGTCGTGGCGAAATCAGGTCGTAGTAGAAGCGTAATGAGAGCGCAGTTAGGTCGTGGTAAGATCGCAAAGGTCGCTGTTACATCGTAGCGAGAGTGTAGTGAAAGCGGGATTCTATTCGGAGAGACTGCGCTACGATCTCACAGCGACGTTACTACGACCTCACTACGACCAGCACGTTCTCATCGCGACCCATCTACGCTTCCACTACGACTATACCACGTTTACACCAAGCTGTTCAAGACCATAGTACGATTCTAGCACGTCCATGCTGTCCTCATCACGCTCTTCTTACGACCCGACTACGTTCTTACTACGACCATCATGCTAATTGTCATTTTGACATGAAATATATAAAAGCCCTCCAGCTTTTGTTTGTCTGTATGTAATTTGGACCTCTTGTCTTTTTTCTCCAACGGCTCAACCCTGCTTGACACATCTCTGTCATCCCTGCTTTCATTCACTAAAACATCATCATTTGAGCTTGATGGACTAGCAATAGGTTGTATATAATTTGTCACAAATCGTATGAGTTGGTTTATATGACAATAAAAAACTTCAAAAAAAAAGAAAAAGATTCAGGTTGCATTGGTCGGTGCGACATCTCTGCTAGATCAGTATTCGTTACTATCAGACCTCCTCTGCCTCTACACCTACACCTACCACCACGCCCACGCGTTTTGGATTTTGGTGGCATGACTGTGTTGTTGCCGAGAAATCTAAGTATTAATCAGAAATATAAGGAATGGAACAGTATTCATATGGAACATGATGTTGACGTTATTGCTGAGAACGTAGTAAGATCGCGGTATGAACGTAGTATAATCGTGGTAAGAACGGGCTATAATCTCAGTAGAAGCGTGGTAAGATCGTGTTGCAACCGGATAACTCGTGATATGGTCGTAGTGAGAACGTAATGAGCGTAGTAAGATCATGATAATCGTAGAGAAAGCGTGGTGAGAACGTGGTATAATCATAGCGGGATCGTTGTGGAAGCGTAATGAGGACGTAGTATCATCGTGAAATCAACGAAAAATAATATTTTCATGCTGCTCATACCGCGACCTCACCACGATCTGAATTTATTTTAGATTGCGGTGAGCGTGGTGCGATCGTAGTCTAGTGGGACTGGGGCTTAAGCCCATGCCACATAGTCAGCTGTAAAGGTCTAGAAATGACAATGTAAAACAATTCAAACAAGAAAATCTAATGGCCGAACTTTGGTGTTGGGTTTATATATATTAACATAACCTCCCTTTAGTTTTCATGAATTTGTAATATGACATTGAGAAGTTATTGAAATTTATTCTTTGAAAAGCGACGGGCATAACATGTGCTCATGGCGCAGCTGTTTATTTCTATTTTATGGAATAACACCCTTTCAAAGTCTAGGATCAGCCCCAAAGGTATGAGTACATTTGAACTGTGCAGTAGTTAATGTACACCTTAGCATTGCATTATCCTGAGTATATATAATAACAAAGAGATTTTACCTTTGTTATGTGTAAAGTGTTCTTAAAAGACCATGACTTTATATGTTTTGTTTTGGTCTGTCCGTCCATCTGTCTGTCCTTGTCACTTCAGTTTCAGTTTGGAAATGCTTAAACCAAATGTTTCTATTATTGGTTTGTAAGCTTATATTTATAAGTGAGATTTTAAGTTGAGTCTCTTGCTGTTTGAAATTTGTGAGAAGTATTGCGCTAGGAAAATTAGAATTTTTTCAAAATTTCTTAATTTCTTCCCATTTGTAAAGGACATATATTGTCAGAGCAATACTTTCAAAATTATATGGACCTTGACAAAAGCTAGAATGTGCTATTGCAATCCCCATGAAGTCGATCATCTGTTAGTAACATTTCATGAATAATTATAGATTACCAGATTGAAACCAAATGTTGTAGGAAAAAGTAAAATAACAAATATACGGAACACTGAGGACAATTCTAAACAGAAAGTCTCTAAGCAAATGACAAAATCAAAAGCTCAAACACATCAAACGAATGGATAAAAACTGTCATATATTACTGACTTGGTACAGGAATTTTCTTATGTAAAAAATGGTAGATGAAACCTGGTTTTATAGCTAAACCTCTCAATTTTCCTTAAAAGGATTTATGAAAGATTCAAACAAAAACTACCAAACCTCCACTCCTCCCCCAAAATGCCACAGTGTATATATTCAAATTTGTTGAGTCTTCTCAAGGAGCAAAGACACGACTGAGAGTTAAATAGATTAAAGCATGCAGTTATATTCCCATTAGAAAAATGAAAATTATTAGCATAATTATATGTATTTGTAAAAATTATATTATATATATTTTGATTGGATGTTGTTATGGGTGATATTTGTTACCATGACAACTGTTGTAATAATACTTAACCGTTGTAGCTTAGATTTAGAGTGTATATATGCTTTTATGTATTTTCATAAAGGTTTGGAAACAATTGAGAACATTGAATTCCCTATACTTCAGAATTCAACAAATAAAAACTATATTTCCAAGGGACAATAATATGGTGATCAAATTCAAGAGAGCCCCACGCAATATTCTATTTATTTTGGTCAAGTAGTATTCAAACTTTGTTACTACAATGCTAGCTATGCTTTACTTATTTGCACTTTTCAATAAAAAAAAACACATGAGAAAATTTGATAATTTCACAAAACTCCATGATTCAGAAAAAAAGAAAATATGTGTTTTTTTTTTTTGTATATTTTAACAAAAAAACTAAAAGTCGGGTTGAACTGCAATCTTAAGGAAGTTCGCTTCTCAGTTTCAAATTAATTAACTTTTCAAAACACTAGTTAATATCGATAGGGGATCAATAAAGGAATCAAAAGAGTAAAAAAAAATATACAGGTCAATGTGCTTGTTTTCGAGATATTACCCATTGAAATTTTGGCGGGAAAATATTCTCTCTTGACTTTTCATAGCTTTATCATTGACAAGTTTACATTCTCAAAAACTATTAAAGAATAATCGAAATTTTATAAGACTTTTACAGATGGCTTATCATTACACATGTAAAAGATTTATAAAAAGAAAAATGGGGGTCAATGGCCATTTTTTAAAGGCATTTAAATGAATAAAACCAGAGGTTTCCGAAAATCTGACAAAAATCCCAAAACATAACAAGCGAACTACCTTAACTAAGCTCTGAAGCTAAAACCAAGTTATATCGATGTTATATATGAAATTTCTGAAAAAAATTTGATTCTTTATATAATCAGGCTCTCCGACCAAACGTTTTCTTTTCAAGAATCTACATGTATTATATTTAAAAAAAAATAGACCTACCCTCCCCTTTTTTCCCCACCTTCCAACCCCAATGTTACATTATATATTACATTTGTTGAACCTTATGAAAAGAACAGACAAGACTGTGAGTAAGCAAAGCATGCAGTCGTATTCCAATTTTAATATATACACCTTCTATTTATGTATTTTTTACATAAATTTCTATTTATGCAGTTTTGAATGGATGTTGCTATGGATAATATGTGCTTCCATGGTAACAATTGAAGTCAACAACTCTTAACAATGGTGATTTTGAGTTAGCGTTGGCTTTTATGCATTTTCTTATCGGTTATGAAACAATTCAGGACATTTAAGCTCTTAAACTGCAATATTCTGCAAATAATAAATCCGTTTCAAGGAAAAATCGGTTGCTATGGTGATAAAACTAAAGAAAATCCCACGCATTTTTCTATTTAATTTGGTAAAGTAGTATCCAAACTTCATAACTACAGTGCTAACTATTCTGTACACATTTGCACTTTTCTGAAAAACACCAGAGAAAATTTGATAATTTCATAAAATCCCAATTTCAGAAAAGTTGAAAATATGCATTTTGGCAAAATTTTTCAAAAATTTACAAATTTAGTTGACACGCAATCTTCACTTAAATGAAGCTTAAACCAAGTTGTATCGATGTTACATATGAACATTTATGAAAACTCATGATTCTATTCATAATCAGGCTCTGAATTGTGGTGATTTAGCTGATTTTAAAAGATTTTACCACGCGTAACAACCAAAAATAGAGTGTTCGTTACCATGGCAACCACTCATATTTTCCCACTCAAAATTATTTTTTAGCAGTATTCACTTACTACTTCTACTAGGCCAATTATAGATAAAATCTGAATACCCTCATATATCACATGTATATGGCACTCTGCCTGGTTCTTATAAAGAGCTGTACTTTAAAAATGCTTCCACGCATTAAAAACGGTAGCCAATTTGTCCAAACGTCTGAAAACGTCGAAAATTCCGAAAAACGCTAATTTCCGACGTTACATGCGAAAGTTTCAATTAAATGTTTATGATAATTAAAACAAATCGTGTGATGAAATTTGGAAAAAGATGTTGATGGCTGTCGAAAAAAAAAAGAATAGTGCATGTTGCTATAGACTCCGGTCGGGGACATAGATTTGACACAGGTTAAATTTTGCAATTTGTATTAATCGTTTATAGCTTTTAACGATTTATTTAAAAGAATGGTGAAATAGGAAAAAAAACATCATTACATGAACTTCGTTCAACTTTGCAAAGACAAATTGGAGACACCAAGACAGTCCTCTAAATGTAAAATGTGGATTTTGATTTTATGTTGCGGAAGTACTCCGAAATAGATCATTTAAAGTCGTCACTTCAGTAAGGTGCATTCACCAATATTAAAAAACTTAATACAAGTCCACGGAATGTTTTACTTCGCGATTTGTCCTGCTATTCATGTTATAACTGTCGTGATGAAAGTAATTCCTGTACTAGCGAAGCCGGAACTTTTCGTCAATATAAACTTGTACATGAAACGGAGGTAATTGAAAGACTAATCCCAAACAGCGACGAAAACCGTTTCATTGAAAAAATAAAACCCGGGATTATATTAGCCGTTTTTACGGACGATCCAGGAGTAGATTACTATATTTTAAAATGTATATCAGAAGTTAAACAATTTAAGCAAACAATTTTAGATGACTTGGGAAATAATTCTCAAGCCAAGGTTTAAGTAATTATAGGGTTGTGTTTCGACAAATTATGTGCCTGGGAAAATACAATTCTATTCAAATTAATCAAGGGTAAAAATGTTTCGATTTACTTGCAGAGTGTCAGATATATTTGTATTGGGGTTCAATTAAGATATAGAAATTTTACAATGACAGATGATATGCACCACGAAAGTTAAACATGCTATGATAAAAGTTTTGTACATCTAAAAAAAAAATATTTATGGAAAACCGTATACATGTACTTCCGTCCCATTTTTCCTTCCTACATTACTTGCGACAGTACTGCACTTTTAGGTGAAATAACTTTAAGGGTAAACATTATTAAGTCGATTTCCACAATTTGCGGTAATTTATGATAAAATGACATCACAAAAGAACAAAACCAGAATCAACCAACAACATAAAAACGAATAAAACTTGCAAAAATTAATCGAAGTCAAAACACTCTTTGAAGCCGCATTTTAGTGTAACGTCGTGTTGTAGGAACATCGTGCACAACGTTTATATAAAACAGTCATTAGAACTGAGGGCAGAAGTCTTATATTTTTTTCCATGTGTTCATTTCTTATAGAATTGTTATCTCTTTGCTATATTATGTTTGTGTTTGTTATTGTTTTTTGTCACAAACTAATTATGTTTATATAACAATAAAGATATATGTTTATTTATTATCACCACTGCATCGGGGCCACCACTGAAAGATGTATGACCAATCTACCCATAACTAGTAAACACTATGGCCATTTACAGTCTGATTAAAACCAGCCCCCACTATCCACTTGCCTACAAACGCAAGTGGATAGTGGGAGCTGGTTTTAATCAGACTGGGCCATTTACAAAGTCAATCATTATTTCCTTAGTTACCAGTATAAAGCTTCATGGTTTGAGATTCTTACAAAGTTGTGTGTTATCTACAAACATACACCTGAAAAATAAAAACGCTGAAATTGTTTGCTGTGTGTCATTTTTGTTTTTCGTTTATTGTCATAAATCAGTCTGCATTTTTTTTGGTCTTTTGATTGTTTCACATTTTGTTTTTGTTAATTTCAAAACCGCTATTTAATAGGTTTTAGCAAAGTTTTCATAAATTCTTTTAGCAGTTCTTGTTCAGCAAAGGTTTATAGGGCCCGTGGTGGCCGAATGGTCTGAATAGTTCATCTACAGTGTACACTCGACAGATAACTCTGCGTTTGTGAGTTCGAACACCGCCCATGGCGAGACGTGTTCGGCTCCGATCTTTAATGACAAGGATTGCCAGTTGTCCTGCCCAAGGTCAGTGGTTCAAGATCAGTGGTTCTCTCCAAAAAAAAAAAAAAAAAAACAATATGACACGTTACCATGTTAAACTTGTAATATTATATTAAGACAATTGTAAACAGTCATATATTACGCGGAAAACATTTCGATTTGATTGATAAAAAATTCTTGAAAAATTCTAAATGTAAGACTATAAAAAAAAGAATTGTTTTATAAACATATTCAAATGATTTTAAGCATTTTGGTGAACAAAGACAGTGAAGATTCACCATATCTCTAGTGTGGAAGATGGATTTGTTTCCTGACCGGGTCAAACCAGAGGACTTGAAAATTGGAATGTGTTTCTTTTCCGCTAAGCACGTGGCATTTAGCAGTTTAGGAGTAAGAGAAAAGAGTCAGAATAGTAATGTATTCGGGACTGTATTGTTACGTGTCATGAACTAACACGCTGAAATCCATTAATACCACGCATGCGCCCCAGTTCAACATTAAGACTGTTCCTACAAATGTAGCAGCGGATACAATTAATTTGTAATAGCTTTAGAAGCAAAGAGAAAAGTGACTCTCGTTGAACTTCCCACTATTTCGTACCGATTACAAATATAGTTTATATTATTCAACAATGTGCGAATATTGTTTTATCCTCGATAAAAAAAATTACAGGTTCATGGGTGTGTTTTTTTTTTTTTTTTAACAGAGCCAGGGTCATAACAATATTTATCTTTGTAAAAACAAACAATAAATATACCAAAGAACATCAAAAGTACGGACGGACAATTTATGCATTTTGTTATGATTTTCAAAACCATTGTTGAACATTTTGAAAATTTTGAAGATCCTTAGAGCTAATATGTCAAAACATTTCGAAGAAAAGGGAATATTATATCTGACAGACTAGTTTAATACGACGGGCGCCACATGTGAGGCAGGATCTGCTTACCCTTCCAGAGCACCTGTCTAGTGAGATCACTCCCGGTTTTTGGTTGCGTTCGTGTTGCTCAGTTTTCTATGTTGGGTTTTGTATACTTAACTGTTGTTTATCTTTATTTTTTGGTCGTTTTTTGTCATTGATTGTCAGTTTAATTTTTTTCGACTTATGAGTTTGAATATGCCTTTCTTATATTTCGCCTCTCTTTTAAATATCTTGTACACATATGAATGATGGTTTGATATATTTATGATACTTTTGATTTCAGAATTCAATGAGTAAAAATGAGACCTTTAAAATACATCCTATATGATTTTCCGACCGTGCGAGACCCTCATGGGTAATCAAGGTCGTTAAACACCCCCTAGTAGTACTATATTAGACAGAAAACAGTCATGACAGTATATTGTATGAAAGAATATATCATATTTTTATTAGCAAACACATATTTTTATTAATTCAAATACAAATGTATGAAACATGAATAATAAACAACCACGGCACATTTTAACCTTACTAATTAATGTTTGTTAATTCTAATATAACGGTTTTAACAACTTATGGTTTGATATACCATTAGAGAGTCTGGATTTGGAAAGGGAGAAGTGGGGCGGGTCCTTCAATTCTGTATTCTTTAATCAATTAAGTAGTTTTTCTCTATTCTTTATAAATTTTGCTCATTATTCTCTATTCTTTATATTTTAGCACCCTGTTATTCTCTATTCTTATTTTTGGGGCCTTTTTTATATTCTTTAAATTTTTTGCCCTTTATTCTGCACATTTTTTCCATCATTCTATATTCTTTAAACCCCTTCCAGACCCTCATTACAGTTAAGACGTCCATCATGTCTTATCCCACTCATATCAAAACAAAATCTGTATAAATAAGGGTCCAGAATTGGTGTCTTCATTTTTTTTGTCATTTTGTTTGGTCTTTTTATTCAATATTCTCCATTCATTATTATTTTTGATTTGACTGTTTTTCTCTATTCTTTATTTCTAACCTGTTCATGCTTTTATTCTCTATTCTTTATTTCTAACCTGTTCATGCTTTTATTCTCTACTCTTTATTTCTAACCTTTTCATGCTTTTATTCTCTATTTTCGCAAATTATTCTGTATTCCCGCATAAATCAAACACTTATATCAAAATATAAAACTTACTAATCAATTTTTATTGTCATATGTGCTATTTTATTTCAATATATGTGTTGTTTCAATGATAACGGTTGTATCTATCATGTTGTTTCTTGAATGTTTTAATTTCAAATTTTCGCACTGGATCAAGTTTAAAGTTTGTAGATTTTACTTGTATACTAATTCTTTATAGATTAGTGGAGAGTACGTCACTAATGTTAATTGTTATGAAATGAATTTAGACAGATTTCGCTGTAAAATGTTCCTATTTCCACTCGTAGTACTTCCTTTATGTGATAGAACATATTTAAAGGAATACAATTAATAGACAAACAATTACAATACAATGTGCAATATGTGTAACGTGTGCGGGGGGACGATGTTTTGGAAATTTTTTAAATGTTGTAAATGCAAACTTACATTGTGTGTCTGAATATGTAATTCATGCACAAACCGAAACATGTATACTAAATATTTGTTTAGAATTAATGTATGTGAAGTTAGCAGCCGGTTCGTTATTCGATATTCGATATTCAATATCCAACCGGCTGCTAGCAGTCGGTTCGATATTCAAAATTTAGTTGAAAATCATAAAAAATTAGATACTTGATACATTAAAAGCATGATTTTTATAGTTAAGAGGACCGATAAGATACGCAGGAAATCGTTTAATGACCACTTCAAGCTGTCATAAATTCTCGTTGTCCTCGAATATAAACCCTTTTCTAAGTTGCATATTTGTCTTTATATAATATAGATTTTTATCAATAAAACAACATCAAAGATCTACTTTTATATAGTATATTTCTAAAAACAAAAAGAAAAACCGATAACTCTAGAAACATTTAGAAATATAAATAGAACTATTTATGGAAAGCCCAAAAAAGAAATATATAGTGAAAAACTACCTGAGACCGCTTAAATGAGGGTGAGACCCCCCTGGTCTTTCAATGTCCATAAAATTCAATTAAATCATAGACTGTGTATATATAAAGGTTGTATTAGAAGGATTTCCCAGAATAACGTCATCTTCGATCTCTACGGAGGCTTAGATTGTCACTTTTCAGCTAAAATTGTCAAAATTTTAGGACAAAGGGCACAGGGCAATGGTGAGAGCCCCTGATCTCTCAATCTTTCTAATATTATGCAGACATTTAGTTAATAGGTAGTTTTAAACGTGACTAAAACGAATTTGGGTACACTGCCTGTCTTCTATGTTTACGGAGCGCCCAAAGTGCCAGTTGGATATTCAAAATATCTAGTGAAAACCTACCTGAGACCGCTTAAATGAGGGTGAGACCCCCTGGTCTTTCAATGTCCATAAAATTCAATTAAACCATAGACTGTGTATATATAAAGGTTGTATTAGAAGGATTTCCCAGAATAACGTCATCTTCGATCTCTACGGAGGCTTAGATTGTCACTTTTCAGCTAAAATTGTCAAAATTTTAGGACAAAGGGCACAGGGCAATGGTGAGAGCCCCTGATCTCTCAATCTTTCTAATATTATGCAGACATTTAGTTAATAGGTAGTTTTAAACGTGACTAAAAGGAATTTGGGTACACTTCCTGTCTTCTATGTTTACGGAGCGCCCAAAGTGCCAGTTGGATATTCAAAATATCTAGTGAAAACCTACCTGAGACCGCTTAAATGAGGTGAGACCCCCTGGTCTTTCAATGTCCATAAAATTCAATTAAACCATAGACTGTGTATATATAAAGGTTGTATTAGAAGGATTTCCCAGAATAACGTCATCTTCGATCTCTACGGAGGGCTTAGATTGTCACTTTTCAGCTAAAATTGTCAAAATTTTAGGACAAAGGGCACAGGGCAATGGTGAGAGCCCCTGATCTCTCAATCTTTCTAATATTATGCAGACATTTAGTTAATAGGTAGTTTTAAACGTGACTAAAACGAATTTGGGTACACTTCCTGTCTTCTATGTTTACGGAGCGCCCAAAGTGCCAGTTGGATATTCAAAATATCTAGTGAAAACCTACCTGAGACCGCTTAAATGAGGGTGAGACCCCCTGGTCTTTCAATGTCCATAAAATTCAATTAAACCATAGACTGTGTATATATAAAGGTTGTATTAGAAGGATTTCCCAGAATAACGTCATCTTCGATCTCTACGGAGGGCTTAGATTGTCACTTTTCAGCTAAAATTGTCAAAATTTTAGGACAAAGGGCACAGGGCAATGGTGAGAGCCCCCTGATCTCTCAATCTTTCTAATATTATGCAGACATTTAGTTAATAGGTAGTTTTAAACGTGACTAAAACGAATTTGGGTACACTTCCTGTCTTCTATGTTTACGGAGCGCCCAAAGTGCCAGTTGGATATTCAAAATATCTAGTGAAAACCTACCTGAGACCGCTTAAATGAGGGTGAGACCCCCCTGGTCTTTCAATGTCCATAAAATTCAATTAAATCATAGACTGTGTATATATAAAGGTTGTATTAGAAGGATTTCCCAGAATAACGTCATCTTCGATCTCTACGGAGGGCTTAGATTGTCACTTTTCAGCTAAAAATTGTCAAAATTTTAGGACAAAGGGCACAGGGCAATGGTGAGAGCCCCCTGATCTCTCAATCTTTCTAATATTATGCAGACATTTAGTTAATAGGTAGTTTTAAACGTGACTAAAACGAATTTGGGTACACTTCCTGTCTTCTATGTTTACGGAGCGCCCAAAGTGCCAGTTGGATATTCAAAATATCTAGTGAAAACCTACCTGAGACCGCTTAAATGAGGGTGAGACCCCCCTGGTCTTTCAATGTCCATAAAATTCAATTAAATCATAGACTGTGTATATATAAAGGTTGTATTAGAAGGATTTCCCAGAATAACGTCATCTTCGATCTCTACGGAGGGCTTAGATTGTCACTTTTCAGCTAAAATTGTCAAAATTTTAGGACAAAGGGCACAGGGCAATGGTGAGAGCCCCTGATCTCTCAATCTTTCTAATATTATGCAGACATTTAGTTAATAGGTAGTTTTAAACGTGACTAAAAGGAATTTGGGTACACTTCCTGTCTTCTATGTTTACGGAGCGCCCAAAGTGCCAGTTGGATATTCAAAATATCTAGTGAAAACCTACCTGAGACCGCTTAAATGAGGTGAGACCCCTGGTCTTTCAATGTCCATAAAATTCAATTAAATCATAGACTGTGTATATATAAAGGTTGTATTAGAAGGATTTCCCAGAATAACGTCATCTTCGATCTCTACGGAGGGCTTAGATTGTCACTTTTCAGCTAAAATTGTCAAAATTTTAGGACAAAGGGCACAGGGCAATGGTGAGAGCCCCTGATCTCTCAATCTTTCTAATATTATGCAGACATTTAGTTAATAGGTAGTTTTAAACGTGACTAAAACGAATTTGGGTACACTTCCTGTCTTCTATGTTTACGGAGCGCCCAAAGTGCCAGTTGGATATTCAAAATATCTAGTGAAAACCTACCTGAGACCGCTTAAATGAGGGTGAGACCCCCTGGTCTTTCAATGTCCATAAAATTCAATTAAACCATAGACTGTGTATATATAAAGGTTGTATTAGAAGGATTTCCCAGAATAACGTCATCTTCGATCTCTACGGAGGGCTTAGATTGTCACTTTTCAGCTAAAATTGTCAAAATTTTAGGACAAAGGGCACAGGGCAATGGTGAGAGCCCCCTGATCTCTCAATCTTTCTAATATTATGCAGACATTTAGTTAATAGGTAGTTTTAAACGTGACTAAAACGAATTTGGGTACACTTCCTGTCTTCTATGTTTACGGAGCGCCCAAAGTGCCAGTTGGATATTCAAAATATCTAGTGAAAACCTACCTGAGACCGCTTAAATGAGGGTGAGACCCCCCTGGTCTTTCAATGTCCATAAAATTCAATTAAATCATAGACTGTGTATATATAAAGGTTGTATTAGAAGGATTTCCCAGAATAACGTCATCTTCGATCTCTACGGAGGGCTTAGATTGTCACTTTTCAGCTAAAAATTGTCAAAATTTTAGGACAAAGGGCACAGGGCAATGGTGAGAGCCCCCTGATCTCTCAATCTTTCTAATATTATGCAGACATTTAGTTAATAGGTAGTTTTAAACGTGACTAAAACGAATTTGGGTACACTTCCTGTCTTCTATGTTTACGGAGCGCCCAAAGTGCCAGTTGGATATTCAAAATATCTAGTGAAAACCTACCTGAGACCGCTTAAATGAGGGTGAGACCCCTGGTCTTTCAATGTCCATAAAATTCAATTAAACCATAGACTGTGTATATATAAAGGTTGTATTAGAAGGATTTCCCAGAATAACGTCATCTTCGATCTCTACGGAGGCTTAGATTGTCACTTTTCAGCTAAAATTGTCAAAATTTTAGGACAAAGGGCACAGGGCAATGGTGAGAGCCCCTGATCTCTCAATCTTTCTAATATTATGCAGACATTTAGTTAATAGGTAGTTTTAAACGTGACTAAAACGAATTTGGGTACACTTCCTGTCTTCTATGTTTACGGAGCGCCCAAAGTGCCAGTTGGATATTCAAAATATCTAGTGAAAACCTACCTGAGACCGCTTAAATGAGGGTGAGACCCCCTGGTCTTTCAATGTCCATAAAATTCAATTAAACCATAGACTGTGTATATATAAAGGTTGTATTAGAAGGATTTCCCAGAATAACGTCATCTTCGATCTCTACGGAGGCTTAGATTGTCACTTTTCAGCTAAAATTGTCAAAATTTTAGGACAAAGGGCACAGGGCAATGGTGAGAGCCCTGATCTCTCAATCTTTCTAATATTATGCAGACATTTAGTTAATAGGTAGTTTTAAACGTGACTAAAAGGAATTTGGGTACACTTCCTGTCTTCTATGTTTACGGAGCGCCCAAAGTGCCAGTTGGATATTCAAAATATCTAGTGAAAACCTACCTGAGACCGCTTAAATGAGGGTGAGACCCCCCTGGTCTTTCAATGTCCATAAAATTCAATTAAATCATAGACTGTGTATATATAAAGGTTGTATTAGAAGGATTTCCCAGAATAACGTCATCTTCGATCTCTACGGAGGGCTTAGATTGTCACTTTTCAGCTAAAAATTGTCAAAATTTTAGGACAAAGGGCACAGGGCAATGGTGAGAGCCCCCTGATCTCTCAATCTTTCTAATATTATGCAGACATTTAGTTAATAGGTAGTTTTAAACGTGACTAAAACGAATTTGGGTACACTTCCTGTCTTCTATGTTTACGGAGCGCCCAAAGTGCCAGTTGGATATTCAAAATATCTAGTGAAAACCTACCTGAGACCGCTTAAATGAGGGTGAGACCCCCCTGGTCTTTCAATGTCCATAAAATTCAATTAAACCATAGACTGTGTATATATAAAGGTTGTATTAGAAGGATTTCCCAGAATAACGTCATCTTCGATCTCTACGGAGGCTTAGATTGTCACTTTTCAGCTAAAATTGTCAAAATTTTAGGACAAAGGGCACAGGGCAATGGTGAGAGCCCCTGATCTCTCAATCTTTCTAATATTATGCAGACATTTAGTTAATAGGTAGTTTTAAACGTGACTAAAAGGAATTTGGGTACACTTCCTGTCTTCTATGTTTACGGAGCGCCCAAAGTGCCAGTTGGATATTCAAAATATCTAGTGAAAACCTACCTGAGACCGCTTAAACGAGGGTGAGACCCCTGGTATTTCAATGTCCATAAAATTCAATTAAACCATAGACTGTGTATATATAAAGGTTGTATTAGAAGGATTTCCCAGAATAACGTCATCTTCGATCTCTACGGAGGCTTAGATTGTCACTTTTCAGCTAAAATTGTCAAAATTTTAGGACAAAGGGCACAGGGCAATGGTGAGAGCCCCTGATCTCTCAATCTTTCTAATATTATGCAGACATTTAGTTAATAGGTAGTTTTAAACGTGACTAAAACGAATTTGGGTACACTTCCTGTCTTCTATGTTTACGGAGCGCCCAAAGTGCCAGTTGGATATTCAAAATATCTAGTGAAAACCTACCTGAGACCGCTTAAATGAGGGTGAGACCCCCTGGTCTTTCAATGTCCATAAAATTCAATTAAACCATAGACTGTGTATATATAAAGGTTGTATTAGAAGGATTTCCCAGAATAACGTCATCTTCGATCTCTACGGAGGCTTAGATTGTCACTTTTCAGCTAAAATTGTCAAAATTTTAGGACAAAGGGCACAGGGCAATGGTGAGAGCCCCCTGATCTCTCAATCTTTCTAATATTATGCAGACATTTAGTTAATAGGTAGTTTTAAACGTGACTAAAACGAATTTGGGTACACTTCCTGTCTTCTATGTTTACGGAGCGCCCAAAGTGCCAGTTGGATATTCAAAATATCTAGTGAAAACCTACCTGAGACCGCTTAAATGAGGGTGAGACCCCCCTGGTCTTTCAATGTCCATAAAATTCAATTAAATCATAGACTGTGTATATATAAAGGTTGTATTAGAAGGATTTCCCAGAATAACGTCATCTTCGATCTCTACGGAGGGCTTAGATTGTCACTTTTCAGCTAAAATTGTCAAAATTTTAGGACAAAGGGCACAGGGCAATGGTGAGAGCCCCCTGATCTCTCAATCTTTCTAATATTATGCAGACATTTAGTTAATAGGTAGTTTTAAACGTGACTAAAACGAATTTGGGTACACTTCCTGTCTTCTATGTTTACGGAGCGCCCAAAGTGCCAGTTGGATATTCAAAATATCTAGTGAAAACCTACCTGAGACCGCTTAAATGAGGTGAGACCCCCTGGTCTTTCAATGTCCATAAAATTCAATTAAACCATAGACTGTGTATATATAAAGGTTGTATTAGAAGGATTTCCCAGAATAACGTCATCTTCGATCTCTACGGAGGGCTTAGATTGTCACTTTTCAGCTAAAATTGTCAAAATTTTAGGACAAAGGGCACAGGGCAATGGTGAGAGCCCCTGATCTCTCAATCTTTCTAATATTATGCAGACATTTAGTTAATAGGTAGTTTTAAACGTGACTAAAAGGAATTTGGGTACACTTCCTGTCTTCTATGTTTACGGAGCGCCCAAAGTGCCAGTTGGATATTCAAAATATCTAGTGAAAACCTACCTGAGACCGCTTAAATGAGGTGAGACCCCCTGGTCTTTCAATGTCCATAAAATTCAATTAAACCATAGACTGTGTATATATAAAGGTTGTATTAGAAGGATTTCCCAGAATAACGTCATCTTCGATCTCTACGGAGGCTTAGATTGTCACTTTTCAGCTAAAATTGTCAAAATTTTAGGACAAAGGGCACAGGGCAATGGTGAGAGCCCCTGATCTCTCAATCTTTCTAATATTATGCAGACATTTAGTTAATAGGTAGTTTTAAACGTGACTAAAAGGAATTTGGGTACACTTCCTGTCTTCTATGTTTACGGAGCGCCCAAAGTGCCAGTTGGATATTCAAAATATCTAGTGAAAACCTACCTGAGACCGCTTAAATGAGGGTGAGACCCCTGGTCTTTCAATGTCCATAAAATTCAATTAAATCATAGACTGTGTATATATAAAGGTTGTATTAGAAGGATTTCCCAGAATAACGTCATCTTCGATCTCTACGGAGGCTTAGATTGTCACTTTTCAGCTAAAATTGTCAAAATTTTAGGACAAAGGGCACAGGGCAATGGTGAGAGCCCCTGATCTCTCAATCTTTCTAATATTATGCAGACATTTAGTTAATAGGTAGTTTTAAACGTGACTAAAAGGAATTTGGGTACACTTCCTGTCTTCTATGTTTACGGAGCGCCCAAAGTGCCAGTTGGATATTCAAAATATCTAGTGAAAACCTACCTGAGACCGCTTAAATGAGGGTGAGACCCCCTGGTCTTTCAATGTCCATAAAATTCAATTAAACCATAGACTGTGTATATATAAAGGTTGTATTAGAAGGATTTCCCAGAATAACGTCATCTTCGATCTCTACGGAGGCTTAGATTGTCACTTTTCAGCTAAAATTGTCAAAATTTTAGGACAAAGGGCACAGGGCAATGGTGAGAGCCCCTGATCTCTCAATCTTTCTAATATTATGCAGACATTTAGTTAATAGGTAGTTTTAAACGTGACTAAAAGGAATTTGGGTACACTTCCTGTCTTCTATGTTTACGGAGCGCCCAAAGTGCCAGTTGGATATTCAAAATATCTAGTGAAAACCTACCTGAGACCGCTTAAACGAGGTGAGACCCCTGGTATTTCAATGTCCATAAAATTCAATTAAACCATAGACTGTGTATATATAAAGGTTGTATTAGAAGGATTTCCCAGAATAACGTCATCTTCGATCTCTACGGAGGGCTTAGATTGTCACTTTTCAGCTAAAATTGTCAAAATTTTAGGACAAAGGGCACAGGGCAATGGTGAGAGCCCCTGATCTCTCAATCTTTCTAATATTATGCAGACATTTAGTTAATAGGTAGTTTTAAACGTGACTAAAACGAATTTGGGTACACTTCCTGTCTTCTATGTTTACGGAGCGCCCAAAGTGCCAGTTGGATATTCAAAATATCTAGTGAAAACCTACCTGAGACCGCTTAAATGAGGGTGAGACCCCCTGGTCTTTCAATGTCCATAAAATTCAATTAAACCATAGACTGTGTATATATAAAGGTTGTATTAGAAGGATTTCCCAGAATAACGTCATCTTCGATCTCTACGGAGGGCTTAGATTGTCACTTTTCAGCTAAAATTGTCAAAATTTTAGGACAAAGGGCACAGGGCAATGGTGAGAGCCCCTGATCTCTCAATCTTTCTAATATTATGCAGACATTTAGTTAATAGGTAGTTTTAAACGTGACTAAAAGGAATTTGGGTACACTTCCTGTCTTCTATGTTTACGGAGCGCCCAAAGTGCCAGTTGGATATTCAAAATATCTAGTGAAAACCTACCTGAGACCGCTTAAATGAGGTGAGACCCCTGGTCTTTCAATGTCCATAAAATTCAATTAAATCATAGACTGTGTATATATAAAGGTTGTATTAGAAGGATTTCCCAGAATAACGTCATCTTCGATCTCTACGGAGGGCTTAGATTGTCACTTTTCAGCTAAAATTGTCAAAATTTTAGGACAAAGGGCACAGGGCAATGGTGAGAGCCCCTGATCTCTCAATCTTTCTAATATTATGCAGACATTTAGTTAATAGGTAGTTTTAAACGTGACTAAAAGGAATTTGGGTACACTTCCTGTCTTCTATGTTTACGGAGCGCCCAAAGTGCCAGTTGGATATTCAAAATATCTAGTGAAAACCTACCTGAGACCGCTTAAATGAGGGTGAGACCCCTGGTCTTTCAATGTCCATAAAATTCAATTAAATCATAGACTGTGTATATATAAAGGTTGTATTAGAAGGATTTCCCAGAATAACGTCATCTTCGATCTCTACGGAGGCTTAGATTGTCACTTTTCAGCTAAAATTGTCAAAATTTTAGGACAAAGGGCACAGGGCAATGGTGAGAGCCCCTGATCTCTCAATCTTTCTAATATTATGCAGACATTTAGTTAATAGGTAGTTTTAAACGTGACTAAAAGGAATTTGGGTACACTTCCTGTCTTCTATGTTTACGGAGCGCCCAAAGTGCCAGTTGGATATTCAAAATATCTAGTGAAAACCTACCTGAGACCGCTTAAATGAGGGTGAGACCCCTGGTCTTTCAATGTCCATAAAATTCAATTAAACCATAGACTGTGTATATATAAAGGTTGTATTAGAAGGATTTCCCAGAATAACGTCATCTTCGATCTCTACGGAGGCTTAGATTGTCACTTTTCAGCTAAAATTGTCAAAATTTTAGGACAAAGGGCACAGGGCAATGGTGAGAGCCCCTGATCTCTCAATCTTTCTAATATTATGCAGACATTTAGTTAATAGGTAGTTTTAAACGTGACTAAAAGGAATTTGGGTACACTTCCTGTCTTCTATGTTTACGGAGCGCCCAAAGTGCCAGTTGGATATTCAAAATATCTAGTGAAAACCTACCTGAGACCGCTTAAATGAGGTGAGACCCCCTGGTCTTTCAATGTCCATAAAATTCAATTAAACCATAGACTGTGTATATATAAAGGTTGTATTAGAAGGATTTCCCAGAATAACGTCATCTTCGATCTCTACGGAGGGCTTAGATTGTCACTTTTCAGCTAAAATTGTCAAAATTTTAGGACAAAGGGCACAGGGCAATGGTGAGAGCCCCTGATCTCTCAATCTTTCTAATATTATGCAGACATTTAGTTAATAGGTAGTTTTAAACGTGACTAAAAGGAATTTGGGTACACTTCCTGTCTTCTATGTTTACGGAGCGCCCAAAGTGCCAGTTGGATATTCAAAATATCTAGTGAAAACCTACCTGAGACCGCTTAAATGAGGTGAGACCCCCTGGTCTTTCAATGTCCATAAAATTCAATTAAATCATAGACTGTGTATATATAAAGGTTGTATTAGAAGGATTTCCCAGAATAACGTCATCTTCGATCTCTACGGAGGGCTTAGATTGTCACTTTTCAGCTAAAATTGTCAAAATTTTAGGACAAAGGGCACAGGGCAATGGTGAGAGCCCCTGATCTCTCAATCTTTCTAATATTATGCAGACATTTAGTTAATAGGTAGTTTTAAACGTGACTAAAACGAATTTGGGTACACTTCCTGTCTTCTATGTTTACGGAGCGCCCAAAGTGCCAGTTGGATATTCAAAATATCTAGTGAAAACCTACCTGAGACCGCTTAAATGAGGGTGAGACCCCCCTGGTCTTTCAATGTCCATAAAATTCAATTAAATCATAGACTGTGTATATATAAAGGTTGTATTAGAAGGATTTCCCAGAATAACGTCATCTTCGATCTCTACGGAGGGCTTAGATTGTCACTTTTCAGCTAAAAATTGTCAAAATTTTAGGACAAAGGGCACAGGGCAATGGTGAGAGCCCCCTGATCTCTCAATCTTTCTAATATTATGCAGACATTTAGTTAATAGGTAGTTTTAAACGTGACTAAAACGAATTTGGGTACACTTCCTGTCTTCTATGTTTACGGAGCGCCCAAAGTGCCAGTTGGATATTCAAAATATCTAGTGAAAACCTACCTGAGACCGCTTAAACGAGGGTGAGACCCCTGGTATTTCAATGTCCATAAAATTCAATTAAACCATAGACTGTGTATATATAAAGGTTGTATTAGAAGGATTTCCCAGAATAACGTCATCTTCGATCTCTACGGAGGCTTAGATTGTCACTTTTCAGCTAAAATTGTCAAAATTTTAGGACAAAGGGCACAGGGCAATGGTGAGAGCCCCTGATCTCTCAATCTTTCTAATATTATGCAGACATTTAGTTAATAGGTAGTTTTAAACGTGACTAAAAGGAATTTGGGTACACTTCCTGTCTTCTATGTTTACGGAGCGCCCAAAGTGCCAGTTGGATATTCAAAATATCTAGTGAAAACCTACCTGAGACCGCTTAAATGAGGGTGAGACCCCTGGTCTTTCAATGTCCATAAAATTCAATTAAACCATAGACTGTGTATATATAAAGGTTGTATTAGAAGGATTTCCCAGAATAACGTCATCTTCGATCTCTACGGAGGCTTAGATTGTCACTTTTCAGCTAAAATTGTCAAAATTTTAGGACAAAGGGCACAGGGCAATGGTGAGAGCCCCTGATCTCTCAATCTTTCTAATATTATGCAGACATTTAGTTAATAGGTAGTTTTAAACGTGACTAAAAGGAATTTGGGTACACTTCCTGTCTTCTATGTTTACGGAGCGCCCAAAGTGCCAGTTGGATATTCAAAATATCTAGTGAAAACCTACCTGAGACCGCTTAAATGAGGTGAGACCCCTGGTCTTTCAATGTCCATAAAATTCAATTAAATCATAGACTGTGTATATATAAAGGTTGTATTAGAAGGATTTCCCAGAATAACGTCATCTTCGATCTCTACGGAGGGCTTAGATTGTCACTTTTCAGCTAAAATTGTCAAAATTTTAGGACAAAGGGCACAGGGCAATGGTGAGAGCCCCTGATCTCTCAATCTTTCTAATATTATGCAGACATTTAGTTAATAGGTAGTTTTAAACGTGACTAAAAGGAATTTGGGTACACTTCCTGTCTTCTATGTTTACGGAGCGCCCAAAGTGCCAGTTGGATATTCAAAATATCTAGTGAAAACCTACCTGAGACCGCTTAAATGAGGTGAGACCCCCTGGTCTTTCAATGTCCATAAAATTCAATTAAACCATAGACTGTGTATATATAAAGGTTGTATTAGAAGGATTTCCCAGAATAACGTCATCTTCGATCTCTACGGAGGCTTAGATTGTCACTTTTCAGCTAAAATTGTCAAAATTTTAGGACAAAGGGCACAGGGCAATGGTGAGAGCCCCTGATCTCTCAATCTTTCTAATATTATGCAGACATTTAGTTAATAGGTAGTTTTAAACGTGACTAAAAGGAATTTGGGTACACTTCCTGTCTTCTATGTTTACGGAGCGCCCAAAGTGCCAGTTGGATATTCAAAATATCTAGTGAAAACCTACCTGAGACCGCTTAAATGAGGGTGAGACCCCCCTGGTCTTTCAATGTCCATAAAATTCAATTAAACCATAGACTGTGTATATATAAAGGTTGTATTAGAAGGATTTCCCAGAATAACGTCATCTTCGATCTCTACGGAGGGCTTAGATTGTCACTTTTCAGCTAAAATTGTCAAAATTTTAGGACAAAGGGCACAGGGCAATGGTGAGAGCCCCTGATCTCTCAATCTTTCTAATATTATGCAGACATTTAGTTAATAGGTAGTTTTAAACGTGACTAAAAGGAATTTGGGTACACTTCCTGTCTTCTATGTTTACGGAGCGCCCAAAGTGCCAGTTGGATATTCAAAATATCTAGTGAAAACCTACCTGAGACCGCTTAAATGAGGGTGAGACCCCCTGGTCTTTCAATGTCCATAAAATTCAATTAAACCATAGACTGTGTATATATAAAGGTTGTATTAGAAGGATTTCCCAGAATAACGTCATCTTCGATCTCTACGGAGGCTTAGATTGTCACTTTTCAGCTAAAATTGTCAAAATTTTAGGACAAAGGGCACAGGGCAATGGTGAGAGCCCCTGATCTCTCAATCTTTCTAATATTATGCAGACATTTAGTTAATAGGTAGTTTTAAACGTGACTAAAAGGAATTTGGGTACACTTCCTGTCTTCTATGTTTACGGAGCGCCCAAAGTGCCAGTTGGATATTCAAAATATCTAGTGAAAACCTACCTGAGACCGCTTAAATGAGGTGAGACCCCCTGGTCTTTCAATGTCCATAAAATTCAATTAAATCATAGACTGTGTATATATAAAGGTTGTATTAGAAGGATTTCCCAGAATACCGTCATCTTCGATCTCTACGGAGGGCTTAGATTGTCACTTTTCAGCTAAAATTGTCAAAATTTTAGGACAAAGGGCACAGGGCAATGGTGAGAGCCCCTGATCTCTCAATCTTTCTAATATTATGCAGACATTTAGTTAATAGGTAGTTTTAAACGTGACTAAAAGGAATTTGGGTACACTTCCTGTCTTCTATGTTTACGGAGCGCCCAAAGTGCCAGTTGGATATTCAAAATATCTAGTGAAAACCTACCTGAGACCGCTTAAATGAGGGTGAGACCCCCCTGGTCTTCCAATGTCCATAAAAGTCAATTGAATCATAGACTGTGTATATATAAAGGTTGTATTAGAAGGATTTCCCAGAATAACGTCATCTTCGATCTCTACGGAGGGCTTAGATTGTCACTTTTCAGCTAAAATTAACTTGTTACCATTTGGTAAATTTCTATCTTGATACAATTTTTCAACCCATTGTTGTTTTTCAATTTCACATAATTTTGTTTTAATATCATAAATTTTATGTCTGTTGGAATATTGACTATCAATAATATCATTTATACCAAGTTTATGTGCTATTTCATAACATGTCTTGTCCTTCGATCGAGAAATATTCAAACCCCACATATGGACCTTGTGTGTAATTCTATAGTCATACGTATATCGCACTCTCAAAAATAGACGGTACGTTTCTAAAAGTTCGGCTGAGTTCGTTGTTTTAAAACCCATATAACCTGAAACCGCTATATTCGAAGCATTTGTTGAACATCATATAAAGAGTCTACATAGATATAGGAAGATGTGGTGTGAGTGCCAATGAGACAACTCTCCATCCAAATAGCAATTTACATGCCTTGTTCTGAATCGTTTGAACTTCCCCAGTTGTTGTGTCCCCATAATCCGACTCTATGTAATAGCACGGGTTCAATAAGAGTTTTATAAAGTTTTGTATAAACATCAAATGACATCCCTCCACATGTTAAGAATTTAGTGTATACTGCAGAAAGCGTCCGGCTTGCGGATTTTGTTATCTCTCGGATCGTATATTTGTGCTCCATAAATTCGTTTATATGTAATCCTAAATATCTGTACGCATTGTCAAAGCTAATAGACATATCACCACATTTAAAATTAAAATCTGATATCGGAGCCTTTTTGTTACGAAAATGTATGATTTTGGTGTTTGTCTCATTTGAAGTCATTCTCCATTTCATACACCAACAGTTTAGCATACTTTGAAGACTATTTTCGTCTGGCGCGATAAGTGCGGCTTAGTACCGAAATTTGACAAAATCATGCAAATGGTGATACAAGCATAGGATTTGGCACATACGTTCTTTAGGGTGTACTTTAGCATATTAGAGGGGTAGCCAACATATTTTTGATTTTTTTTCGCGGCGGCCATCTTGAATTTTAAATTGACATCATGTTGCTTAATAGTGGAGATTGAAAACAAATTCACACCTTTTTTAACGTGATATAGGTGATGAAAAATATTTGAAATACAACAAAATGACCTGAAAATATTTCAAACAGGCACTTCAGGTTAAGGTGGTAAAAGTTCATACAATCGAGTGAAATAATGGGGGGGGGTTAAGGATATTCGATAAAAATGCTGCAATGTCATAACATCTTCTCCTTTTGTCACAAAAATCATTTTGTCAGATGGAATCGAGCAAATTTTATCGGCAAGGAAATAAAACAATTCCGTCTTGTTTTCGTCCACTCTAAGGAATCTCGACCAAGCTTTTGGAGTCTTACTGTTGACAAAACATCTCTAACCTTATCCATCGAATGGTAGCAACTGAGTGAGCCTGTTCCTGAAATAATGGCATTAAGCAGGTAAGACTCACTTCAACAGTCGGTCCTCGCTTCTCTGAAGAATAAAATAATGACCATGAAATATTGTCTGATGTAATATCTTCACCCGACAACCTAACCGTATTTAACCATTCATACTCATTCTGTAAACTCATTAATAGATAGTCATGGTTTAGAATACCAGTTACATCCTCGGGCAGAATAAGGGGTTCTGATTTTGTTTAAAGATATGCAGGTTTCATATTCATGTAAGCATCAGGGAGTTCAGGTGCCTTTTTAGATTTTGGTTTACTTGTAGGTAATATTATCTGATCCCTTCTAAAATCAACATTTTCTTTCGTTGGATGTTGAAAAATAGAGATTCCGGTCGTATGAAATGATGATTTCGATGTTGTTGAGCTTGGGTTGTGTTCTATGTTGTCGACCGCAGCTGTGGTAAACACTTTGCCCTTTAATTAAAGCGGACAAACCACACCCTCATTCAAATAACGTTCAACTACAGCTTCACCTAGTTGAGATGATATTTCCAGTACCCGATCATACGAGATGCATTACCCATGTTGAAATAATGTATCTATAAGCTGTCTCTTCCTGGTTTTTGCAAAGAGTAATAGTCAATTTACGCACAAAATGGTGTCTCACGATAAGCTGAATGTCTGTGTTGGACAGGAACCTTCTGGGTGTTTGAATGGAAATTAAACATTAATAGTTGGGCCAGAGCTAAGTCGGACTTTGTCGAAACGTTGTCGAACTACGATTTAATATCAGGTCCATGCTCTATCATTTTCACCAACTGTAACAAAGGAGGTGGTAAGCTGTCATCGATATCTTCAGAGACCAAAGATCCAGAAAATGTTGTCTTCTTAGTAGCTTACTGGCAGCGAATCATTTCGGCCGTCTTTTCCATATGCATGGTGTCAATGTAATCACAAGCAAACGCGATAGCTGGTCCTATATCTTTTTCAAACATCAAAAGGACATATCTGCCTTTTGTATGTGCTTCTAGTTCTGGCATCTTCTGCAAAAGCTTGTCCTTCAGGCGCGTAGAATGTACCTGTGCAGAAGAAGAACCAAGTTCTGTCAATCTTTCTTCGTATAGGTTGGGCAGGTCTGCTAATCGAAACACCAATGACCCTTCAGAATTTTTTTTGAGTTTCGAAGAAATATGTATGTTACCAGCTTAGCTAATGCAGTTTCTTTCATCATATTTTCATACTGAGTACAATTGCTTTCGGCCTCTGTTTGACTCATCTTTGCTCTGTCTCTGGGGTATACAGCTGCGAGACAAGACGGGTGATACTTCATTTCTTGGGCTATGACATAACCACTACTTAGTTTTGCCAACAACTGTTTATCGGTCCTGTATCATTGTTGCACATTCCACTAATTGTTTGTTCAGTGTCATTGTCATTGCCTCTCTTTAAGCGAATAAAGACGACTCTTTATCACAAATGAAACATTTATGTAAAAATAAGGAGATGTGGTATGATTGCCAATGCGACAACTATCCACCAAAGTTCAAATGAAGTGGATGTAAGCAATTATAGGCAACCGTACGCATTTTCAACGGGATCTGGTTGTTGGTCTTTCGAACGAGGAGTACTTCTAAGAAGTTTAGAATTTATATTCACTCGAACTTCCAGATGGTATTGGTGACATATGTCGTTTCTGGGCTCTCTCAAGATTTGTATTGTTAAACTTTCTGAATAAATTATGGTACTTAGCATTTTTCTTTTTCATTGTGCTTTCTATTCCCTCTCCGTCGTTTAGTCGCCGAATATCTAGAGTGATAGGTAATGCATTTACTTCATGAAAAAGAGGGATATTTTTGCCCAACATTTTATATCCTTCGTCTGACGATTTCATAGGGTACGTGGTGTCTTCCGGACACAAACAACATTTTGTCCAATCTGTTTCCCAACTATCTGTTGAGGAAGCTGACAAGCGATTTCTTTTCGCCATTTCAAAAATCAACTATTATATAAATAAACTAAAGTGATCAACAATGTAACGATAGAACAATAACGCAAATATTGTCTGAGTAAAATATCTTAACACTTCTGATATTCAGGCCGAAGGGTTATCCTTTTACCACCTGTTTAGCACCCAATTAAAAGTTTGCCTTCATTCAGCTCGATCGTTTATTCAGTACCATTTAACCCCCGTGCAATCTGTACACCATCAAGAGGAATAAGCCCTCCTCCTTGGCTCGGATTTTCCGCGTTAGCACATCCTGTCGATTCAGGTACGACTCCATGACTTAACAGTTGGGGCAATCATGGAGTATTTTGGAGCACTTTAATCTTATAAAGTTGATACTGACCCCATGTCGAGATTACCGGCAGTGATTTATACCAGTGTGCCCTGGTAGTGCAAATAAATCCCTCTCTGAAAGACTTTTAGTGATAAGTGATGAACATTAAGTAATGACTGGTAATGAATGACATTTGACAAAGTCAAGCAACATCACAATGGACGGATGCCAAGCAATGGTTAAGGACGCCAAGTAAAAACTAAACATTAAGAACTAATTAAGGTCCGAAGACGAATCCCAAACGATGATTCAAATAAATAACTATCAAAGTACTATGATTTAAACATTGGCGTGGGGTAGTTTGTGTCAAATGTAAGATATTTATAAAACCGGAAGTGAGTTATCGACCAATATTTGACCGGACGTGATGTTTTATTACTACAATAAGACAAATAAACCTTAATTCACTCAACCTAGTAACATTTTGTATGAAATACAAGCAATATGTATGCAAAAGGGAACATACATTTGATGTGTTTTACCTGGATGGACGTCATTTTGAAAATCAAAGATGGCCACCATGATCAGATGGATTTTTTTCGTGGCTACCCCCTTAATATGATTAAATACACCTTAAGGCATGTTCTGACAAAATTTCATGCTTGTATCACCATTTGCATGATTTTTGTGGTAAGCTGCTCAACCATAAGAGCACGTATGTCTTCAGCTAGATCATTCACATAAATAGAAAATAATGAACCATTAATAGTAGACGTGACATCATGATACCCATATGAAATCTACTGACCCCCTACGGATCCAGAGGTGCGATAATAATAAATATACTGATTATATGTAGATTCCAAGCTATCAAATTATATAGTGAATGGCCATTAGCATTCATGGCACTTTAAGCCCTCCATAAACATCGAAGACGGAAAGTTTACCCAGATTCCTTTTGATGTCATTTATATCTATATATTAACTAACTAAAATTAAGAATAGAAATGGGGAATATGTCAAAGAGACAACAACCCGACCAAAGAGCAGACAACAGCCGAAGGCCACCAATGGGTCTTCAACGTAGCGAGAAAATCCCGCACCCGGAGGTGGTCCTCAGCTGGCCCCTAAATAAAATTGCGTACTAGTTCAGTGAAAATGGACGTCACACTAAACTCCAAAACATATAAACGAACTAAAATTAAAAAAACATACAAGACTAACAAAGGCCAGAGGCTCCTGACTTGGGACAGGCGCAAAAATGCGGCGGGGTTAAACATGTTTTGTGAGATCTCAACCCTCCCCTTATACCTCTAGCCAATGTAGAATAAAGAAACACATAGCAATACGCACAGTAAAACTCAGTTTAAAAGAAGTCCGAGTCCGATGTCAGAATAGGTAACAAAAGAAACTAAGCAAAAAGACAATGATTCATAAATTAACAAAGGACTACTGGCAGTTACTGACATGCCAGCTCCAGACCTCAATTAAACTGATTGAAAGATTATGTCTTCATCATATGAAAATCAAGTGCAATCTCTCCCGTTATGGGTTTAGTATCATAGAATCATAAAATATATGAGAAGAACATAACCCGTATCATGCCAACAACTGGTTTTAGAATAATAGTGCTTATTTCCGATGCAAAGACCCTATGAGTAAATCAATATTAATACCAAAATATGCAATCCTTAATAACCTGACAACAGTATCGTAACTATATCCTTTCCGAATAATAAAATTGAGAATGAGTCTGTTTAAAGGTTTGGTTAGCTTTTGAAGTATGATTTGTTTTTTGTTATCTGTTTTACCAAGTGAAAGGAGCAAAGAATGGCGTCCAGAATATGAACCAGCACACAGGAATATAATAAAGTATAAATGGTAAAAAGTTCGGCTAAAGACGTCAAACGCTATCCGTCATTACCTATCCGACAAAATACGTTAACAACAAAACTTGAGGACAAAAAACAAATGACAGGGTAAATTAGGCTAGCGCCTGACGTCTGACTTAATAGTAGAATGGGGCTGAATAGTGAAAACTGTGTTTTAAAAAAATATTCCTAAAGTAATGAACATAGAGATGTTCTCGCTCGGACACACACTCCGTTAACTAGTATATTATAAGAGCATAAACCTGAAACTCTGTAAAAAAAAATTGAGAATGAAAATATATTATGAATTTTGAGAGATCAGGAAGATCTAGCCAACGCCCTGTGCACTTTCACCTGAATTTTTGACGATTTTTTTGGGAAAAGTGACACTTTAAGCCCTCCGTATATATCGAAGATGATATTTTTCTAGGAAATCCTTTTGATAGTATCTGTATATATACACAGTCTACAAGATTGTAAAATTGTGTGGATATTGAAAAACCAGGGGTCTTACTGTTTTTTTCAGCGGTCTCCGGTAGGTTTTCACTAAAAATTTTGAATATCAAACTGGCACTTTGAGCCCTCCATAAACATAGAAGACGAAAAGTTTACCAAGATTCCTTTTGATGTCATTTATATCTATATATTTACTAACTAAATCTTTAAGATCATGAAGATTGAGAGATCAGGAAGATCTAGCCAACGCCCTGTGCCCTTTCACCTGAATTTTTGACGATTTTTTTTTTTTGGAAAAGTGACACTTTAAGCCCTCCGTACATATCGAAGGTGACATTTTTCTAGGAAATTCTTTTGATACCATCTGTATATTTACAAAATCTACAAGACTGTAAAATTGTGTAGATATTGAAAAACCAGGGGGTCTCACTGTTTTTTCAGCGGTCTCCGGTAGGTTTTCACTATAAATTTTGAATATCAAACTGGCACTTTGAGCCCTCCATAAACATAGAAGACGAAAAGTTTACCAAGATTCCTTTTGATGTCATTTATATCTATATATTTACTAACTAAATCTTTAAGATCATGAAGATTGAGAGATCAGGAAGATCTAGCCAACGCCCTGTGCCCTTTCACCTGAATTTTTGACGATTTTTTTTTTTGGAAAAGTGACACTTTAAGCCCTCCGTACATATCGAAGGTGACATTTTTCTAGGAAATTCTTTTGATACCATCTGTATATTTACAAAATCTACAAGACTGTAAAATTGTGTAGATATTGAAAATCAGGGGTCTCACTGTTTTTTCAGCGGTCTCCGGTAGGTTTTCACTATAAATTTTGAATATCAAACTGGCACTTTGAGCCCTCCATAAACATAGAACACGAAAAGTTTACGGAGATTCCTTTTGAAGTCATTTATATCTATATATTTACTAACTAAATGTATAAGATTATGAAGATTAAGATATCAGGAAGATCTAGCCTACGCCCTGTGCCCTTTCATCTGAATTTTTGACGATTTTTTGGAAAAGTGACACTTTAAGCCCTCCGTACATATCGAAGATGACATTTTTCTAGGAAATTCTTTTGATAGCATCTGTATATATACAAATTCTACAAGATTGTAAAATTGTGTGGATATTGAAAAACCAGGGGGTCTCACTGTTTTTTCAGAGGTCTCAGGTAGGTTTTCACTATAAATTTTGAATATCAATCTGTCACTTTGGGCCCTCCATAAACATAGAAGACGGAAAGTTTACCGAGATTCCTTTTGATGTCAATTATATCTTTATATTAACTAAGCAAATGTATAATATTATGAAGATGGAGAGATCAGGAAGATCTAGCCAACGCCCTGTGCCCTTTCACCTGAATTTTTGACGATTTTTTTTTTTTTTTTGGAAAAGTGACACTTTAAGCCCTCTGTACATATCAAAGATGACATTTTTCCAGAAAATCCTTTTGATAGCATCTGTATATATACAAAGTCTAGAAGATTGTAAAATTGTGTGGATATTGAAAAACCAGGGGGTCTTACTGTTTTTTCAGCGGTCTCCGGTAGGTTTTCACTATAAATTTTGAATATCAAACTGGCACTTTGAGCCCTCCATAAACATAGAAGACGAAAAGTTTACCCAGATTCCTTTCGATGTCATTTATATCTATATATTTACTAACTAAATGTATAAGATTATGAAGATTGAGAGATCAGGAAGATCTAGCCAACGCCTTGTGCCGTTTCACCTGAATTTTTGACGATTTTTTTTGGAAAAGTGACAATTTAAGCCCTCCGTACATATCGAAGATGACACTTTTCTAGAAAATTCTTTTCATAGCATCTGTATATATACAAAGTCTACAACATTGTAAAATTGTGTAGATATTGAAAAACCAGGGGGTCTCACTGTTTTTTCAGCGGTCTCCGGTAGGTTTTCACTATAAATTTTGAATATCAAACTGGCACTTTGAGCCCTCCAGAAACATAGAAGACGAAAAGTTTACCCAGATTCCTTTTGATGTCATTTATATCTATATATTTACTAACTAAACGTATAAGATTATGAAGATTGAGAGATCAGGAAGATCTAGCCAACGCCCTGTGCCCTTTCACCTGAATTTTTGACGATTTTCTTTTTTGGAAAAGTGACACTTTAAGCCCTCCTCACATATCGAAGATGACATTTTTCTAGAAAATCCTTTTGATAGCATCTGTATATATACAAAGTCTACAAGATTGTAAAATTGTGTGGATATTGAAAAACCATGGGGGTCTTACTGTTTTTTCAGCTGTCTCCGGTAGGTTTTCACTATAAATTTTGAATATCAAACTAACAGTTTGAGCCCTCCATAAACATAGAAGACGAAAAGTTTACCCAGATTCCTTTTGATGTCATCTATATCTATATATTAACTAACTAATCGATAATATTATGAAGATTGAGAGATCCTTTGGCCCTCTTTCCTGTATATAGTTAATTATTTAGTCAATCGAAAATTTTTTTTTTTTTTTGGCTTTCCATAGTTATTTCTATTTCATTTTTATTTATAAATCTTACTAGAATGGCTGTTTGTTTTTGTTTCGTGAAATACATTATTATCTTTTAAATGTACATCTTTGCTTATATTTATTGAAAGATATCTATAGTTCATAAAGAGAAATATCCGATTTACATAAGGGTTTATATTTGAGGACAACGAGAATTTATGATAATTGAATTGGTCACAAAAAGATTTCCTACATCTCTTAATTTTTACAACTTTTAACTAATTACTATCATGCTTTTTAATGTTATCGAATGTTTAAATTTTTATTATATTAAATTAAGAAAATTTGAATATCGAACCGACTGCTAGCAGCCGGTTGGATATTGAATATCGAATAACGAATAACGAACCGGCCGCTAACTTCACATCAATTTAGAATTATTTCATTTTACAATCATGTTGAATAATAAATTTACCAATTTAAAGTTTAAAATTATGATTAAACAATCTACCTAAATAATTTAATTATATAGTGTTTCCGATGAAACCCGAGGAAATCCGAAGTTTATCGAAGACGTATTTGTAATAAATGGACTATTGCGCATGAATCATAATGATCGATATCATTGTGCTACGGAATCCCATAAGTTTAAAAATGTCAAAACAATACATCTGAGTTATTAAGATCCGTGGTGTCCTTTGTGCTCTTTAAAGCATATTTACTTTCGCTTGGCCAAGACGTGTTGCTAGTATTGTCACGTGGTTCAACATCTTCCTCACTTATAGATGCTATCGGAGGAGGGTCCATACTTTGCATTTGCTCATCCATTTCTTTATCGATTTTGGATATGTTTTGCTGAACTTGTTTCGCTTGTACAACACTCCCCAAAGAAGACCTTGTTTTCTTTTCAGATCTAGCCATTAGAACTGCCTTCCGTAGAATTTCCCTCCGTCTCTTCTTTTTAACTCATCAATCTTGTTAAGTTGTTCCGCTCGTTTTTTAATTTCGTCCTTAATGTTGTCGTTCTGGACTATATTTACGATAGTATGTAAAGATTTTCTCGAAAATCGTCTCTTTCCAAATTGTTTCTGGACATTTCCGATCCGATCTTCAGTAAACCCGAAGGCCTCCCCTGATACTGGTGAAATACTGGCCGTCTCATCAGACTCCACAACACGTTTTAACTTTGTGAAGTTTTTAATGAAATTTTTACTTAATGTATTTGCAGCCATTTGTTTTCTCCTCTTCTGAAGTTTGTTCCATAAATCTTTCCCTTTCGGTTCTCCTGGTAACTCGTCATCATCATCATCACGTGCTGTGTCGTCCCCGAGATGTTCGAACGAATCAACAGAAACAGTATCACTGTCCGGTTCATTTGAAGATTGCATTTGACGAACGAGATCTAATCCATCTTCTATACCGATGTTTTGTACATCTTGTTCTTGGTTATTTCCAATAGCTTTTCTTATTTGCTTTCTAAGTTTGATCTCTGCACTAGCAATGATATGTAAGAGAGTGGAATACCGATGGAATAACATGCAAACGAATTGTATAAACAGCATGAGCCCAAATACAGCTGTGAAAGCGAAGGATATAGGTTCAATCTTCCCTTGACCTGTGTTTCCTGTATTTGCATCCGGCTTATTGTCGTCACCACATGGAAGTGGAATTGACAGAGAACCGTCCGATTTGTTCACTTCCGTAAGTGTGTATACGATTGTAACAAATAGTGCGTTGATAAGAAGAAAAGCTAAGCAAACTTTGTTTCGGAGCTCAATCAGATCATTAGCTACTTTCTTCTCGTGTTCCTTGTTACCTTCAATTGGGAACAGGTATCTCTTGATGAAGTTTTGCCAAAAGTCAACCTCCCCTTTATCCAGAACCTCAATCGCTCCTTTGCGTAACTGGTCATCGTGAACCCAGTAAGGATCTTTAAGTTCGTCTCTTTTCTTTTGTTTTTCTTCCTTAAAAATTGGGTTAACTGTAAATATACATAATTATAGGTTACTTTTTATTATAGAAGAAACTAATGTTCAATTTGTAGTGACATCGTGGTTACTTTACGTAAGAAGAAACTAATTTTGTTGGAATAAAGATAGGATCCCAGTATTTGCCATGACATCTACCTTCAGGACGAGTACTCTAAATACAAGTACACTTTTTGAGTTTTTCAATACGATAGTAAACTATCAATGTTATTTTAAAACGCAGTGTATCTTAAAAGGAGACGTCAGGTAGTGATCTACCATGGAATGGTCACAAAGAACTTTTTGCAATTGAGCTTTGTCAGTTTTAACTTTTCTTTCTGGTGTTTATATATCGCTTGTAGGTGGTTGAATGATGAAATTGTTGTTTCTTTCTAATATATTAATCATTTGTCTGGCCTTAAGCTTATAAGCATTAACGGCAAATACAACGGGGCGCTTAATTCTGCTAGTAAAATAACTTAAAGTTTCAAGCTGCAATCATTCTCCCTCACAAAATAGCAACAAATTACTCGTTTTTTTACATTACTGACTTGCCACTGACATTTCCCACCCATGATGGTTGTCAAAAATGGAGCATAAACTGTCTACTCTTATGACACACAGTGGTTCAACCTCGATGTGACGCATGCTAATATCCATGCGGGGTCAAGAATGTTTGCTAGTCATGAACAACACCACGGGTGTCAATAGTGGAGCAGGAACTCTCCTACCTTATGAAGCACAATAGGTCATTCTCGGTTTTTCGCATGATAATATCCTTGCGGAGTAAAGACATTTTCCTGGTCATGAGTAGCACAACGGTTGTCAAAAGTGGATCAGGATATTTCAACCCTTATGGTGGACATAATACTTTCCCGTTGTTTATGCTTAAATCCATGTGGCGAAGTATTTGTCGGTGATCATTTCTAACACCAGAGTTGTACCAGTACACCCTACCCTCCGGGACACTTTGGTTCAATGGATTAATTCTATTCAGTCTTAGTTTTTGTGTTACTTTCGGCGGAATTTCGTCTTGTTGTCCAATGACAATCATATTATTTCTCCTTACTCAACGTTCTTGTTTTCTTATGATATACATGTATCAGGATTTTTAAGCATTTGTAAAAGAGATTTCGTGATAAACATCAATAAGTCAGTTATTAAATAACACCTGTTAAACAAAAAACACGTTAAATTTTACCTTATTATTATGTGATATATATTGCTATTGTTGGCCTTTAAGTAATATTTAGTGTTTAATTCCACTTTCAGCATCAATCGCTATTTCTTGATAGCCAGTTTTGGTTGGTGGAGGAACTTGGAGAGTATACCTGAAGCGTATATTATAAATATGGTGAAAATGAGTGTTCATTCGAATGGGATTTAAGGACATATTACTGGGTTTTTTTCTAGTCTCGATAATGTTGTAAAGTTTATTATGCTAATCCTAGCAGCATGCCTTTTATTTGTTGTACGCTTACTTCTTTCGCCACTATCCATTAGGATATCCTGTTTTGAAAATGGTGTCATTTCTTCGTCCTTTTTGTCAGGTTTTGATGAACCGGAAATGCTACCACGTTGTGAAAATGACGTCACTTCCGTCATTTTGTTATCCATGTCTTCCAGTCGCTCCAATATAGCTCGCAACCTGGCATCCTCGTTCTGAACATCAGATCTTGGACAACACATGCACCTTAAAGATAAAAAGGTAATGCTTACAGAGGGTAGTAGTTATATTTTAGCTATCCAGTATCACTTTTGTTATCTTGAATATGCAAATTTATTAAGTGGACTTTCATAGCTGACTAGACGGTATGGGTTTTGCTCATTGTTGAAGGCCGTACGGTGACCTATAATTTCTAACGTCAACGTCATTTAAACTCTGGTGGATAGTTGTCTCATTGGAAATCATACCACATCTTCTCATATTGAATAAGGTTATTATATCGAAAATAAGCAAATACGAAAACATTAGACAGACGATACCAAAGGGACAATCAGAAATCATAATTCGAAGAAAAAATGTCCAAGACACAAACCATAAAAAAAAAAATAAAAAGACAGACATCAGTCTACAAAACAAAACACAATATTTATAAAAAAATAAACTAAAGTCTGATCAAAGAACACCCAACTAAAAACCGAGGGTGAAGTGAGGTTCCTCGGACGTGTAAACAGATCCTGTTCCACATGTCGCAAAATGTAAAATAAACAAATTCAGACTGTATTGATGCTGCTAATGAAATCCTTACAAATTAACGATATCAAGTTTCTGGTACGAGAATAAATCATACATTAGAATGTGTGAAAAGGGCAGGGGCGTTTCTAGGATATTTGAAAGAGGGGGCATAGAATCAAATCTTTCGCCGATCTGGCATGTTTTGGCCCTTTTTTCACTAAAAAGCATAAAATAATTGTGAAATGCACTAATGTAACGGTTCAATACAATATTAGCAGATTAAGATAGTTTGTTTTTTCAAAAGGGGGCAGGGCGTACGCCCATTACGCCCTCACCTGGACCCGCCCCTGAAGGGCTTATATTGGCGAGCGACTTCGTGATTTTCTACTTAAGATCAAAGTCCCTTAGTCATTGTTCCTTATAGAACTGTAAATATTATCAGACTCTGAGAAAAAGGAGTAATCCCCGTCACTTTTAATGTCCAGGTATCATATTGTATACTGTTAGAAAAGATCTAGATTATACATATGACGTATATCTAATCTAAATATATATACTGAGTACGAAACGTTTAGCAACAAATATATTTAATGTTATAATGTGTGCTCAAATTGTTGTATATCGTAAGAATTCTGGCAAAAATGTCGAAGTTTGACATCAAGTGTATCATAGTCATTCAGATAAGAGAGAACAAGACTAACCTAAATAAATTTCCGAATGAAAACTGATATTCGGATGACGCCTGACTGTTGTCCGATAATCCAATTTTTTCCAACCAGTTCTGTACTGCATTCTGCTGAGGTTTTTCTTGCTGCGCTCCTTGTTGTGGAGTTGGTGCCTTCGTCTCACGTGTTCCCCAGGATACCACGTGCAGATTGCCGAGAGAGTAAATCATCAACAGCATAGACATGGATGGGATCGCAAGAAAATACAGTAAGCCATGGACAATGCACCAAAATTCCTAAAACAAAAGACCCATAACTATGTTCATAAAAAAAAGTAGGTTAGGGGAAGGTTGAGTGCCCGCAAACATGTTTTATCCGGCCATTAGCTGTATGTGCCTGTCCCAAGTCATGAGCCTGAAATTCAGTGGTGGCCGTTTGTTGCTGTATATCATATTTGTTTTTTGCTTTTTGTTTCTTACATAAACCAGGTCGTTAGTTTTCTCGTTTGTAATGTTTTTACATTTTTCCATGTCGGGGCCTTGTAAAACTTGCTATGTGGTATGAGTTTTGCTCGTTGTTGAGGCCGTACACCGGATGACCTTAAGTTGCTTACGTTTACGACATTTGGTCTCTGGTGGAAAGTTGTCTCTTTGACGGTGATCCCACATCTCCTAATCTTCATTTTAGATGTATAAGCATTTTTACACAGATATGGAAAATATGTTGCTGCAGATGCTTAACCTATTTTTATTATTTCTGAAATTATTAGAAAAAAACATAAAAAAAGATTTTTTTGGTTTTCATTGCTTTTTCGACAATTTTGATTTGAGCGCCACTGACGAGTCATCTTATGTAGGCCAAACGCGAGACTGGCATACCAAAATATTGGTCTGGTATCTTTGATGAGTTCATACAAAACTAAAGATTGATTGTTGTTCTTATTATTGCAAGCCTGCTACTATGGCCATATCAAACGCCTCGGTCATCTCATAGTAACCAGTTTGCACCATTGAAATCAATAATTTGTTAAGAATTTGTATATTACTAAATTGTTTAATCATAGGTGTTTTATAATGTCTAATATGTTCTAGTAATTCTTTCTTATTTTGACTGTATTCAGTACTTATGAGAGTCTGACGGAGGAGGGTGTCTTTATTTTGACTGCACACAGCAGTACGGAGTAGGAACAAAAACTAGTCGGTTCTGAGTCAGAATAATTTATCTAGGTAGGGTGACATATCTTCATGCAGACTGTAACATTTGTACCTTGTGAACTAGCGCCGTTGGTCTTGTACAAAGCAGGGTTCATATTCATATAACATTAACATGCTCTCATATTCATTCAATTTGGTTCTGGACGTTTAAAAGACATCCATCATCTTTATTCTTTAATTTCTTGGCCCATTATTCTCTCATCTTTTTTATTGACCCATTCCCTAACTAGTTTCATCAATGGTGCAGGTTCATAACTAGTACTTAAGAGGGTCTGGGTGGGGTTTACAAAATAGAGAATAATTGCAAAAAAAAAAGTCAATGAATAGAGAAAAATGAGCAATCATGAAAGGCAAATACTAGTAAATCTAACAGTAAAATGATTATCATGAAATTTTACTGAATAAGCGTTATTTTTAAAGATACAGACAAATGCCCCCAAAAAAAAAAATTAAAACACGAAAGAATACAAAAATGAAAGACCTCCATTTAAAAGTTTTACTTGCATGTTTACCTGTGGGTGAAGCATAGCTGATAAAACAAATACACCAGCTACAAAAACCAGGAAGAAAGTTGTCACGGAACAAAATGCGGCCCCGACTGCCTCCTTCAACAATCCAACAATTACTATCATCATCAACAACGAGTACAAGGTGGACAAAATGGCCGCATAACTCAACTGAAAAATATTATAAATAATTAAACCAACGAGTAAATGCTGGACATAATGACAACATAACTCACCTGAAAAATTTCATAAATGATTGAACCAACGAGTAAATTGTGGACAAAAGAGCGCATAAATCACTGAAAAGAGCTGCGCCATGAACGCATGATACGCCTGTCGCTTTTCAACGAATAAAGTTCCATAACTCCTCAATGTCATATCAGAAATTTATAAAACAATAACCTAAAGGAAGCTTATTTTGATAGATATAAACCAGTCACCAAAGTTTTACGAAAACTGCTCAAAGCATTTTTGAGTTATTGTCCGAAAACTGGAAAATTCCCCATTTTATGAATGAAATCCCATAACTCGGAAACGTAAAAGCTGAAATTTATAAAAATCGAAAGGGAAGGGATCTTACGTCAAAAGATATATAAACAATTCATCAAAGATTCATGAAAATTGGTTAAAGATTTTTTGAGTTATTGTCCGACATGTTGACGACGGACGACTATACAATACTTAGAAAATGTAAGTGAAACGACTTTATAAGTTCCACATTTTAACCGGCCACTTACATGTATCGGAACTTTATACCACAAAAAATGAAAACAACACTTTATAAATGTCATGCGTCCGGAGCGCTTTTCTAAATTAACTTTCATCCGGAACGCTCAAAGCCAAATATTTGAAAGGATGTACAAGAACCGAAACAGTTGAAGAGCTATGTGACCAAAGTTGTCATAAAAATAATATTCTTTTCCATCTAAATAAAGTAATACCTGGACGTCTGTTTTAGCAACAAAACAAAGAACCACCATTATGACCACTGGAATAAGATTGACAACAAACGCTGTCCATGGTTCAATCGCTGGGAAAGCTGTATACAACGACCCGAGAATCATCAGCAATATTGTGCCAGGAGTCAATATTGAGGACACCATCATAAACATTTGGTAGGCGATGTACAGTTTTGAAATGTCCTCGTTTTTGGCGGTGACGTTTTTCCAATCCATTAAAAGGTCCATAATGTTTGCCATTGTTGAAGGGGACCATCGTCGACGCTGATTATAAAATTCATTAAATCCTTCCGGGGCATAGGTCAAGGCATCTGATGCAGCAACATACTCTACTTTGTATCCTTGTTGTAGCAAAAGGGTACAAAGCCAACGATCCTCACCTAAAATATGTAAAATGACATCAAGTTGTTATAGTCAGCATGAAAGCAGCAAGGTCTTTTTCGATATATAAAAAAAAGGTGACTGGCGAATAAAAATAAGGTCACTTTGGTCTTCTTCATACCGGAAGTAAATCTCTAGCCGAAGGAAGGCACCCATTTGGCTGAGCGGGATGTACAAGTACGCGGCTTAGTCCGGTCAGAATGGGAAGTTAAATCCGATGCCTCGTGTATAGAGAATGTTATGCTCCCTGCACGTTAAGAACCCGTGCAACAACTCTTTAAGTGGTCCGTAGGTGGCCTGTTGGAAGGCAAAATTTCTGTCCATATCCACCATGCCTTCGTTTTCCAGTGGCAGTCAAATTTTTCCCGACATTCATCTCGGACGGCCTGTATTGCATGACCTATCTATTGTATTTATTGTTAATTTGAACATACATACCACATCTTCTTATTTCTATGTAATATTTACCACTGGAAGTCAAGCAATCAACAATCAATCAATCGATATACAAGTATATGGTTTTCTAATATGCCAGGCAGGAGATCATTTTTTTTATTTTTCAAAACATGCATGTTTACGCAAGCGTTCTCGAATCCTCTGAATGTAATCGGTGCTAAGAGAGGCTGCTAACATTTCAGATGAACAATCAAGACATTTTATTCTTATTTTTAATGCTCCTTTTCAAAAACAGACAATCGGATCAATCTTTATTCTACCATAATAAAAATTATATAATAAAAATGGTGTCATTAATGAAAACGTTGTTATTTGAACTTAAGCAAATAACGCAAATTATGACACAGTATCAACATTTCGAAAGTATTATAAAGCCGGTTAATTAATTAATGCCAATAAATCGAGTTTGACCAACATTAACAATGGTGTTACACGATTTTCAGATTGTTTCTATTCTATTTATACTTTGCATCACGGTGCGAAGGTACTAGCTTCATTCGATATTCACGCCATCTTGAAATTGTTACCTAACAAATATGGCTTGTGGTTGGTTGCCTTATACAAGTAATTTTGTATACTTCAGAAAATGTATGTACCATGTTTAGAATAATTAAGACAGTTGTTTTCCGTTCGTTCCTTTTGTTGATATAGTCGACAGGGGCGGATCCAGCCATTTTCAAAGGGGGTTCCCAACCCAGGATAAAGGGGGTTCCAACTATATGTCCCCATCAAATGCATTGATCGTCAAGAACCCCCCCTTCTGGATCCGCCACTGGTCGAGCGGTTTTATTTTTAGGTTTTATGAACTTCGGTCTTTTTGGATGTTCCTAAGAGTTCGGTATTTTTATTAACACTTGTTTATGATGTGGCTAAGTTTCAGTTGGCTAGCTAGAACTAGAAATAGCATTGGGAACATAAGAACAAAATTTCCCGGACAGGAGAAGATATTAAATACGGAAGATAAGGACTAAAATTACAGTATGCGTATTCAAGACCCGATCAAAACGATTTCTTCATGTTGACGTAATTTATGACACTGCGAAGCACTCCATACCTTTTAGAAAGGTTAAACTTGTTCATTACTAATTTCAAGAATCAAACCTTGGTCATACTGTACGTAGTGACTAGCTTCGGTAGGTGGCGTTGTGTATCGTTTCATCACGTTATCGTCCATTAATGCATAGCCTCTAAATAAACTAAAGCATCCGGGACTGCACAGGACACACCCCATAACATTCTCTGCAGCTTTCTGCAACCAATGGCTGATAGCATATTCAAACTTCTGGTACCAAACCATAGGTCCTAAAAAAAAAACAAATTAATGATAGATTTCCGTGCTTCCTACTTTTTCTTCGAATTCTGGTTTTTTTGTGAAGCCCCTATTTATTATTCTTCCCTTTCCCTAAATCTTCAACCTCTATCTATAATTAAGTATATAGGGTTTGTAAACCATACATTGTGTGCTACTTTTAAACATTGCAATCTGAAATATTATCACAACACAGATAGTGTTGGAAGTATTTGATTTAGTTTGTATATGAAATTGACTTCAATCCTTTGACTTCACAGTTATTCCATCATTTGAGTTTTTTTTTTTTTTAATTTGACTTAAACAAGCGAACATAATACCGAATTGTTATACCACGTGGTGTGATACAGCCTTGAAAATTACTTTATTTAATCGTTATATTGTTTTATAACCAAATTTAAAAATCTCATTCCGTTTTTGTTTTCTTTTTTTTTTTTGCCATGGCATTGTTATTTTATTTTCGACTTATATCTAATAAAAAATTTGCCTATCCCTTTCCTATCTTCCGCCTGTCTTCTTAAATAATAAATGCCGTTTGTTCTTCGTATCTGTTAAAGTATAAATCCATATTTACCTGACCCTATAGGATGAATACGACCACAAGCGGCACCAACATTCGGGTTTTTCTTCATTCTGTCCACCAGAAGCTGAACAGCTGATGGCTGGAAATCTACATCCCCATCTAAGGCCAAGAGAAATGTGTTCTGTGCTATTTTCTCCTTCTGTTTCCTTGTTTTGTCCTTCAGATTCATTAGTTTGTGTCCAAGGAAATAGTACATGTACATAACCTGTCAATATACAATAGGTTTTACACTACGTTTGTAAAAATCATCTGAACGGAAAAAAAAATCGACCTTGATCTATAATAATTTGTCATGGTCAAACTATATAACAAATATTAAATATCTGCAAGCATGACGGAAAAAAAATGTGAAAAAGTGATTATTTGCGTGAATTTTTAAGTCAGAGGACCATTACTCTGCAAAAAAAAAAAAAATCATTCAAACCGAACAAATTTCGGAGCTTGATCTGTAAACGATATACAGAATATCAAATCAACATCTTCAATCACGAAGACAAAAAGTGTGAAAAACTGATTTGCCCGAATGACGGACGGACAGAAGAACAGGCGGACAGACGGATTGCAAACCGAAAGTATCCTTCGGCTTTGCCTGAAGGGGACAAAAAGGAGATGCGTTACAAAGCAGTGACACGAATAGTTAAGGGCATTTTGCTTTAGATAACACACAGTTGAAAGACAGGTGTCTTCAAAATATGTTTAGCTTTTAATCGTCTTGAGTTTTTTTGTCATTATAAGACAAAGCATTTCTCCGTTGTTTTCAGTTCACCGGAAATCTGGAATAATTCAACGATGTATATTTGTTAGTTGTGTAATTTTCCAAACAATATTAGGTGTAGGGCGTACGCAGGTTTATAAAGATGGATTAGCATGTTGTTCAGTGGTTGTCGTTTGTTGGTGTGGTTCATAAGTGTTTCTCGTTTCTCGCTTTTTATATAGATTAGACCGTTGGTTTTCCTGTTTGAATTGTTTTACACTAGCCATTTTGGGGACCTTTATAGTTTGCTGTTCGGTGTGAGCCAAGGCTCCGTGTTGAAGGCCGTACTTTGACCTATAATTGTTTACTTTGTACACAATGTGACTTGGATGGAGAGTTGTCTCATTGGCACTCATACCACATCTTCTTATTTATATTAGCAGCAAATTAATAAATCTTACAATTTTCTGGCAAAATTTCAAGATCATCTAGATTATCTAGATTTGTTTTTTTTAAATGTCCATGGTGATCTATCTAAATAAAGAGCTGGAAGATATCAACGGGACATTCAATAATAAGCCGAAAAGAAAACTGACAACTCCACGGCAAAAAACGAAAAACTGCAAAAAAAAAAAAACCGAAGAAATCCACAAACACCACATACAAACCAAAGCTGAGCAACATAAACCCCACATACAAACTAAAGCTGATCAACACAAAACCCACATACAAACTAAAGCTGAGCAACATAAACCCCACATACAAATTAAAGCTGATCAACACAAACCCCACATACAAACTAACGCTGATCAACACAAAACCCCACATACAAACTAAAGCTGATCAACATAAACCCCAAATACAAACTAAAGCTGATCAACACAAACCCCACATACAAACTAAAGCTGAGCAACACAAACCCCACATACAAACTAAAGCTGAGCAACACAAACCCCACATACAAACTAAAGCTGAGCAACATAAACCCCAAATACAAACTAAAGCTGATCAACACAAACCCTACATACAAACTAAAGCTGATCAACACAAACCCAACATACAAATTAAACTGAGCAACATAAACCCCAAATACAAACTAAAGCTGATCAACACAAACCCCACATACAAACTAAAGCTGATCAACACAAACCCAACATACAAACTAAAGCTGATCAACACAAACCCAACATACAAACTAAAGCTGATCAACACAAACCCCACATACAAACTAAAGCTGAGCAACACAAACCACACATACAAACTAAAGTTGAGCAACACAAACCCCACATACAAACTATAGCTGAGTAACACAACCCCACATACAAACTAAAGCTAAGCAACACAAACCCCATAAGAAACCGGGGTTGAACTCATGTGCTCAAGAAGGGTAAGCAGTTCCTGCTCCATATGTAACACCCGTCGTGTTACCCATTGTGGTGATTTATTAGCTTTTCCTCCGTGTCAAAGGCTTCAATGTTACTTTGTGACGAAGAACATAATAATTACTACAGATGCCATTCATTTCCTTTTGGTTTTTGTTTTAATTGCAGGTACGGACTCAATGTATAGTCTTTTTCACGATGAGGAATTAGAATTTCTATATACCTGACTCCATCTCTTCCTGTGCCTAATTTTAGCCTTATCCTTCAAATGAGCAATGATTTTGTTTCCTCCAGGCATGCGCCAAATAAGTCGTCCACCATATGGTGTGGGAACTTTAGTCGGAGGTGGAATTTTCATCATCACACTATGAACAGCACTAAATAGAAAAACGGATATAAACATGATAAAGTCATTAACCTACTGTACTGGTTTTAACTTAAAGTTATTCATAGTATGGCACTCCTTTCATTAGACGTGAGAGTTAAAAGGATGAATAGAATTGTGACGATCAAGTTATAAATGTGGTATCCTGGATTTATCAATTAAAAGTACATCATAGATATGTCTAAGGTTCAGCATTGTTTTATTTTGAAACTCGTTCCTAAGTTTAGAATGGGCAGACTGTACTGTCCATATTGATTGGAAAATGTTTAACAATAATCATGTTTTGCTTAGACATATCAATTCAAGGTGAAGTATGTCTTCAAATCATTCACAGTCGGAAGACAGTGAGTTGACTCGTTGAACAACATGCATTTTAGTTATATTTGTCACACGCTGGTCTTTTATCTGATTACTACATGTAATTTTCAACGGTGTATTTAAATTCAGTGTATCTTACCTTGCTGCCAGGTCTATACAAGCAAACATCATTTTGACATAATCATTGGCTCTGTATTCATATTCTTCTAAGCTATGGTAGTCAAACGCGTCATCAAAAAATATGTGTGCTGGAAAATTAGAAAAAAATATGAATGATAAGAGATATTTTACAGATATGTTTTTTTTCTCGATTTAATTTTGTTACCCCTGGGTCTTTTATTAGTTTTGCTCATTGTTGAAGGTAACACGATGACATATGGTTGCTGACATCTACGTCATTTGGTCTGTCTGAAACCAATCGAAAGCCGATCATTACGCGTTACACATTCGACAACACTGCACTGTATAAACAAGAAAGATAATGTACCTTCAAATTCATAGTAATCCGGGTCTTTAATACCAAGAAACATTTGAAGATGGCGACGTGCACATTGATCTTCATCCATTCTGAAAAAAAACAACAACAATAATTTACATATACTTTCGAATGTTCATAATGTTTTTAATGAACAACTATATATAACTTCTTTCTGTTCATTCTCACGAAAGTGGCGTAAGAGTAGACCTAAATGTCGGAAAAATGGCGGGGGTGGGGGATAAAACTTCGGAAAGTGACACCTAAAACAAAACATCTATAGTCTTATAGTCCAGAAGTTAGTCAGCATCCTTTTTCATGTTTTTTTTAATTTTCAATGAAATATGGAAAAAATTGGTTATGGCAATTTGCTCTCTTTGTCCCCGGCTCCTACACCCCCACAAGGTCATTATAACAAACATAATCATGATTCATAACAAAGGAGCGGTATTCACAGTAACTTTTAATATATTGAGACCCCCAACATTGAGCACATTCATCTAGAAGCTCGGCACACCCTCACAGCAAGTTAAAGACAATTCATTGAACCGGTTGGAGGGATATTTTTTTAGCTACGTGTATATGTTGATAGTGCGCCATCTGTGTATTGGTGTAGTATAAGTTTTACACCTTCTTTTGAATCGATATTTTTTTTCCATTTAAGTGTTTGTAAAATAAGTAAAACATTATGTATTGAAAGTTTTATGAACTCCGATGACACAAAATAACACTAGAGGTATAAACTAATATTTACGCTAGCTTGTTATAATGAAATTTATGATAGAAAAAATGAGTAATGATTTGAAGGCTAGCATGAATTACATAATTGTATACCTTTTATGTAATCATCGGAAATATTTCTTCCTTGTTCAAAATATTACGTAACACGAAAAAATTGAACGAACTGTCGTGATAAAAACAAAATGAATACCAAACTATACATCCTGTTGTACAGATAATCTTGAGATACAGGACAGTGGGTAGACAGCCTTAATTAAAAAGCAAGATAAAAATGAAAACACGTCCACATAACTGTCAAGACCATTGTTCCTGAATGATAAATAGTTCAATATTAGATAGAATCTTTGGTACATTGTACATGTATCTAACGCTAAGACTGAGACGAAAGTAGGCAAACAGTTCAATATTAGATATAATCTTTGGTACATTGTACATGTATCTAACGCTAAGATTGAGACGAAAGTAGATAAATAGTTCAATATTAGATAGAATCTTTGGTACATTGTACATGTATCTAACGCTAAGACTGAGACGAAAGTAGACAAACAGTTCAATATTAGATAGAATCTTTGGTACATTGTACATGTATCTAACGCTAAGACTGAGACGAAAGTAGACAAACAGTTCAATATTAGATAGAATCTTTGGTACATTGTACATGTATCTAACGCTAAGATTGAGACGAAAGTAGGCAAACAGTTCAATATTAGATAGAATCTTTGGTACATTGTACATGTATCTAACGCTTAGATTGAGACGAAAGTAGACAAACAGTTCAATATTAGATAGAATCTTTGGTACATTGTACATGTATCTAACGCTAAGACTGAGACGAAAGTAGGCAAACAGTTCAATATTAGATAGAATCTTTGGTACATTGTACATGTATCTAACGCTAAGATTGAGACGAAAGTAGATAAATAGTTCAATATTAGATAGAATCTTTGGTACATTGTACATGTATCTAACGCTAAGATTGAGACGAAAGTAGATAAACAGTTCAATATTAGATAGAATCTTTGGTACATTGTACATGTATCTAACGCTAAGACTGAGACGAAAGTAGACAAACAGTTCAATATTAGATAGAATCTTTGGTACATTGTACATGTATCTAACGCTAAGACTGAGACGAAAGTAGACAAACAGTTCAATATTAGATAAAATCTTTGGTACATTGTACATGTATCTAACGCTAAGACTGAGACGAAAGTAGACAAACAGTTCAATATTAGATAGAATCTTTGGTACATTGTACATGTATCTAACGCTAAGACTGAGACGAAAGTAGGCAAACAGTTCAATATTAGATAGAATCTTTGGTACATTGTACATGTATCTAACGCTAAGACTGAGACGAAAGTAGACAAACAGTTCAATATTAGATAGAATCTTTGGTACATTGTACATGTATCTAACGCTAAGACTGAGACGAAAGTAGACAAACACTTCAATATTAGATAGAATCTTTGGTACATTGTACATGTATCTAACGCTAAGACTGAGACGAAAGTAGACAAACAGTTCAATATTAGATAGAATCTTTGGTACATTGTACATGTATCTAATGCTAAGACTGAGACGAAAGTAGACAAACAGTTCAATATTAGATAGAATCTTTGGTACATTGTACATGTATCTAACGCTAAGACTGAGACGAAAGTAGACAAACAGTTCAATATTAGATAGAATCTTTGGTACATTGTACATGTATCTAACGCTAAGACTGAGACGAAAGTAGACAAACAGTTCAATATTAGATAGAATCTTTGGTACATTGTACATGTATCTAACGCTAAGACTGAGACGAAAGTAGACAAACAGTTCAATATTAGATAGAATCTTTGGTACATTGTACATGTATCTAACGCTAAGACTGAGACGAAAGTAGACAAACAGTTCAATATTAGATAGAATCTTTGGTACAGTGTACATGTATCTAACGCTAAGACTGAGACGAAAGTAGACAAACAGTTCAATATTAGATAGAATCTTTGGTACATTGTACATGTATCTAACGCTAAGACTGAGACGAAAGTAGACAAACAGTTCAATATTAGATAGAATCTTTGGTACATTGTACATGTATCTAACGCTAAGACTGAGACGAAAGTAGACAAACAGTTCAATATTAGATAGAATCTTTGGTACATTGTACATGTATCTAACGCTAAGATTGAGACGAAAGTAGACAAACAGTTCAATATTAGATAGAATCTTTGGTACATTGTACATGTATCTAACGCTAAGACTGAGACGAAAGTAGACAAACAGTTCAATATTAGATAGAATCTTTGGTACATTGTACATGTATCTAACGCTAAGACTGAGACGAAAGTAGACAAACAGTTCAATATTAGATAGAATCTTTGGTACATTGTACATGTATCTAACGCTAAGATTGAGACGAAAGTAGACAAACAGTTCAATATTAGATAGAATCTTTGGTACATTGTACATGTATCTAACGCTAAGACTGAGACGAAAGTAGACAAACAGTTCAATATTAGATAGAATCTTTGGTACATTGTACATGTATCTAACGCTAAGACTGAGACGAAAGTAGACAAACAGTTCAAAGTGGAATTCTATGCGACTGTCATACAAGTGAGAGGTTTAGCTAGCTATAAAACCAGGTTTAATCCACCATTTTCTACAAAAGGAAATGCTGTACCAAGTCAGGAATATGACAGTTGTTTTCCATTCGTTTGATGTGTCTGAGCTTTTGATTTTGCCATTTTAAAAATGACTTTCCGTTTTGAATTTCCCTTGAAGTTTTGTTATTTTACTTTTTTCTTATCCATAATATTGCGACCATGATTAGGTTATCCATAAGATTAAGACCACGATAAGTCAGGCCGTTCTTTTCGATGAGACTGAGACCACAATTAGTCAGTCCGTTCTTTTTCATGAGATTGAGACCAAGATTAGTCAGGCCGTTCTTGTCCATGAGATTGAGACCACGATTAGTCAGCCCGTTTTAATCCATAAGGTTGACCACGATTAGTCTGGCCGTTCTTGTCCATGAGATTGAGACCACGATTAGTCAGCCCGTTCTTGTCCATGAGATTGAGACCACGATTAGTCAGGCCGTTCTTGTCCATAACTTTGCATTGTTTTTAGTGTTGTGGTTTTATCATCCAAACACTTTATTTGAGCAGAAGCATTTGTAATTTAATACCTTTTTCAGTTACCTTCACCATAACATAGTTTTTATTTTTGACTTCGAAAAGATGGAAAGTGGTGTTTCACTGTATTAATGACGAAACACCACTGCACCGGTTTGAAAAAAACCCAAAGAAATGGAAAGGCAATTTTTACTGCTGTTGTTCTATCGTCCCGAGAATGCATGAAATACTTGCCACTAGACGTTAAGCAACCAGCAATTAATCAATCAATCTTCGCCTCTGAATCCCAATGAGGCCATTTACACTGAGCAAAAGTTAACATCTCACTGTGCACTGTTTTGGTCCCTTGCATTGTTTTGGTCCCTTGCACTGGTTTGAGTGGAATTCCTTGTTGGATTTTTGGAGACTCTAAAGCAGTAGATATTTTACACCCTCGGTTGGATCAGTACTTTTTATTTTAAAGGACTTGAATAGTTGTTAAATCATCATGCAGAGTTTTCTATATACAAAGATGACTCAAGAATAACCTCAAAGTATAAAAAGATAAGTATCATTGATTCAAAGAAAATCTGTGATTGAAAAAATATGGCAATAAATCGTTACTTTTCTGAATATTACACAACTGTATGCCTCTTACGTAATTTTGATAATAAAATGACAACTTCCGTGTAATGAAATACAACGTTAAAAAGCGAATGACTATATCACGACCGAAAGAAAAATCGAAGTGATAAAAATCAAACATTCTCAATACATTACAAAATGAGCAATTTGAACGCCAGGAAAAGTCAAGGATGAATTCAGAACATGTCTGAAATTAATGACCCTGTGTAGACTTTTCCCACGTACATTTCATAACAGCCACACCCAAAAAAATTGGCGGCTTCATTTCTGAATTCTTTCATTTTACGTTGATTTCCCTAATCTGTTCTTTATGCTTTAGCAATCAATTCTCTATTCTTTATTTATTTGTTCGCTTATTTCTTTATTCGTAATTGTTTTTATCCAATATTCTCTATCCTGCAAATTTGCAAAACTAGATTGCAATTAAATCTGCCCATGACAGAGAGAGAAAGCACACGAGCGTATCTGTGATTAAATAAACTTTGGGCGCTATTTGTATATGCGATGCATTGTTTTAAAGCATCTGAGGCTACTTTGTTACAAAAGTATGTATTGAACCAGAATTTAACTTTAAATCTAGCTGTTGATGTGTCATATACACGTAGTCTATAGAAATTCTCACTTGTAACATTTACTTCATTTGAACATGATATAAAGAATATATTTATATTTTTATTGTTTTCATTAAAAACAATCCAACTGTATTGTAAGTGCCATGACTTGCAATAATAGCACAACAATTGAGACATCGGTATGGAATTTTCTGTCAAATGACTTAATTAACTTGTAGGGCCTTCCTGGTGTTCTCAATGACTAAGAATTATGTCACTGATAATTTTAGATCATATAATTTCATTGTTTTGTATGGGACAATTTTGAACAAATCATTTTGAAGTATTATAAATAAACACATATAGAAGTAAAAACAACAACCACAATTCTGTTTGGAAATCTGACCCGTTATATGAATTAAAGGAAATGTAAGGTACGCGTCAGTCAAGTTAAATTAAAATGAATTTAGACAAGACTATATCCCTTCATGCTATACAAAACAAAATCCCATAGAAATCAAATAAAAGGGTATGTTACATTCATCCATTTGCCATATACAATTTTACAAAATCTTGCTTATGTTTTTGAAAATTTAAGTAACCTAATAAAACTTGACTTTGCATATTCTTTGGTTATCTCGTACGTGTAACGGTGTTAATGACTACACTGAACTTTGTCTGTTTTAATTACACCTGTATATCTTATTCTATTCGTTTATACTACGTATTTTTTGCTTATTTACTTATTTATTATTTTTTTTTTTAAATAGCTCTTTGTCAGTGATGTATATATCATATGCTGTCCTCTTGTACACATTGAAGTGTTAAGGGTCAATACAGACAACCCAATTCATATTTATATCCACAAATTACTGGCTTTGTCTTCATCTTTATGAAGCGCGTATAGAATGTATCAGGGTCTGGATGAGGGTCCTTCAATTCTGTATTTTTTTAATTTTCTAGCTATTTTTCTGTATTCTTTAATTTTTAGCTATTTTCTGTATTCTTTAATTTTTAGCTATTTTTCTGTATTCTTTAATTTTAGCTATTTTTCTGTATTCTTTAATTTTAAGCTATTTTTCTGTATTCTTTAATTTTTAGCTATTTTTCCATATTCTTTAATTTTTAGCTAATTTTCTGTATTTTTATATTTTTAGCTATTTTTCTGTATTCTTTAATTTTTAGCTATTTTTCTGTATTCTTTAATTTTAGCTAATTTTCTGTATTCTTTAATTTTTAGCTATTTTTCTGTATTCTTTAATTTTTTAGCTATTTTTCTGTATTCTTTAATTTTTTTAGCTATTTTTCTGTATTCTTTATATTTTAAACACCCCATTATTCTCTATTCATTATTATTTTTTTTTTTGCCTTTATTCTGTACTTTTTGTCCATTATTCTCTTTATTCTCTGTAAACCCCATCCACACCTTCATTGATAATGTTTGTCAACAAGTATTGAAAGCGTTGCCTCCCTATTTGAATATTTGAAGCTGTAAACGTATAACGACTTCCTTGTTTTAGAATACCACTTAGTGCATTTTTTAATCTGATACAAAGGACAAACAAATATAAACTACACCTTTTTATATTGAACTATGGTGTCATATTAAAACAAAACACGTTCGAACAATACAATTGTAAATCTCTCACGTTACACTGATATTTATTCCGGGTGTTAATTAAAATGACTAGCGGATTAAAAGGGATTTATCGCGAGCCATTATGAAATAGACACTCTAATCACTGATGAACTTGTATCGACCTCTATACATGTCTTTTGATGCTAGTACGATTTGGCGATTCAGACTTGGAAAACGTAGAATTAAAATGGAAAATCCTGCAGTAATTGATTTTATTTAAGGATGTTCGCTCCTCTTGTTTTTGACTTTTTGTCAGATATTCGGAATACTCTGGTTTTATCAATGTACATGTACTGCCATTAACAATTTTACCCGCTTACCCCTACTTTTCTTTTCACAATTTTATTACATATAGTTTGAAAAGCCATATTTGAAGATCTTATAAAATCCTTGTTATGTTTTCATAGTCTTTGAAAGAAAAAAGGTGGCAATGTTAAATGCATGAAAATCTAGAGAGAATAATTTCCCGCCAAATTTTCAATGACATATATCTCGAAAACAAGTACACGGACCCTTTTTTTTCTCCTTTTTTAGTTCCATTTTTTTTTTTTTTTTTGTATACTATCAATTTATAACAGTCTTTTACAAACCTTGTTATTTTAAAACAGAAGTGCGAACATCCTTAATGCATTTATTCGATTCCAGGAGTCGCGCTTTGTAGTGAAACGTTACGTTTAATGACGGCATAGTTATATTAAGATAACTGTAACAATTAATAAACGAAATATACAGAAAAAAAAAATATAACAGGAATTTACAAGAAATATTTGGCATTCTTATTACTTGTTAAACGTCAAGTGGCAAATATTTCAAATTCAAAAAGAGAACAGAAGTTACCAATTAATGCAATAGGAAGGTTCTGCAAGGTATTAAGAACGTAAAACTTCCCTTTAATGCAACCAAATTCAAAGCTACGATTACTATCAAACTGTCATTACAAATCTGAAAAGCGATTTCATTATCTAGATCGTATCTGTGATTAAGTAAACTTTGGGCGCTATTTGTAGATGCGATGTATTATTTTTAAAGCATCTGAGGCTACTTTGTTACAAAATTATGTTTTGAATCAGAATTTAACTTTGAAACTAGCTGTTGATGTGTCATATACACGTAGTCTATAGAAATTCTCACTTGTAACATGTAGTTCATTTGAACATACTATTACAAATATGTTGATATATTTATTGTTTTCATTAAAAACTATCCAACTGTATTTTAAGTGCCATGACTTGCAATAATAGCACAACAGTTGAGACATCGGTATGGAATTTTCTGTCAAATGACTTAATTAACTTGTAGGGCCTTCCTGGTGTTCTCAATGACTAAGAATTATGTCACTGATAATTTTAGATCATATAATTTCATTGTATTGTATGGGACAATTTTGAACAAATCATTTTGAAGTATTATAAATAAACACATATAGAAGTAAAAACAGAAACCACAATTTTGTTTGGAAATCTTGCCCATTATATGAATTAAAGGAAATGTAAGGTACGCGTCAATCAAGTTAGATTAAAATGAATTTAGACAAGACTATATCCCTTCATGCTATACAAAACAAAATCCCATAGAAATCAAATAAAAGGGTATGTTACATTCATCCATTTGCCATATACAATTTTACAAAATCTTGCTTATGTTTTTGAAAATTTAAGTAACCTAATAAAACTTGACTTTGCATATTCTTTGGTTATCTCGTACGTGTAACGGTGTTAATGACTACACTGAACTTTGTCTGTTTTAATTACATCTGTATATCTTATTCTATTCGTTTATACTACGTATTTTTTGCTTTTTCATTTTTTTAAGTGATGTATATATCATATGCTGTCCTCTTGTACACGTTGAAGTGTTAGGGGTCAATACAGACAACCCAATTCATATTTATATCCACAAATTACTGGCTATGTCTTCATCTTTATGAAGCGCGTACAGAAGGTATCAGGGTCTGGATGAGGGTCCTTCAATTCTGTATTCTTTAATTTTTTAGCTATTTTCTGTATTCTTTAATCTTTTAACTATTTTCTGTATTCTTTAATTTTTAGCTATTCTTTCTGTATTCTTTAATTTTTAGTATTTTCTGTATTCTTTATATTTTAAACACCCATTATTCTCTATTCATTTTTTTTTTTTTTTTGCCTTTATTCTGTACCTTTTGTCCATTATTCTCTTTTCTGTAAACCCCATCCACACCTTCGATCATTGATAATGTTTGTCAAAAATGTTGAAAGCGTTGCCTCCCTACTTGAATACTTGGAAGCTGTTAACGAATAACGACTTCCTTGTTTTAGAATACCACTTAGTGCATTTTTTAATCTGATACAAAGGACAAACAAATATAAACTACACCTTTTTATAAATTGAACTATGGTGTCATATTAAAACAAAACACGTTCGCACAATACGATTGTAAATCTCTCACGTTACACTGAAAATATTCCGGGTATTAATTAAAATGACTAGCGGATTAAAAGGATTTATCGCGAGCCATTATGAAATAGACACTCTAATCACTGATGAACTTGTATCGAACTCTACCCAGTGGGCACTCGACGTTGTAACAACGTTGAAATTTGGTTGAAATTTGGTCGTGACGTTGATTGACCTAAATTCAACGTTTATCCAACGTCATGGTATTCAACGTTGAATTTACGTCGTTAAAATCAACGTTTAAACAACAACGTTGATTCAACGTTGGGTTAACGTCAATCAATCGCGACAGTAAAATCCCATTGTCAAAATTGAAGGGTACAGATATATTTGATGAGCAGATCGGACAAGGAGCAGTGCTGCAGTATAATAAACGATTGGATAATAAGTGGCTAATCCAGAAATTTTTATAATACTTATAAGGGGGTCCACTGACTGCCAAAAGCGTGAGGGGGCTTCCTCCTGTCATGCTTCCATGATCCCTATATAATCATTCATTTTTTCCCGCATAAAAGGGGGTAGACCGGATTGCATTGTTTATGCATGGAAAGGAGTTTTGGGCAAGAACAAGTGGTCAGGAGACATCACCAATAACAAATCGGCTTTTTCAAATTAATTTTTTTTGTGTTTATTTTTTAAATATCTTAAAAAAAAAAACAATTCTAACCAATTATTAAGTAATTTGGGTTTGATGATTCTCTATATTTTGGGAGATCTCAAAACCTGTTCATGCTATTCTAATTATAGGTCTATGTATATCTGTATAAATATGATATATTCTTAGTTTATATTTTTATATCAAATCGATTATGTTAGTTGCTTTCTTTCATTAAATAAATAGGAGAAATTTGTCGGTATATTTATTTTAATTATTTTTACCGATTGATATTTAATATATAACGTTAAACTTAAAATATCATCGATGTACAATGTAATCATAATAATTGAGAAGTTTTTAAATTTTCGCTGTTTTTCAAGTTGAGTTCCGAATATTTTCTTTCGGATGCGCACGCAAGCACGCGCACCTCTTTTCAACATCCGTTTAGAAAAATTTGAAAATCATCCTTAAGAAATTATCGCACCAGACTGATGAACAAATAGTGAACAACTGCGTCTAAGGAATATAAAGACGAGAGAAGACTTTTCTGTATACACCTCTTGATATTAGCGTATGTATATTTTACAGTTAAAATAACGAAGAATCATGATATATACAAACACATTCTAATGATCAAATTATTTATCTGCATGTTTACGTTCACAGAAATTATGACAAGGTCTTATCTTACTGAATCTGATTCAGTTTCGTGTCAAAACAGTTTAATGATTTGATTGCATATATCCTGTAATTAGCGAACTAACTCAAAACATATCTAGCCATGTACAAAATCAGTAATATCAGAAAAAGGGGGGGGGTCATCGAATACTAGCCAATTCGTTCCAATACAACTCGATAGGGTGTGTCTGACACACATAGAAATGGTCTGCTCTAAAACACTGTTTTGGTCTTAGATTTTTTCGTAAAATATCACTCATCTTTGATAGTAAGTTTCATCTGTATATGAACATTATGGTTATTGCAAAACACAGATCTGGTTAGAATTCATGCTTTGTCTTGTTATTGATGAAAGCTGGGACAATTGTTTCAAATGAACATGTTGTGTTCTATGATTTAAAATAATTGTTTTATAATTGGTAGAATTTGATCACATTTCCGGCTTTTAATTAACAGTACACAACTTTTATTATGCAATTCAAATTTATGTTATTTCTCTTCCATGCTTTCAGATGCTGTTCTAGTCTGCCACAAAGAGACACCAGAATCCAAAATACATGAGCAGTGTGCAAGACATTTGAAGTGTGCCCACAGAGAGAAGAAGGAGTTGCTAGGCCAAAAGAATAAATCTTTAAAACAAAATATTTTTTTCATTTTAAAAACCTCTATTTTTTTAATTTCTATAGTTAATTTAGTGCCAGTAAAATAAAGGCAGTGAGATTTAGAAATACATAATTTGGTGTTACCAGTATGCATCTTTTTGTTCGGTTTACTCAATTGTATCAGGTGTATAGATAATGATTGATTGAGTAAACAGCTTGGTGATATTATGATTTGTTCCAAATGCCTTCAAGATAAATGTAAAAAAACCACACACGGTATACCCTCAAAATGTCAAATTTCAGAACAACAAGATATCAATAAAAATGAAAAAAAAAGAAGAACTAAATATCGGATCACAAAAACTTAAAATGAGATCAGGTTTTTTTTAAATGGTCCTGCTATGTATTCACATAAAACAAAGGAGGCATTGTGTGTCACTGTGTCAAATTTGCTGCATTTACATGATTTTGTATAAGTTGGAAAACTTGATCAACCAGAATCAAACCAGTGTGCTGTAGTGAGTTTTTAAATATGTTCCTTTGCTTTGAGAAATTGATGTGCTAGAAAAGAAAGCTTTGTTAATATTGAGATATTTGGTTTCAAATAAAATCTTGATATTGTAACTGTCTCTCCTCTTTGGTTTTGATTGTTATTGTCTACTATTCTCTTTTGGAGTTGTCTCTTGTTGAGAAAGGAACTGTTGATGGACATTCTAACTTGAAATTAAACTTGAAATTGGCTTTTTTATTTCATAATTCAAGTATCTTGTTATTGTATTTGAACACGTGCCAATACGGATTAATTTATATTAATTACACCCAAAAACCATCACTTCAACCAACCTACAGTTGACCTGACTTCAACCTAACCCGACCTGATTTCAACCTAAACCCGACCTGATTTCAACCTAACTAAGACCTGATTTCAACCTCACTGGACCCGATTTCAACATGTTATCAACGTCAATACAACGTTGAAACTGCAACGTTGATTCAACGTCAGAATTTCAACGTCATTACAACTTTCAAAACTAACCCAAGTTTCAACGTTGTAACAACATTGAAGACTGACATTGGATCAACGTTGAGACAACGTTTTGTGCCTGCTGGGTATACATGTCTTTTGATGCTAGTACGATTTGGCGATTCAGACTTTGTTAACGTAGAATTAAAATGGAATATCCTGCAGTAACTGATTTCATTTAAGATACACTTATTCGATTCCGGAGGTGCGTGTTGTAGTGAAACGTTACGTTTAATGACGACATAGTCATATTAAGATTAATTGTAAAAACTAATAAAAGAAATATACAGAAAAAAAAGATAACAGGAATTTACAAGAAATATTTGGCATTATTACTACACCAACCACCAAGCATTTGGACCGTCTTGAACATGGTTGTTCGTTGTTGTTTTTCTTTTTATTGTGTATTTACCTTCATCGGGAACTCTCAAAACCACATATTTGAAAGCGTTCCTGATGAAATTAAATCCAGAGAAAAGCGCGTCGGAAGCATAACATTGATTTCGTCAAGTGTTATTTTCATTTTTTGATTAATATTTTCTCGAATTTTTTTTTAAACTGTTCATTACCACCGGCGTCATTCGGTAAACCTCGCATACAAGGTATGATCAATTAATCTGTCTACATATCTATGAAAAATAATAGTCTATCTATATTCACAATTCAAAATCAGCTTTAAATAGATGGCCATATAGTTTTGACTACTGTCCCATCAAATTGATTGATTTATTGATTGTTACCTGCTAAATGTCAATTGGGCAATATTTCATATCCAAAAAGAGACCAAATTACCAATTCACACAATAGGAAGGTTTTGCAAGGTATACGAAGAACGGGAAACTTCTCTTTAATGTAACCAAAACCAAAGCTATGATTCCTATCAACATGTCATTACAAACCTGAAGAGTGATTTCATTATCTGTGTCATTTCATTTTCAGTTTCATGCCACATTGTGGCACACATGTACAACATGGGAGTATCATCCTTCCTCAACACTGACCAGTCTTCTGTTGGATTAAAGTTGCCGTCTTCAGGAAGATCAGGTATTGGAATAGTGTCTTCGTCTTTTGTTTTCGTATACTGTCAAAAATAAACAAATGATATTAACGATTTTTTGCTTTAAAATAAATGAAATATATTTCATTCTTTTTATACATGTATTCATAATTTAGCCCACTAAGAAATGCTTTAAATCTAAGACGCGCTAATAAATTGACATTAAAATTTATTCCGTCATACAAATTTGAGGCTTGGCAAGGTTTATTTTAACCCGCCATTTTTAATTGAAAATTCTAGTACCGAGTTACGACTGTAATGCTTTAGTTCATGGATTCGATCCCCGACCGAAGCAAATCAACGACTTTGCATGTCTTCCTGCAGACTTTGACTTTGTGAATCGTTTGTTAAAATCCGGTTCAGAGCGTTCGTCAAGGACAAAGCAGGGCTCGTTACTATATCTTTTCTCCTGATATACATGTAATGTTTGCCACTGGAGTTTAACACAAATCCATCCATTCATTATTCATCTTCCTACTAGTTTCCTCGTGACAAGAGCTTGTACTCCAGTAGATTTTTATCGCGCCATAATTGTCTCCCCATTAAACTTATTGTTTTTTAATCACGAAAACGGTACCCATTGTTTAAATGACGCTTCTAACTTTGTTCAATCAAACTAGTTCCCATAAGTTAAAAAATTTTAAAGAAATTTCAGTTGTATTTGTATTCGTTGCGTATCCAATCATATGTAGATATAAGAAGATGTGGTATGAGTGCCAATGAGACAACTCTCCATCCAAGTCAAAATTTATAAATGTAAACCATTATAGGTCAAAGTACGGTCTTCAACACGGAGCCTAGGCTCACACCGAACAGTAAGCTATAAAGGGCCCCAAAAATTACTAGTGTAAAACCATTCAAACGGGAAAACCAACGGTCTAATCTATATAAAACGAGAAGCGAGAAACACTTATGAACCACATCAACAAACGACAACTACTGAACATCAGATTCCTGACTTAGGACAGGTGCAAACAAATGTGTTTATAATACAATACGTGTACATTAACGTTGTTAAATAAATCAATGATTTCAAATCTCATGATACAAAATAAAATATATTTAGAACGTACCTTGAATTCTGATGCAGACAGAAATTCGTCATCGACTCTTCTCCTGTTTAGAAGGAGAGATTGGTCTAACAACATTCCACAATACAATGGTTTGACGAACAACCTAGAAGGGAATACCATGATTTTGCTTTATATTTATTAAGTAATGCACATTTATACCCCGAGGGGTTGAAGGCAAACAATACAACAATATCCCCAATGCAAACATTATAAAATATTAAACATCATATACCAATAGTAAAAAATGCTAAAAAACCCAATTAGTAATGATTATGCAGGTGTGGTGTCCACTCTCCTCAGTGCAAAAGACTTTTTAATGAACGGAACAGTAAGGTGCATAATATTAAATGATGATATAAGTAATTGCATTTTATCTTTTTTGGATGATTCCATAAATCCTGGATGAAAATTATTTATGTTTTTGTCAAGCTGTTTTCCGCGTAAAGATTTATTAATTTCACATGTTAAGAAAAAATGAGTTTCATCTTCAACCTCATTAATATTTTATACAATGTTATTGTTTGGGTTTTATCAAAAGAAACACATGCTTTCAAAATGTAAAATTAAAAATTCCATTTGATACAATCGTTAAACATGCACATTTCCCAAACACATGTAAAAGCTATAGCTAATTGCTGAGTGACCAAAGTGTTTATTTTTTACCAGTGAGGTTTCAGTGGTTAAGCTTAACACATTTTGTCCTAGGCGCCGACTATTCATCTTATGTGGGCGGCATAATTTTTTTTCAATAAACTGTGTGATTTAGAAATTTCTTGCAAAAACAAATGGTACCTGAAGTTAAGTGTAAAAAACAGCTTGTATGTGATGGAGGTGAGAAAAAATAAATAAAAACAACATTGATTAAAAAATCAAGTTCGATTATGTTATTCAGAATACAAATGTTTTTCTATGGAATAAGAAAAACGATTGTGCTGGAAAACAATTTCCACCAACAAATGGTGAATTATCGTTCTTTTCATAGTCAATAAATATAAGGAACTGTTTAATGCAGACCCGGAGCACCCGATTTTCCTCCATACCGGCTTTAGTGGGTTCTTGTTGCTCAAGTCTTATCTTTTTGATTTAAGTAACCATAAATTGTTACTTTCTTGATTTTTAAAGTACTCCAAAAGAGTGTGTTTTCTTTTCTTTTCTTTTTTTATTAACACCGAAACTCCACAAGCAAGCGGAATAAAACAATTTAAACAAAGTCAAAATTTGCGATTTACACCTCTGTATAGAATTGATGAAAAAACTAATTAAATACAATTCCTTATATACAACTGAGGATGCCTTAATCTATAATATCAGTTTGTCTTATTTGGCATAACTTTTCGAAATTTTGGTTTTAATGCTCTTCAATTCTGTATTTGATTTTGAATTCCAACTGTTTTGTTTCCAGCGCAAATGATGAGGCTGGTGTAGACAAAACGCGCACCTGGCGTGCCAAATTTTAAGCCTGATATCTTCGAGGAATTTTTATTTTTATATACCAAATCTTTTATTTGACTTACTTATCCGTAGGTTGCAGTCTTTCCTTGCGAGGTGTCCACACGTGACTTGTGACCAGTAGAAGGGACAGGTAACTAAGGATCCCGCCAACCAGTACAAACCAGTAATCATCGATATGTTCCTGAATGATAGTCACATCACCATCCCACATCGGAACTTCAGTTCGCAACCATAAACCGACATTGTAGCCGTTGATTGCAATCCAAGTACAAACGACAAAGCTATTGGTGGCGTTAAAACCAGAGGTAGTCCGAATGCTAATCTTTGACCAATAATCTTACAGGCGGCTTTTGCAAATTTGTAACATAATCCATTCATAACGACGTGAACTATTGCTATTAGAAATGGCACCCAGTTAAAGTTTTTGCAAAAAATACGGAAGTCTGTGAGTTCGGTATTCAATATATCGTTATGTATTTCCGGTCCCTGTTTGCTTGTAGTTCTAATGAATATAAAGTCAGTACAGTTTTCCCCACAACTCGGACTGACTAGGACAACAGGCATAACGCAAAGTGTTAAAACCATTTTCCAGCATATAGAAATACATAACACTTTGGTTTTCCTCTGCAGAATTGCCGTTTCAATTGTCGCATTCCACGCGATTCGCTCTCGCCTTTCGGAATGAAATTTTCCCACCAGTATATTGACGTAAATATGGCGGCTAATATTGTTACAACTAGCAAGGTTTTATTTGATTGGTCAACACGGTAAATGTAATAGCCCGTCAATCCTAAACCACCCAAATGACACAATACACTCACTGTGTTTATTATACGTACTAAAGTCAAACTAGAATTCGGAACTATATCGTCTCTTACTGTTCTTTGTGGGAAGCATATTTTAAGAATACCTGGTATTGTTGCAACGTTTAGAGCAATCAGAATCCCTGTCAAGGGGTCAAAGTTCGGTAAAACAATGAAAACTAGCAAGAACAACCCAGCTGAGTGTAACGTCTCAACGCATAGTGACTGAAATATAAATGATCTAATTACTAGACACAAATTTCTCATCAAAACGTGTGAAAGATTGTGATGGTGTGAGTGAGGGTGTCTTATTGCTCAATCTTTGGTTTTCTGAAATATGACCTCATCTGTTTGCCAATGGTATTGTCAACCCTTCTGTTGATAAGTTTTGACTTCACCCTTGGGTACCTTCTTACTCCTTTCTATTTTCGTTAATTAGTTGTACCTCCTGAATCATCCTATTCATGGTTTTCAGTTTTTCAGTGTGTTTACAGTTGGAATCAGTTCTAACCTCTCGATCTTATAATCTGTTAAATGAACATAGTTTCTAGAACAGTTCTCTCGACGCCTTTAGAACAGTATTTGAAAGCTCTATTTATTAATCTATATTTATCTATTTGTTTCTATTGATTATTTAGGTGGAACTGTTCAAGCACTGTATACAACTTTTGTATGACAGACTTTTCTGACAGCTCTGAAGAGGGTTAAGACTGATCCTCAAACTCTGTGTGTGTGTTTGTATAGGCAATTTGTATAGGTTTCTTTCAATTTGTCCAATGAGAACGAATGACCAAGACAAAACAATCTAGCTGCATTGATCTTTCAAGATAAGCAGCTTTCAATGGTATTTTTAAGCGTGGTTTATTTTTGAAAGATTCGTATGGTATTTTATTTTTATTAATGTTTTTTATCTACCGTCCTTTTATCATAGGGACTCTAGTGTGGATATAAGTTCTGTTCTTATTTCAGAACCACTTTGCATTCTATATTTTGGCGATGGTTGCTCTAGCTCAAATCGTCGACCATAAACAATTATTTATTTTTGAAGTAATCAAATCAAAATACAGTCCCTGCGTCTACACTTCGCTTACATGGATCTGGCAATGCTCCGTCATACTTTCTGCTCTGATGATTATAATGGCAACCAATGAAGTCTCTTTCTCCAAATTTTTAAAAGTGTGTGTGTGCATTATCGCGACTAAGAAAACTATGATATCGATACGATCTTCTTGGGTAAACATCAAACATACGTGTAGCGTGGTCAGTATCTAGTAAACCAAGCGTGGACATAGGATCTGTTCTTTGATCAGATTGTTTATGAAGTTGATAAAATGACTAAATTCGGTAAAAAGATCCTAAATACTTACAATTATCAAAGGAACCACTCTCAGTGGACTCGTTCTTTTGAAACAAAGCTTTCGTAAGCATGAAAAAAGTGAGAAGAAATATGGCGCTACCATGGCAATGAGCAACGCCCATATCCAGGTTACTTCTGTTGATGTAGCTGGATAATCCAATTTTGAGAAAAATGTTCTTAAATTTGTTCCATTACTGGTTGCCTTGGGAACATTTATGTTTGATATCATATAAGTTAGTGTAATTTTCGACACAACAGCTGTCGTAAGCACTATTAGTCCAAACAGTGATATCATTACCACTCGCGCAATTTTGAAAACCAGGTTCCAACAAGATAAGTCTGATGATGAAACATTGTCTTCTGATGTGACACGAAAAACGTCCCAACGCTCTACTTTTTCTCTGAAAGGTGATGTAAAAAGAATTATCATATCAAGTATATACATGACTATGAACAATACACTTGCAAATTTTTAAGCAATTGCAATTCAATTAAATATACATGCAAACATGTAAATATGAACAAATAGTTCCAAAGTGATTTTCCCAAAATTTGACTTTTTTTGAAATACAGATCATAAAAGCTTCGCACTTGATCCCCTCAAATAAAACATGGACACAAAGTAAGTAGGCATTTGTTAATCAAATTGAAAAGATAGTTTATTTTATTGCATAGCAATATAATATCTCCCACAGAAAGTAACCAAAAGTTAGCGTGCAATAAATTCTAATATTGCACTAGTGCAATAAATCTTCAAAATTTATGACGTCATCAACGACAAAATCTTAGTTTAAACCAATTTTTACTTTCAAATATTATATTGCTATACAATAAAAGGGTTATTGCATGAATATTGGGGAATATTGTCCCTCGTAGAACATATATTGCACTCGCAAGCTCGTGCAATATAAAATTCTACTCGGGACAATATTCCCCAATATTCATGCAATAACCCTATATTATAGACAAGGATTTTGTAAAATAAACATAAGAAGGTGTGTGTTTGATTGCCAATGAGATAACTATCCACCAAAGACCCAAGGACAAGGATGTAAACGAATACAGCTCCCCATATAGGGTTCAATAAAACTCATATAGTACAGTAAGTTATAGCAACAAATCCCTAACGGCTGGATTTAAATTTTAATAATAAACGAAATAAAACATTCAAACTCAACAAACTGATATCGCCATGGTAAAAAAAGAATAATACCAAACAACAAACAACAGTATACAAAACACAACATAGAAAACTTAAATCTGAGCAACACAAACCCCACAAAAAAAACGGAGAGTCTCAGGTGCTCGAGAAGGATACACAGATCCTGCTCCACACTTGGCACCCGTCGTGTTGCTTATGTAAATACCGCAAACCCGGTGATAAGTCTAATTCGGTAGGTATAACTTCACATACTGTAAAGACACCTGTCTATGGTTAAAGACTGTATGTTGACTCCTAGATATATTTTGGTTTTTGGGGTTGCTACCGTATTGACGTATGCCATATATCTCAATTGAGACCTCGGTAAACTCAAGAAATGTTTCCGGAATTCTTTATTATGGGTCGGATACCTTAAGCATAGTTATCCATACACCATAGTTAGCTCAGTTGTGTAGTTAGGCTATTTTATCTTTGACCGTGACATTTTTTTATACATTTTCCTAATTTGTACTTAGTGCTAATGAAGATATAAATGGCTATAAAACTGGTAACTTGAATAATTCAACGCCCTCTATCCACTACCGTTTCTCGACAGTTAATGGAGTGAGTGTAGTGATCCGAAAAAAACGACTGGATTATTCTGGTTATAAAACTAGAAGTCTGTGCTGGCATCCAAGAGGGACGAAAGATACCAGAGGAGCAGTCAAACTCATAGATCGAAAGCAAACTGACAACGCCATGGCCAAAAATAAAAAGACAAACAGACAAATAATAGTACAGATGACACAACATAGAAAACTAAAGACTAAGCAACACGAACCCCACCAAAAACTGGGGGTGATCTCAGGTGCTCCGGAAGGGTAAGCAGATCCTTCTCCACATGTGGCACCCGCCAAAGTTAGTGTTAAATAATCTAAACAAATGATATTAATCAATCATACAAATTGTAATGCAAATACGCACATATATAGTATAGTAACATTGTATTAAACAATAAATGATGATAACTTCAAACACCACATCACCTGTGTGAATATTTGGTTCAAACATTTTACAGTCTAAGGATTATAAACAAACAAATACAATATACAGTTACATATGTATCAACCATACACATAAGTAAAGTCACTATCTATTGCTCCTTAAAAAAAATATACCGAAACCGTTTATTGACTATAAATCAAAATAACACAAAGGACTGGGAGGGCGGGATCGAAAACTAATTTGTAGAAAAGTATGTAAATGCTACCTTCAATATAAAAGAGTCCAAATACCAAATTTAGGAATGCTAAAACCTGAGAGACGGCCCGAACAAATTAAACAAACTGACACTGTCCTTTTTTACCAATTAATTTTTGACTTACGTCTTCTGTTCATATGGATCACTTTCATGAACAGCATTGCCATTCATCGGCTTCGTAGTATTCTTTCCTTCCTCTGAAGATTTGATGACAGGATCGTCACGTTCGGATTCTGTGTCACTACTGTCCTTTCGGAAAGACACAAAATCATCATCCGGGACATCGTATGGTGGCTCGAAAGCCTCGTTGTCGTAACCAAAATGGTCGACTTTTGTTCTTCCTGGAGAAGCTTCCATGCTTATTATATCTATTTCGTCCTCATTTTTAGGTAAGGTTATATCCGAAAAGAAATTGACACTTCTCTCTTTCTGAAATTCAAAAATTCATTTGTTACCGAAATTTATAACGTTACACTTTATATCTGTGTTTTGAAGCTACAACATTGAACATATATACATGTACGTTGCAAAGGTCATCACCAAGAAAAAAAAAACATCATGGTTGTTCCTTGGACTAATGAATATTACGATTGCCTTGTTTCATCTGCTTTATCATTATTAACTTACATACATTACAGTTTGATTCATAACTTGTAAAATGATTGAAAACATGAAGTACATTATTTTATTAGAGCGGGAGAAAAGATGATTTCTTCAAATCGAATGCGTATTTCGGGATTTCTGAACTCTTCGGTCTTTTACATTTGAAAAGAACTTCATTTTGCTTCGTTTTATAACATAGCCTAAGAAATCACACTCTGAATTGTTTAACTATTGGAATGTCTCAAAATGATTAATGCAATTTTCGTTTTCTCAGAAAACTACAAAGTAATGTCAAAATCAATTTGTTTATACAATAAAAAAGCAATATCATCGCAAATCTAGTCAAATTGTGAATATTTCAATATAGATCACAGAAGATTTAAATATCTCATCCTTCGGGAATATGATATATAGATATAAGAAGATGTGGTATGAGTGCCAATGAGACAACTCTCCATCCAAGTCAAAATTTATAAAAGTAAACCATTATAGGTCAAAGTACGGTCTTCAACACGGAGCCTTGGCTCACACCGAACAGTAAGCTATAAAGGGCCCCAAAATTACTAGTGTAAAACCATTCAAACGGGAAAACCAACGGTCTAAAATATATACATATTTGAATTGCTTAGAACAATTGGACGACTTGAAAAGTAAAAACTAGATATGGACGATGTCCCCTCTGCTCTGCCATATGCATGAGTATTGTTCCACATACTTTAGATTTGACAAACAGTGATGTTGAAGTACAACTTGAAATTGTTAGGCTGTCTGTAAGACACAAATGATGCCCCGCCTGACCATAAGAAATCATAAATTTAACACTATGTATGATGATCTATCTTTTATTTATATTCTGAATGTCTACACTTGCAGGACTGAATGTCCAGCCAAAAGGTTTCAACTTTCCAGAATACTGTCAGCTACAAGTTTGCACCAAGTTCAACTTCCCGGTATTGATTAAATATTTGACGTTACTAAAAAAATCTTATTTATTGCATTAGGGACATTAAACTGTAATAGTACAAACCATGTTTTCAATTATATAGCAAGTGAGATGGAAATGAAGACCAACTACCGGTTTTTGTGAATATCTAACACCCCCTTCCTGACTTTTAGTACAAAAAAAAATGACAAAGTCCAAATACCTGGCATTTTGAGAATATTTGACAAAAAAAAAAAAAAAAGAAAAAATTCTGTGGACATGTACACTTCCATTATGTGTACAAACAACCTACAAAATATTAAAGCAATAGCTCAAAAACTGTAGGAGGAGGTAGCTGGACAAATCATGATCTCTTTATGCAGCTAGTACCTAAAAAATAACTAAGTCCAAATACCTAGCGTTTTGAGAATATTCGAAAAAATCAAAATCCTGTGGACATGCACGCCTCTATTATACGTAGAAACATCCTACAAAATATTAAAGCTCTAGCTCAAAAACTGTAGGATAAGATAACCGGATATATTATGTATCTATATCCGGACGGACGAACGGACTGACCAACGGACGGACGGACGGAAGGACAGGCGTAAATTAATATGCAGCTTGCTAAATCAGGAAAATGTTCCAGTCTTAACGAAATATATTAAACATTCTATGAAAATAATAAAATTCAAAATGAAGATCACATTTGATCCCGAAAATGTTTACAACTGCACAACACATTATTTTTATTTTTTTCTACTTCATTCACAATATACATAATATAACTTTGGGAAAGTCCATGTACAAATGTAATGATAGCATATATAAAGACGACAGCTTTTTGTAGAATTGTTTAACTATTGTCTTGAACTAATGGCGAAGACAACAGTGGACATCAAAGCAGAAATAACAAAGATCCATTCATTTGTGAACAGGGCAAAACAATTATAAGTTAATTTAATGAAACTCTGCATTGTAGGGCGCATTACGTTTGCGCGCATTTGGGGATTAAAATTCTTTACGTTTGCGCGCAGCTTTTGATTACATTTGCGCGCATTTATCTTACAGGTAAACCCAGGTAAAAAAAGGTAATATAAATATAAATAATATAAAAATATAAATGACTATAATTTGTTAATTTTCATAATAATTAGATATAAGAAGATGTGGTATGAGTGCCAATGAGACAACTCTCCATCCAAGTCAAAATTTATAAAAGTAAACCATTATAGGTCAAAGTACGGTCTTCAACACGGAGCCTTGGCTCACACCGAACAGCAAGCTGTAAAGGGCCCCAAAAATTACTAGTGTAAAACCATTCAAACAGGAAAACCAACGGTCTAATCTATATAAAAACGAGAAACGAAACACTAAAAACGAGATACGACTACAAATCATTAACTTTGAAAATATTTTTTAATTCAAATTATATATTGTTCATATTGAATTCTAAGACAAAATATAAAGTATTCATGATAAATCCCGTTATAGCTTAAAGCATACATGTAACTTCATTGCGAATATTTCAGACTGAACAAGTACCCGAATAGTGATCGCTTTTAAATTGGTAAATAATTTACTAGTAAGTTAGTTTGTAAAGTTTTGTCAAGGCACAAACATTGGAGTTTTTTTTTTTTTAAATAACAAATCGGGGGAAAAATCATTAGTATACGATGGATATACTTTCCGTATTGATAGAATATAATACAACGGACTTATCCTGCTTGAAATCCCACTTCCACCTCCTGGGTGAGTGGGGGACTTATCCTGCTTGAAATCCCACTTCCACCTCCTGGGTGAGTGGGGGACTTATCCTGCTAGAAATCCCACTTCCACCTCCTGAGTGAGTGGGGACTTATCCTGCTTGAAATCCCACTTCCACTTCCTGGGTGAGTGGGGACTTATCCTGCTTGAAATCCCACTTCCACCTCCTGGGTGAGTGGGGACTTATCCTGCTTGAAATCCCACTTCCACCTCCTGGGTGAGTGGGGGACTTATCCTGCTTGAAATCCCACTTCCACCTCCTGGGTGAGTGGGGGACTTATCCTGCTTGAAATCCCACTTCCACCTCCTGGGTGAGTGGGGGACTTATCCTGCTTGAAATCCCACTTCCACCTCCTGGGTGAGTGGGGGACTTAGACTAACGGAAAGGATACTTTTACTTAAAAGTAATTGAATAAATTAATAAATGAATAAGTATTATTACCTGTATTTACCTGAGTTTACTTGCGTTTACCTGTCAAATAAATGCGCGCAAATGTAATCAAAAGCTGCGCGCAAACGTAATGATTTTGCGCCAAATGTAATGGTAATGCGCACAAACGTAATGCACCGGCATTGTAAACCTATACAATGGGTAAATTCGATTGCGCAATTTGAACTGCAATTTAATTTAATGAAATATGGGCAACTGTTCGTCTATCAAGGACAGTCGTTTTATAACCGCAAATATGTAGTTATCACATAAGATTGACAAAAATAACTCGTAGATTGTTAACACGTCTTTGCTATTTTTTTTACTAAATATATTCACAGCTTCAACGGTTAACTCATTAAGGATCATTGAGCAGGCGCAGATTTAGGATTTGAGGTCAGTGGGGCGCGATTTTAACAGTATCGATTTTTTAAATGTTTTTTGCCAAACAAAGTTTAAACTATATTCCCCCGATTTTTAGGAGGGGCCAGATCCCGCCCCAATCAATTATAAAGTCAGACCACAAAGAGTGACTAAATATTGTATCCTTCTCCAATGCAACAGTAAAATCAAAGAGGGGCTCCGTTTGGCTGCGGGGATGTACAGTTACGCAGCAACGTCTGGTTTCAATCTAATCTGGACGTTAAGAAACACGGTATGATTGCCAATGAGACAAGTTATTATGATAATGGACAAAATACAATGAGTGTCAATAAAAACGCAATCCCTATACGAATTTTTCATTGAATAAAATATTCAAACCGACAGATCTTCTTTGGAACGTGAATACGACTAAAGATATCATTAAGATTACAGAACATTTCCAGCAATTTTCAGAGCTTTTCCGCCATCAGATTTTAACGTGTCTGAATTCCACATGTGTATCCAAAAAATTGAACTTTACATTTCGGATGACAAATTTCTACCAGAATGAAACCCTACATCAAAGAGGAGAAACTGACAACACCATGAATAAAATACAAAAAACGAAAGCACAAATAACCATTTACAAAATTCTACTTTCTAAAGAAAGACCAACACGAACCCAACCATAAAACTGGGATGATCTCAAGTGACCCAGAAGGGTAAGCAGATCCTGCACCAAATGTTGTACCCGTTGTGTTGCTTATGGTAAGTACAATTTCGGTGTTCGGGATGTCACAATCGAGGAAAAGAGGACAGGATTGAAATCGATATGCGGAGGTTAAACTTCGCATATCAATTTCAACAACAATATCAACCAACAGAGCCCAGCAAGGGACGTTATTTCATTTTCTCGAAATTTTTAATTCTTTTGCATGGAATATATTTCGTTCCCTCGGTATAACATTTCGTTTGCACGGAACATATTTCTACGGAAGCATCTCGATAAAACGGACTAACTGTTCAGTAAGAATAAAATATACGTTTAGAGGAACAAAAAATAAATTGTCAATTAAGAGTCTATAGAACAATAGGCATTTAATTGTTCGTGCCCTCAAACGAAAAAACTTCAGATTATTGGTTGCATTTTGACTGCTTTGGACGTAGTTTAGGGGTATACAAATTTGAACATAATACCCAGAATACATTAATTAGAATTTAAAATGATGAATAAAGAAAAGACGTTATGAAAAAACGGGGAACCAAACCAGTTTCGTCTGATGAGAATGTAGAAGAAAAAAAAAAAGATTCCGAGAAAACAAATGTATTTCGATAGAACGAAATATATCTAAACTTAAATACAATCATCATAACATTTCGAGGAAACCAATTTTATACGTGTCTCCTAAATTTTATGTCAGAATTGATACCAATCATGTTTATTTCCGAAATTTGGGGACAATTTTGGTAAGATATTTCATAAAACTTTTAAAAAAAGCGGAAAAGAGAAAATTTATATAAATTTTAAGATTATATCCAAGATCGAGTTAACATCAAGGAGTTATAGTTATTCAAACGTAGATACATGTAGCAAAAAGTCTTATGTTATAAAGAAAATTTGCACATGAGTTTCTAGTTTCAATATAATCGTAAAGGCTGATGGTGTCAATGTTTCTAATAGCAATTACATACTTTTTTTATAAGTGGTTGTTTTAAGTTTATACAACAGATTTGCTTACCTTGGTTCCTTTTTGCTTTTTGAGTTTGTATTCCGATTTCCTTGACATTTTCTCGCCAGGGGTAGACTTACCTATAACCTCCGCGACCTGTTAATGCAAACCTTAACCCACGGTGTCATTTTTATGACCATGATATATATTATGGATATTTACTTAATAAAAGTACCTATAGTTTATGCTATATTGAAAGGTAAGGGCACTCAAATATAAGTAAATATTAATAAAATCCAATTTATATCGTCATGTTGTAAAAGAATTTTGGAATATTACTTTGTTGACGTTAAAATGGAGTCTGTTCGAACTCCCCCGCCTTTTATATTGCTTCATTCGCAATAGTTAGAAATAACTTGAGGTTTACAGAAATATTGTAAAATACAGAAATTGAATACGAAACATTAATATTTGTTTTCGGCTAATAAATATCTTTACGTTTTTCTTATTCTGAATAAGAAAGAGCCACATGTACAAAAATCAATGGCGGATCCAGAACTTTTAGGGGCGCTGACTGACCTAAGGGGGCTCCAGTCATGCTTCAGTGATTCCTATATAATCAACCAAATTTTCCCACAAAGGGGACGGGCCCCAGGCCCCCTGGATCCGCCCATGAAAATGACTGCTCTTTAGTCCGATTTTTCGTTGAGCACTACGTTTGAGCAAATGCAAGATCTAGTTGTGAACAATGACGAAAAATATCAATAAATGTAAGATCCAGAGCCGATATGTATAAAGCTACGTAAGTTAAGATATCTAATCGTAGTACTAATTTATATTAGGACATGTAGAAAAAATTATTCCGTTTCGTTGGAACAAATCTTAACTTATTTTTATGCATATCAGCCCTAGATGTACATCATGGTTAGAATATCATTGAATGTGTACTATCTGATTAAGAATAAAAGTACATTAGAAAATGAAAGGATATGGAGTAAATGTACATGGGACAAAATCGCACACAATACATAGAAAACATAGAAAATTATCAATGAACAGGGCTTGTATTCCTGTTCTTCATCTTGACAGTTGATGTTTGGTCTTCAACAATGAACAAATCATTCATACCCTACAACAAGGTCAAGACGGCCCCTAGCGTCGAGATAAGCGGTACTGTTGATAAAAATAAAGTAATTTTGAAAGACATTGATCATCGCTAAAATGTGTCTTGAAGTTACACATGTCGGGAGCGGTCAATGAATTATATAATTTATAATTACGGGCGAGGTTTTTGAACATATATTTGTCATACATTGCCCAACAAAAGACCAATAATTTCGAATACAAATGATAGACAATACATATAAAATTGTATACTGAATTACTGCGAACTCGAGTTCCGTTTGCAGGAAAACAACATTCATTGGTATCTTTAAACGTAGTTTAATTTATTTTTGCATTCGGTTATAAACACATCTTTTTGTAGTTTGAAAATTGAAGATTTTTATAACTTTTGTTTAAACGCATTATAAAAAAGAAAAGGGACAAGATAAAACCTGTAACAATATGAGCGGTTTATCTATATGTTAATAAAACTTGAATTTGAGCGAACAAACGAAAACGATAAGAGAGCAATCTTGTAGGGTGATTTGGCCATAAAATGAAATAATCAATACATGTAAAATGAAACATGTAGATAAACGAGAATATCTGTGTATTAAAAAGAAAACAACATCTTATCTCTTATCTTCATGGTATATTGCTATTTCATAATTTTATTTCTACAAAGTCTGTCTAATAAGTGATAATCGCGATTATTTTATGTGAGATTATGGAAAAGAATTTTATGACTTTCAAGTAGGCTCAACAATTCAAGTGGCACTTGTCTTAAACAGTGTACACCTAGACAGAAAAACTTTGATGTACTTAACTTTTTAAGGTATATAAGTATTATAAAATATTTTTATTTTGTGTCATTCATTTCATTTGAAGGAGTGTAGTAAATGAATCAGAAACCCAGCAACAAAGGTAACCACATAGGCACTTCCCGATTGTGCATTTAGCTGACTATGTTTATGACCATAAATATCATGCAGCAGTTGACACCGTGTTAATTTTTCACTCTTTCCATCTCTTCCTGAATGATTTGTAAACCGTCTGACTTTGTTATGTTATGCAATACACGTAATCAAAGGAGTGACAACTCAAAATACATAACCCCTCTGACTTTTTCCTATCTTATGAACTACAACTAATTAGGAAGAGGGACAACTCAAAATACATAACCCCTCTGACTTTTTCCTATGTTATGAACTACAACTAATTAGAAGGAGTGACTACTAAAAATACATAACCCCTCTGACTTTTTCCTATCTTATGAACTACAACTAATTAGAAGGAGTGACTACTAAAAATACATAACCCCTCTGACTTTTTCCTATCTTATGAACTACAACTAATTAGGAAGAGGGACAACTCAAAATGCATAACCCCTCTGACTTTTTCCTATGTTATGCAATACAGCTAATTAGAAGGAGTGACTACTAAAAATACATAACCCCTCTGACTTTTTCCTATGTTATGCAATACAACTATTCAAGAAGAATGACAACTTAAAATACATAACTCCTCTGACTTTTTCCTACATTATGCAATGCAATACAACTAATCAGGTAGAGTGACTACTTAAAATACATAACCCTCTATCTTTTTCCTGTGTTATGAAAGACAACTAATCAGGAGAAGTGACTATTCAAAAAACCCCTTTGACTTTTTCCTATGTTATGAAATACAACTAATTAGAAAGAGCGACTACTGAAAATACATAACCCTCTGACTTTTTCCTATATCATGCAATACACCTAATTAGGAGAAGTTACTACTCAATATACATAACCCTCTGACTTTTTCCTATATTATGCAATGCAACTAATCCAGAAGAATGACAACTCAAAATACATAACCCTCTGACTTTTTCCTATATTATGCAATACAACTAATCAGGAGAAGTGACTACTCAAAATACACGACCCCTCTGACTTTTTCCTTTATAATGCAATATAACTAATCAGGAGAAGTGACTACTCAAAATACATAACCCCTCTGACTTTTTCCTATATTTTGCAATACAACTAATCAGGATGTGCGAGTTATCAAAATACAAAATCAAATATGTGTTAATTAACGTGTATCAAGTCCTTGACGGATCAAGATATCAAATCCGAAACTAAACTAAACAAACAAACAAAAAAACAAAAAACAAAAAAAACAAAAAACAAAAAAAAAAACAAAAAAAAGTGCCAGGAGTTTGTGACTACTCTGAATATATGTTTCCATTTTCAATTTTATGATATGAAATACGTAACTACGATGATATGTGTAAAAAGCTCATAAATGTCTTCAATATAAAAAATGCAAACTCAAATATCGCGACTGTTCTGACGATGTGAATCATGTATGTTGCAAACTTATACTCAGTTTAGCACTGCTCCCTAAAGATATAAAATTAAATATACAACCAACTGGAAGAAAATCCCTGATTGCAAATATTTTAAAATTTCAATAAGCAACAATTGTTTCTTTGGCGAATATACACAAGAACATAAATGATTTCCTATAGTACACCATGCTCCGCTCTTTGTTTAGCGAGCCGTAAATCTTGGTCCAAACCCTAATTTTGATTTTTTTAATGTTCGCATCATTACAAGCATGCGTAATATGTTTCATGTTGATGCGACACACAACTTCATTGTAAACTACCTTTAACCCTTTTAAGAAATGAATGCTTCCTTTTGCAATTTTATTGGGGTGTAAAAGTGTTGACTGAAGCACATTTTGTATGAAGTGCGGAAGCTATAATATGTGACCTGAAGGTCCCACAGAATAATAACCATATCCATTTAAGGTTAACTTTGCCTGAGGAAATTGGAGCGTTAGTCTCTTGATAATTTCTACATAGATAGAATACAACTATTTTTCAGAGTGTTATGTCAGCTGTGTTTTGACAAGGCCCCAAAGCATAATAATCATATCCATGCATATAAGGAGGTTCGCTACTCAGTTTCAAAATAAAGCTTTTCATAACACTAGTATAAATTGATAGGGATTATTAAAGGAACCAAAAGAGCAACACAAAAATATAGGTCAATGTGCTTGTTTTCGAGATATTAGCCATTGAAATTTTGGCGGAAAATGTTCTCTCTTGATTTTCATAGCTTTATCATTGACAAGTTTAAGTTCTCAAAACTATTAAAAATAACAAAGATTTTATATGACTTTTACAGATGGCTTATAATTATACATGTCCAGAGGATTCCGAAAAAGATTATTTAGATTCTGAAACTGTAAATTGACAGTTGATGAATACAGTTTGTTTTGTCTGTAGATATAAAACTAACCCAGCATTGAGGCAGTGCGTATTGACTTGTACATCAAGTTAAACTAACCCAGCATTGAGGCAGTGCGTATTGACTTGTACATCAAGTTAAACTAACCCAGCATTGAGGCAGTGCGTATTGACTTGTACATCAAGTTAAACTAACCCAGCATTGAGGCAGTGCGTATTGACTTGTACATCAAGTTAAACTAACCCAGCATTGAGGCAGTGCGTATTGACTTGTACATCAAGTTAAACTAACCCAGCATTGAGGCAGTGCGTATTGACTTGTACATCAAGTTTAACTAATTTTCCATTGCAAGTCAACATGTTCTGTTTTAATTCCAAATCTTTTAGAAGCAAGTATATTCATTTATTATGAGACCGTTTTATCGTATCCAAGTCGATATCTTGGTGTTGATAAATCACTCTTGAATATAATAAGAAATATGTGGTATGATTGCCAATGAGACAACTATCCACCAAAGACCAAATGTCACTGTACAGCCTTCAACAATGAGCAAAACTCATACCGCAAACCCATGCATTAAAGACATATATCAGATATTAAACAATTCAAACGAGAAAAATAATGGCCTGATTTATGTACAAAACATTAAACGAAAAATTAAATTAATATGATATACAGCAACAAAAAACAACCACTTTCTTTTTTTGTATAAAAATAAGAAGATGTGGTATGATTGTCAGTTAGACAGCCGACCATAGGAGACCAAAAGACATAGAAGCTAGCAACTATAGGTCACTGTATGGCATGTACAATATACGATAAAAATTAAGAAAAATGTGGAAAAATATATCTGAGAGAAATCCCCACAGACACAGAAAGAAAAATATAGTCTCAACAATAGACAGGTGTCGTAACAATCTGTCAAGATTAAATCGTCCTGAGTCGATGTTATTTTGTGAATAAATTAAAGAGAAAGAATAAAAGATCTGCCATAAACACCCAATCCTCCAAATTACAAAAAGTATTAAGTCAGATATGTACATGTTTGTCAATCTTTTGGAATACTGCAGGTCTGTTTGTTTTCAGTGGTTGTCAGCTATTTTTCCTATTTTTCAATTTAAAATGAAATTTTCTGCTCTTTGGTCGGGTTGTGGTCTCTTTGACTTATTCCCCATTTCCATTCTCAATTTTATTAGATATGTTTCTCTCTATATATAATATCACCGAACATCGTTTTGGGGTGGACATACAAAGCTTCAATAATCAAATAGAAATGTAAATAAGTATTTATTTATGATGCATTATTTCATATAGATTAAGTCATAAATAAAGATAACGGCTTTTTATATTTGTAGAGATCAACCCATGATATCGGTACATGTTGTACATTATGTAGGTAGATCAATGGACTGATTAGTTGAAATATTGACAAAATGATTAACATGGATTTCCATGACGTAGACCTTTCACTGTTGTCCTCCACATGACACATGCATGTACACAGAGAATCTAACCTTAAAATCTTGCAACAGTTTAACCGATCAACTTCATGTAGTGATATCAAATTTGATAGAATATTTGAGTTTATATGATCGTATATTTAGTGACTTTCTACGATCTTTGTACTATCGTAATAAACATTTTTTTTTTCTTTAAAAGCATACAAACGTTTAAACCCGCTACATTTGTTTGCACCTGTCCTAAGTCAGGAATCTGATGTTCAGTAGTTGTCGTTTATTGATGTGGTTCATAAGTGTTTCTCGTTTCTCGTTTTTTATATAGATTAGACCGTTGGTTTTCCCGTTTGAATGGTTTTACACTAGTAATTTTTGGGGCCCTTTATAGCTTACTGTTCGGTGTGAGCCAAGGCTCCGTGTTGAAGACCGTACTTTGACCTATAATGGTCTACTTTTATAAATTTTGACTTGGATGAAGAGTTGTCTCATTGGCACTCATACCACATCTTCTTATATCTAAGTCAAACAAGTCCACGAACTTTATCTAAGATATCAAAATTTTGAAGCTAAACGCTTATTCACAAACATGATTTACTTATAGGAAAGGGCAGATATCTCAATTTACCTTTTACTCAAAAGCATGTCCTTACTTAGAAGTATATCAAAACAGCTCCTTTTACTATTACAGTCAAAATAACAAACAGTTACGTATAAATCTATTACATGAGATTGCGATCGGAAAAAACACTAGTGCTCCTGCTTAATCCTTCAAACCTAAACCAAATGAAAAAAAAAAACAGGTTCCTTTTGAAGCCAGACTTTGAAATTGAGGAAAGAGGACTCTTACTTTTTTTTTGATTGTATATATATGTATTCAAATAAGTTTATTTTTGTTGTTGATTATGATTTGTACTTATCACAAGTATAACACTTTTATATATTATCGTTTGTTCTCGACATTGCACATTGCAGGATGATTCTGCAACTCAGACAACTATTGTAGAACAAACAGGTACGACCATAATTATTTACTTTTTTTTCTTTTGATATTCCAGCGATGGAGACTTAAAAGGGGAGAGTCGATATCTAAAAAAACTAGACGTATAAACCGAAGCAAGATAAGTGTCTGGCTCAAGTAATATTTCTCGTATTTGTTTTGACTTTTTTTCGCATTAAAAGAGAAAGCTTTCGATGAAATGCATTCGGAGTCTATAACGCGTTCAAAAATTAAAAAAAGGGGGAAAGGGGGGGGAATGGTACATGCACGAAACGTGCAAAGTAACAAAGCTATATACATGTACATAATACATAAATCCAAAAACTTACATTTCAGGGAAAAAAACTTAATGAGTACACTGTATCAAGTTATAACGAACGGCAACCGTTCATAACTTCGAAAGCAGCGCTTTGCATTTGCGCCAATAATGTCATTAGCGCCAATAATGTCATTAGCGCGAATGATACAGGTAAATAATATAAACAGTTATAATAGTAAACTATTCAGTTTATAGTATTTACTTATATGAACCTCTTTGGTACGCCAGTATTACCAGTCATCATCTGTTGTGATTCTTGCCTTGCATTTATTTTTTTAAATCTATTAGACGTCTCCATTCTTCACTACATATCCATTTGAAAATTTGATAAATGAATGGACATAACAAATTACGGACTTATGTTATCTATAATATCTATAATTTTGTCCATCTTATCATCTCGAACATGTGAACACTTCACAATTCTACAGCAAAGTGACTTTCAGTATTGTATGTTAATTGAATATGAACGCGCATAGCACCAGGAATGAGAGTACACTCTGTTAAATTTCTTATACAAACCTTGTGTTTTGGATACAACTAACATTGCATTAATCGTGATTTATTTTCCGGAAAAATGCCGCAAATAAGTATTTATTCTTTGACTCCACTGAAATATAACCTTGAGACGTAATTGAAATACTGCATTTTTTCGAACATTGGTACTTCTTTGAAAATGATATTTTTACGTGCTTTTTATTGATGGGTTTAGGATATTATTTTGTGTTTACCCTACCTTGCAGAATATCAATTTAATTTGTTCTCAGCCTGAAGAGAGGCGGAAAATACCAAAGGGACATTCAAACTCATTAGCGAAAATAAACTTACATCGCCGTGGCAAAAAAAAAAAAGAAAAAACCTAAAAGACAATTAGCAGTTATACAAAACACAACAAAAACAACTAAAGACTAAACAACATGAATCCCACCTAAAACCGGGGATGATATCATGTGCTCTGGAAGAGTAAGCAGATTCTGCTCCACATGTGGCACCCGTCGTGTTGCTCATATAATTACAAACCCGGTGATAAACCCTGAACATGCATGACATATTTGCCACAGGACGTTAAACAAACAACAACCAATCAATCTATAAGTTGTTTGGATTCTGCTACTCTCATCTTCATAAAAAAATCAAGCACATACTTAGTAAAGCTTACAAATATATTATTGTTAAGGCTGGAATTCTATAAAATCAATAAAAATATGTTTAGTTTAAGTTTTGCCAAATACAGCTAAGATTATCTATTCCTATAGTAGAAACTCCTTAGTATTTCGAAAAATTCAGAGTTTTGTAAACAGCTGATTTATAATAATTTTGTCAACTTACCCCGATGTAAATATCAGGAAATGCCATATCCAATATTATTTACATGTTAAATATTGTCACTGGCTTACATGTATCACAAAGGGGAATTTCTTTTGAACCGTCTTAATAATTTTTTATAATTTATTGCAGCTTTTGCAGATAAGACAACCTTTAAAATTGTGAAATATTTGAAGGTGGGGTCTCTCGGAGTACTCTTCTAATTTGTCTGTCTTGTGAAAAGTATAAACTACATCCATCTTTGAAGATTTGTTTTTCTGTTTTGAATATTTTTATTTAGATTTTGCTTTAATTGTTTTTATTTTTATTTTTTTATATTTATTTTGTTTTGTTTTGTTTTGTTTTGTTTTGTTTTGTTTTGTTTTGTTTTGTTTTTATTTTGCTTTGTTTTGTTTTGTTTTGTCTTTATTTTGTTTTCTTTTATTTTTGGGTGTAAGATATTTGTTTTTTTGGTTTTTTTTTTTTCGAGCGGGTGTTTGTTTTCTTTTGCACTGTTCTGATTATATTTTTTTTTTTTGGTATCTAATTCACTATTTAATTAACGTACAAAAAGTTCGACTCTATAGTGTCATGCATTTGTCTTTGTTCCTTGTCACCATCTTACGGTGTTTATATATCTCAACTTGTACGATTCGCTCGTGTATGTAACAACGTTTCAGATTTTAACGAAAGAAATTTATGTATTACTTAAAATTATTACACCAGGGTTTTCGATATCACAAACTAGTCAAAACATTTACTAAATTTTATCATCGGTATAAGGACCTCATTCGTAAATATAGCTCAACATGCAGACTTCTTATACGTTCAGGTATTTCACATCCAATCTTTTATGGTAATATTCTTTATAAAGCACTAAAATGTCAGTATTCACCTCAGAAGCTAACAAAACCTTTAAATAGACTTATTAAGAAGGGATATAGTTACGATACTGTTGTCAGGTCATTAAAGATTGCATATTTTGGCTTTAATATTGATTCACTTATAGGGTCTTTGCATCGGAACTAAACACATTTATTTAAAACCAGTTGTTGGCATGACACGGGTTATGCTCTTCTCATATATTTTATGATGGTATGATACTAAACCCTAACGGGAGGGATTGTGCCTGATATTCATATGATGAAGACATAATCTTTCAATCAGTTTAATTGAGGTCTGGAGCTGGCATGTCAGTTAACTGCTAGTAGTCTGTTGTTATTTATGTATTATTGTCATTTTGTTTATTTTCTTTTGTTACATCTTCTGACATCGGACTCGGACTTCTCTTTAACTGACTTTTAATGTGCGTATTGTTATGCGTTTACTTTTCTACATTGGCTAGAGGTATAGGGGAGGTTGAGATCTCATAAACATGTTTAACCCGCCGCATTTTTGCGCCTGTCCCAAGTCAGGAGCCTCTGGCCTTTGTTAGTCTTGTATTATTTTACTTTTAGTTTCTTGTGTATAATTTGGAGTTTAGTATGACGTCCATTATCACTGAACTAGTATATATATTTGTTTAGGGGCCAGCTTAAGGACGCCTCCGGGTGCGGGAATTTCTCGCTGTATTGAAGACCTATTGGTGACCTTCTGTTGTTGTCTGTTCTGTGGTCGGGTTGTTGTCTCTTTGACACATTCCCATTTCCATTCTCAATTTTATTTGACAATTTTCTGATTATTTCATCAACAAACATGCTTCAGTTATTTACAATTTACCAAATGCAATTAGTTTTTGAGTTGCCAGAATCAAAAATACAATGAAGACCAAATTTCTAAAAACGGTCTGGCGGAAAGCTGCAATATATATCGAATGTAAAAAATACACGGGTTCCATATGAACAAAAAATATGCTTCTCAGGAGACGGATTTAAAAAAAAATTTTGCTTGATCCTGAATCCTAGATTTTTAAAATTTAACTAAAAAAATCACAAGGCAAATTGTTCTGTTGTTTTATCTGTTTTTTTTTTACATAGTTTATAACATGAACCCTACACTTCTTTTTAACCATCGTGTTGACCATAGACATGCCACTAGAAGTTTAGCAAACAACAATCAATCATCAATCTTTTCAACCATATTCTAAAATAGCAGTGTCGGCGCCGAAGCAGTGATTTGGATGATACGTGCGGAACACCACATTGATCAGATTGCATATGATACAATTTTGTCAATCTACACCAAAATAAAGACCCTCAATTCTAAATCTTATAATGACTTGATAGAAAACTGTGATATCGTTAGTACTGTGGTAACAGTTAATAGCTACTATGATACGAATTATTGTGAATTCTTTTTAAATTGTTTACTTTAGCTGTAATTTATGATATTGTAATTGAAACGGTAATGTATAATATATCATCTGGGATCATTATTAGACTAGACAAAATGAAGTTTGAAAGATACAAGGTGTAATGGGGGTTTTATCGTGTCAATATTTTCAAAAAGGAAGGTGCATGTATAGTGTGAAAACGTGTACTTTACGTATGGTCATGTTGGGGCCTTTTGCAGCTTTCTGTGCAGTACGGGTTTTAAGCATTGTTTGTTGGGGACCGTGCAGTGACCTATGATTGCGTTAATTGGGCTTGAGGTTAATAAACTGACAAAATATAAATATCGAAATATTACATTTCCTTTTAAAATACTTCGTGTTCTTCCTAACATAAATCTGGATAAAGCTCCTACCATTCATCTTTTGTGTGCCTGTATTTAGATATAAGAAGATGTGGTATGAGTGCCAATGAGACAACTCTCCATCCAAGTCAAAATTTATAAAAGTAAACCATTATAGGTCAAAGTACGGTCTTCAACACGGAGCCTTGGCTCACACCGAACAGTAAGCTATAAAGGGCCCCAAAATTACTAGTGTAAAACCATCAAACGGGGAAAACCAAAGGTCTAATCTATATAAAAACGAGAAACGAGAAACACTTATGAACCACATCAACAAACAACAACTACTGAACATCAGATTCCTGACTTAGGACAGGTGCAAACAAATACAGCGGGTTTAAACGTTTGTATATTTATGTGATTTTGGATTTATTATTTTTTTTGGAAAAAACACTTCTTAACAGAAAATTTAAGTAAATACATAGCTCTGCTTTCGTCGAACATTTCATACAAAGGAATAACTAAAATATAAACATAAAACAACATTTATTTGATAAAAAAAGAATACATGTAGTTCCAAAATGTTATTGGAAAAAAAAAGGCTTTTGTTTAAATTTGTAAATAAAAGTTTATTCCGAAAAAAATATATATGGAGCTCTATCCTCCTACCATACACACACATAATATGAATGGCCAATGCGTTATTAATGATTTCGTTCGAAACAACGCTATTATAATCAAAGGTAAAGGGGACGTTAATATCATTTGAAGTAGTCGCTAAGTTACCAAGTACATGTATACGTTATTGTATGGTTAAACTGATAACTGGAAGTACAACAGCTTATTCAATAGTGTAGAAAAACTGGTTTACTAACTTGCCGTTATCATACAGTTGCTATGAAATCATTGCTTACATTAAGTGATTGTTTTGTTTAGGTAGTGTAAAAACACAATTACAATATTTTGTTTGATTTCCTTTTTATATTGATATCTGTAAACAAACTTAATAAGAAGATTGCATACCAGTGTGATTTTTTTTTGTCTCTGACGTTGCTTCATTGATTTGTTTTGTCTCTGGCGTTGCTTCATTGAATCTTTTCGGAAGTACAGCAGCTTATTGAACAGGGTAGGAAAACTTAATTTCTGTATTGGTTGCGCAAGTACTTTGAGCCTAATATATTGTTTCTCCTTTAGTCAATTGTTTTCTTGCATGCTTGAAATTAATTTACCCTACAAGTTTTCCCGGACGTGAAAGTGGTTGTTTCTGTAAATATTTTTTTGTTAATTTTCAACATTCTTTATAGAAGCTGCTGCATGCAAATGGTTGATCGATGGTAACGAAGTCTCTTTTGATTATATTTAGATCTGCACATAAATTAAATGCGAAGATCTGCATTTGTAACATGTCTTAAAATATCGCTTTCCTAGTCAGTCATTTCATTGGTTAGTTATCTATATAAACGGCATAGCTGATACTTCTAAAAACCTAAACTAGGATGTAAACCTTGTATTTTGAAATCCTTACATGCCATTGGTGAGAACAATGGTATCACTTTAAATAATAATTTTCTTAGATGTGATCTAAATGCTTCCGTTCATAAGACAGAAGATAAATTTCATTTGGATTTTATAGTGTGTTCTTTTATTCAGAACTGTAAATACAAAGTATTAGATTTTTATTGTCAATCCAATATCGCCGGTACACTGACGACGCGCCTGACAAACTTTACACAGAGCCTCTTTGTAATAAACTCAATTCATCTGTGACAGAAGTTAAAGTTTTTCGTAGCACAAACGTTCCAAAAGGATACGTATGTCATACACTTATCCAGGAATTACGCTTAACTCGGAAATTTACCTTTATCCCATTACCCTTAACCAGGAACAAACATATTCTGTGATATTTTTCAACAAAGCAAAATTTGTTAAGTATTTCTTTTAATTAGATTTACAGTTAATTAATAAGTATTTATCGGTATATAGTTTTCGATTATTTTGAATAATGCACTAATATTGAAATAATTCTTCTTTGCAAAGGAGAATACATTAAAAATTGAATTTCATGGAAAGGAGACAACTGCAACTTATTACTCTTAAACGGAAACGCATTTACTCTTATCCAGAAAATGTAATGTTTTATTATTGACTAATGTCAACACAGGAAAGCATTTCAAATATTTAATCAACTAAAAATAAATAGATATAAATGAACAGTCAAATCCAATTTGAAAGTAATTTTATTTCCTCAATAGACTTGTAGCTTAAAAGTCGAAGGTAATTTTCTTTTGTCATTTTCATTTGTAATGAGACAATCATTTGATTTTTTTTAGGGGGTGCAAAAGATTTAGAAAAATAATACCCTGGCCTAGCCAAATCAAACACAAAGTGCAGGAAACAGTTGTGGTCAAAAGTGGAAATAAATTTTCGGCCAACAAATGTAAGGTGCATAACTTTTTGATAGATGGAAATGAATAGCCAATCTGCAAATACAACCACTTAATTTGAACTTTAGAAGATGGCTGTCTCAATTGGCAATCATACCCATGCTCAGAATAACAATTTCTACTTATTTACCATTTCCACCTAATAATCAGATGGCTTCTTTGAATGACTCCTTTCAAGATTGTCCCCTAAAATGAGGACTTTTGACTTATTCATGAAGTGTGCCTTTATATAGAAAATTATGATAGGTTGGAACTATAAATAATCAACAATAAATTAAGGCTAATATAAATAAAAAAAAAATAAAAAATCTGTTAACACTCCTCACAAATTATTTTACGTATTCAACTCACAATTATATGGAAACGATACTATCTGTTGATCCTATAAGCTCCGTTTAAAAATACGTACGAAATAGGAAACAATTTGATGCATATAGATAAGACTACCTTATTAATATTTAGATTATACTTTCAATTGAATTAGTCTGGCTTTAGTGTACAATTTTTTTATTTTTAATGTCAGTACTCTTAGCCCGTCAATATTTTTTTTTAAAGAAAAGTACATGTATGATTAAGTAAAAGTTGATAGTTTCTTTGATTCTGTTGTTTTTCTCTCCTTTCTTTCGGAATGAAACAAAGTTTCTGGTATACTTGTGAAACTGCTAGCTAGCATCTTATAAATAAAGTAAATGCGCCTTGAACTGCACATTAAGCAGTGTGGACAGTGCCGTGATATATATCTCCAAACTTGTTTGTAGGAGATGTAAAAAAAACCAACAATGTTAACAGAAAAAGAAACGATAGGACCATGATATTATTGTTCAGATCATACCTCTTTCCGAAGAAATCTGCAATTTGACTTTTTATGTTGGTACTCTTATCCCGGAAATATGATGTAAAGAGAAAGTTTGTGTTGCAGAGAAATCTGCTATGCTTTCCGTTTTCACAGTTTTCTGCCAAAATATGAAACAATATTGTTCCCTATGTTCAGTACAACTACTCAGATCATACCTTTTTAAATACTTTAAACTTATAAACGGACAGTTGTGTGGAAAAAATGATTCCTATATACCCTAAACATTGCTTGCAAGACGTAAAAACATACGACACAATTAAAAGAAATAACGATAAAAACAATGAATTGTAAACTGACTGAATATATTATTATTTATCCTAAACTGTGTTCCAATACACAGTAAACAGACTAAACAATGCTATTTGTTTTTTCCTTCTCTGTCTGAAAACTCATATTTCGGTATTCTTATCCCGGAATATGTTATGAGTGGAAAACTTGTGATGCAGCGACAAGCGTGCAGTAACTGCGATGCTTTCGGATGTCTTCCCCTCTCTTCAAAATAACATGCTTGTATGTATATATTCATATAGGTTGTACTTTAATAGATATTTATCTGAAAAAATTCGATTACAATTTCATTTAATATGTCGGTACCCTTATCCAGGAAATATGTAAAAGATAAAATAGGTATATGCTCCTTTTTTTTAGTTTTTGCTCTGTGTTCAAGGCCTCACTGTGACTTTGAGATGATGCAAAAAAATCTTATTCCTTTGCATTTTGTTTTGCTTTGCACATGCTGATATTGTGTCTTTGAAAGATATCCCATATCCTATACTTTCTATCAGGGTTGTATCTCCGATGTCTAAGTTGTTTTCTAATAATCATATTCTTTTCAATGTGCTCACATCATACATTTTTGAATATTTGTACGTTCTAAACGGACATTCGAGCAAACATAATATATTATCATTTACCTCAAACTGTGTTTGCAATACACAGTAAAACGAAATAGCGACTAAACAGTTCTATTCTTTTTTAATTTTATCATTTTCCATATCAGTCTCAAAAATTTAGCCTGTAATTTTATATCATATGTTGGTACTCTTATCCCGGAAATATGAACATGAACATGAAGGGAAAATATGAAATATAGGGAAAAGTGGCTAGTAACAAGAATGCTTTAATGTTATTGTAACATATTTCCGGGATAAGAGTATCGACATATAATATAAAATTACAGGCTTAATTTCGCGGACAGTATAATTTCAATATAAAAATTATTTCACTTTCAAGTCATATATATAAAGCGACGATGTGTATACTTATATCTAAATAAAAATCATACAATTCTATATTTTTTTTAAAAGATTATATCTATATAGAAATGCTTATATTTTACTTAATATGTCGATACCCTTATCCCGGAAATATGTTAAAAAGAGAAAATATGTATTAATATACTCCTATTTTATTATTTTTATTATGCCAGTCCAAATTCAAAACCATTCATTCCAGTCGGCATACCATGCAAAACGTGCCTACTCTGTATTGTTTATAGTTTCTCTCCTGAATATTTATAATAAATTGCAATTGGAATTCGGTGTGAGTCAATGCTCCGTGTTGAAGGCCGAACTTTTACCTATAATTGTTTACTTTTAACACATTGTGACTTGGATGGCAATTTGTCTCATTCGCATTCGTGCCACATCTTTTTTTGTTATTTAAGCAAACAACAATCAATTGGTCATCAAATTTGAATTATAGTTACTTTTTTTTATCCCATGTATTTCATACAAAATGATCAAACCAAAAAATGACCCCACTTGTATCATCGAATAAATCTATTTCATAATCATGGATTCAGTTAAAAAAGCTATATACAACATTTAGAGAACGAAGCTTCGAAACCTCTTCAATTACATTTTTCAGTGATCAAACTGCATCCAAACCAAACAATGTCTGAAATAATCTCTTTAATACTAGTACCTTGTTTGATGTTATTGCTGTTTTACGAATTAAGATGAAACAATATGAATATTTAAATAACATTGTATCAACCTATCATGACATGCTAAAATCTAATAACCTACAAAAATGTACATATTTATTATTATAAAGATATTTGTTCAATACAAGGCAACTTAAAATACCAAAGATAGGAAACTATAACACTGTTTGTCTGTATTCGTAATCTCAAGACGCCGACGAAGCTAAGATGATTGTAAATATTGCGTTACATTAGGTACAAAACATCTATTTGACATCTCCAAATTACACCTCTATTTTACTACGTTTATTGATACAAATCTATTCCTCTGGTTCATCTGAATTGTAGTCTTCTTCTTGGTCAGGATTTCTTATCCTAAGTAGATATTGAACAAGATCATAATTACTGTCCTCATTCAAAGTTATTATACAATTGCTATAGATATTAGACATACATGTGATTGAACAACGAAGCCCATCGACGAACATCATTGGTGAGGTATACAACATAAAGTCCACTGAAGATTAATGCCATATATGACCGAAAGTCGTCATATAAATCCATAAACGGGTGGTTAACTAGTATGAATTCTCCGTCAATCTCATGTTTAAATGGTAAAACAAATCTATGTAATTTTAAAAAGTGATAAAACACCATTGACCGTTCATCTTTTGATAGTAGAATTCCTTTGCCGAATGATTGATCTTCAAACTCAAGTAACTTATGCTGGAGCCACTTGTTAATCAGTTCGAAGTTTTGGTCATTTGACAAAAGAATATCATTTTCGTGAAGTGTATCTGTTGAATCATTTGGTCCTTTATGTGCCTTACCAACGCTTATTTCGTTGTCATCATCGGGGTCCAAGTTTTCTTCTAGCATACTGTCAAGGGTAGTTTTTGAGTCCAGATCAACATCAAACTTGTCATGGTCTTTATTGCGGTCGTTTTGCTTAATATCTTCAGAGGAATTGAGTAAACATTGATTTTCAATGTGGATTGTTCCACAACGATGGCATAATATTTCATTTGTGTTATTCAAGGAATTACACGTATTACAATCAAGGGTTCCGCATACTTCGCACAAAATATTATGGGCTGCGCAATCAACGTGTTCGCCAATGGATTGTGCTTGATCGGGTATCAAACTTAAATAGTGAAATTCAGCTATATGTCCTAAGTATAAAGTCTGCTCCAGTGCATCATCTCGTGGTATTATTCTTATTGGTTGAGAGTTTGGTAAACTTGATAATATTAGAATTGGAATCCGGAACAGACATGCGGCAGCAACAAGCACGGTATTATCACCCCATTCTCCATCACGTTCCATTCTTTCCAAATAACCATTCCAGTCTACATCGACCGTAAAATCACGAAAATCAACAGTTCCATCAGAAAAATCAAGGACAGGGTTATTACGTAAAAAGTCAACTATCATATGACGTAATCTTGTGTAAGAAATTTGGACATCTACTCGTGAAAGTTGCAAGGACAGCGCATGAAACATACAGTTACCATCCGATGGTATATCTCTGTCGACATGTAGATCTTCTTTCGCTGCATTTTGTTGAAGTCCAATCATTTTATCTTGCATGGCTTCCTTGTATGATATTGACATTACTCTGCTTTCGGTAATTATATCATTTAGTTCCTGAAGGATATTAAAAACTCGTTCATTTTCGCCCTGCAAGTTTATGTTCTTTCTTTTGTGTTTTCTTTTGCTCTCCGTTGTTTTCTCTTTCTTTACTTGCTATTTTGGATGTTATCATATCTACCCTAAACCAATCACTGGAAGTTGTTTTCTCCTGCATTGTATACTTAACTTTGTACTTATGTAGATCTTTATTTGTCGCAATTACAATTCCTTCTAATACCCTTGGCGCTGCGATTGATGAACCTCCTCTATACACTCTTTTGTCTTTGCCTATAAATTTTACGTATACTTCATCGCCTATATTATATTCGGATGGTGGATATTTTGCCAAACCATTTTTCTGCATATTTGCGCTAGCTTTTTTCGAAATGTTAAATGCCTGACTTCTAACTTTTTCAATGTGCCTCATTCTTTCTGCACAGTCTTCATTCGGTATGAATGTCATATTCGACTCCTCGTTTGCAAATTCAATTGGTATGTCTTCTAAGTTTGTATTTGTGAAATTACATTTTTGTGTTACAGAATTTGGTTTGATTCCCAATAAACATTCATAAGGTGATATTCCCAAAGACGAGTGAACTGCGTTATTGTAAATACTTTGTAAATTGGGAAGATTCGTCACCCAATCGCAAATGCCTCCGAATTTTGAATTAATTAGATCAAAACGAATTTTGTCTTTCCAGGTCCCATGAGATCTTTCTATTTTTCCCTGGCTCTGCGGATGGTAACTTGAACTATATATCAATTTAATGTTCATATCTTTACAGAGGTGTGTAGAACCTTGGTCACTCTGTAATATTTTAGGGTTTCAAATTCCGCGTATATCTCCCGTAGCTTAGCAGCAACTTTTTCCGAGCTCTTATCAGACAATGGTCGCAACCACACAAATCTTGTGAACACATCCATTGTTGACAGAATATATTTATACGAAACATCGTCTTTCTCCACTATGAGCTTACGCATGTCCACAAGGTCAACTTGGTGTCTTTCCATCGGTTGCTTGGCATCAACGGGTATAAGTGGTGCTTTATTTGAAAATAATGGTCGTTTTTGTCTCTGCATATCGTTATTAGATATGTATCTTTGTATCATAGGCTCCCCGATTCCAAAGTAATGTTCTTTAATTTGATGGTAGAGTTTTCTTACCCCAACCGCTTTGCTTAAAGTGTAAAACTTTTCGATACACTTATCCAATTCCTCCCACGGAAGAACAACTTTCCATCAATCGTAATCCTGTTCGTTTGTTTACCTAGATACGGATCAATTATCAGTTGCTTTCCGAAGTTGAAATGACTTATCTTTTTATATAGTCTTTTTTCCAGACTATTCCTTTCTTTTACTGGAATAACTTCCCTCCTTGACAAAAGATTCATTAAAATTCGATAATCTGAACAACTTAACTTTGGAAACTTCTTCTCTGTCCCTGAAAATAAAGAATAATGATTTCACCGTTGAGTAATAATCTTTAAATTTAAGGAAAATGAGGACAAAGCAAACTTTTAATAAAGGTAGCGACAAATATGCCGACGGTAATGACATCCAAACGCTGACGTAATTTTTAGGGGATCTATAAACGCTTCTTTTTCATTTGTTAATATTTATATGTTATTTTAGAATGCGTTCAGAAAAAATAGAGGTTTCACTAAAACTCTATCACTTAAAAGGAAACCACTCTTATTATTTCATTTGAGTATGTTCAGACAAATACGAATAATCAAATGCGTTTTGTTAAAAATATACTTTTTCCCTTTTTTTGGTCTTTCGGAAAAAATTGTGTGTGCTGTATTTAGACCCCGCTACATAAATATTTGTTTTGCTTGCATACGTAAACAAATTTTGTTTTTATCAAACGCAATCATATTTTTTTATTTGGTTTGACCGTTGTTTTCAATTCAGATTTGTTTATGCGTACACATTTTTGCACCTCATGTTTGCGGAGTACCATCTTTCCGCAGGTTAATTGTTTTCTGTTTGGTAATACAGTAATAATAAGATCCATTTTGTTACACCTTGTGATCCGTTTTTTTTTTTTTGGCAATCGCCAATGGCAGTAAGTACTGTTTTCGAACAATCGTTGTTCAACCTGCTAGTCAAATTCGTTTTGTTAAAATATAAACTTTTTTGATCTTTTGGAAAATGTTTGTGCTGTATTTAGACCACTCTACCAAGAAATTTGTTTTGCATGCACACGTATAAAAATTGGGGTTTTTATCAAACGCAATCATAGGTTTGAACGTTGTTTTCAATTAAGACTGGTTTATATACATCTTCATGCCTTATATATCATGTACTGTCCCAAGGGTGACTGAGGAATAGAAATAGGGTCACTTGGTCTTCTTCCGACCGGCAGTAAGACGCTTAACAAAGTGGGGCGTTCCGACCGACAGTAAGACGCTTATCAAAGTGGGGCGTCCGTTTGGCTGTGCGGGATGTACAAGTTTGCAGTCACGTCCGGTCTGAATGGGGACGTTAAATTCAATGCCTTGTGTAAAGAGAGTGCCACGCTCTTTGCACGTTAAGAACCGATGCAACAACTCTTTGAGGATTCCGAAGGTGGCATGTTGTAAGGCAAAATTTCTGTCCCTATCCAATATACCTGCATTTTTTAGTGGCAGTCCAAATTTCCCTGTCCATCATCCCGGATGGCTTCTTTTACAAGACCTACCTATTGCATTTGTTGTTAACTTGTTCTCGTCCTGACCACGCATGAAATATTTGCCACGGGGCGTTATGTACTAAAGTACTGTGTTACGACGCTAGATAAAAAAACTGACGAGGAAAGGTAACACCCGGCCATCGAAAGCTGTATTATTATAGAGCCTAGTTGGTCGAGTGGTCTAGCGCATCGGGCATAGTGCAAGCCGATTTAGTGCCCCGATATTTCAGTAGCATGAGTTCGAATCGCGGGCAGGGAAAAACAAAAGAATGCTTCCACAAATTTACAGATCTAACATTATTGGGCTGATATTATGACGAATTGTATATATAATACAGATAATGGCTGTCGTAAATTTAATTGGCTCATGTTTAGATAGGCATTAATATGTATATATACGAGCTTAGCCTGGCATAGATAATATACATTATACATATAATACGAATTTCTAATTCGAGAATCATAAGATACGGTTAACAACGGAAGCCTGTTTAGGACCTCTACCGACTATAATTTTGGTCCGAGATCACGAATTCAATTTTTGTTATCACAGAATTTTATAATTCTTAATTTCGTTAATGCATGCAGTTTTTTTGGATAAATCCGTTGAAACGAATTATAAAAATCTGGGATGAAATTAACTCTATAAATATTCTACTATGGGGGCCTCGGTTGGTAAAAGTTACTTCCGACTTTGACCTGGATATCTCATTCTGCTGTTAACTCTTCGGTTTGTCTGTTCCCACCGAGCAGCCCGGTGGTTCTCACCGAATACTTCAGCTTCCTCCACCATAATAACAGATTCTGCCCGGTGTCCTAACACTCCCCGGTGTTGGAGTGGTGATTGTCCTTGTAAATATTGAACATTGTAAATACGTTAGTGACACATCTCCATTAATCCCGATAGGGAGTGTACACGGATTCCACTTTACTCTCGCAGTTCTCGAGGGGTGTTCCGTAAACGGAGGGATATACATACATCATGCCAAGAAATCCTCGCTAAAAATTCCGGTCGACCTCCTACGGCAGTCATTAGTAGCTAAAAATTTGATTTCATTCAAGAAATTAGTTTATGACCTTCATGTACGTGTCGCTTAGAACACGGCCATATACCAAATGGTCAATATTAATCATCCATGTAATTTGCTCTATGGGGTGTTTGCAGAATTTCAACGGAGGCAATTTCTTGGCATGGGAGAAAGGAAGAAAGACCATTCACAATTTGTCTTACATTTGTTTTTCTCTTTTTTTAAATAAGTAAAAAAAATAATAAACCTTTCAAATGTAGAGTTCATAAGATAAAAATATTCCCTGTGGAACACCTCCCCCTCCTTTTTTTTGTGCTCTCTATTTTCAACCCTCGAATTAAGCTTTCCAATCTAATTAAAATTAAAACCTTGCTTTCTAACCAATGTATTCATGTACCGGACCGGCAACTTTCTTTATTTAATACGAAAATCTACAGTGCCGTTATACACATGCATGTTGTTTGCTTGGAGTCTTCGCCCGAAAAGAAAGAAATAGCCCTACTCCAAGATACTATATTCCTGCATCACGTGATTTTTACCACGTGGAGCTTACATTTGAATAAATACCGAATATGGAAAGTGAAACTACAATTCAAAACATAAAGTCCGAAGGCACAAATAAGAAAAAAAGAAAGGGTTTTTTTGGCAAAGGGTGTCGGGGTAATTCTCTGTGTTCAAAATATACATGAAATATTTGCCACTGCCCTTTTCTGTTCAATGAATTCTAACCCTGATTTTCTATCTGTTACATGCCAAGAAATCCTCGCTAAAATTCCGTTCGACCTCCTACGGCAGTCATTAGTAGCTAAAGATTTGATTTCATTCAAGAAATTAATTTATGACCTTCATGTACGTGTCGCTTAGAACACGGCCATATGCCAAATGGTCAATATTAATCATCCATGTAATTTGCTCTATGGGGTGTTTGCAGAATTTCAACGGAGGCAATTTCTTGGCATGTACATGCATACATATTCATTACAAAAAACAGTAACAACTTATTCTACAGATTCGTTATCACGAATAAATCAGTGTGTGTTGTTTTTACCTCGTGTCAATGGTTTGAGTCAAACAACCAGTAGCTTAAAGTTACAACACATTGAGTTAATGTATGTTGTCCCAGGTTAGGAAAAGTTGAGCGCTCATTGTTTCTCGTTTTCATGTTGGAGCCTTTTATAGCGAACTATACGGTATGAGTTTTTCTCATTGTTGAAGGTCATAAGGTGGTCTATGTTTGCTTATATCCACTTCAATTGAACTCTGGTGGACAGTTGTCTCATTGGCAATCATACATCTATCACATCTCATTATCTTTATAATTATAATGTGTGATAAATAATTACAATTCTGATAACGATTTTAATCCATAATCGTGATTTTCAAAGTCGTGATCTCGAATTCAAAGTATATTTTTGGGAGATCTTTTAAAGGCTTATATAGTTCATAGACTAAGTCGATCTTTTATCATTTATACATGTAGGACTGTTATGTACATACTACTTCTAAATAGTAGATAGACCAAAGTAAAATTGTAAAAATGTATTGTTTTTTCTACATTGGCATGAGGTATAAGGGGAGGGTTGAGATCTCAAAAAACATGTTTAACACCGCCGCATTTTTGCGCCTGTCCCAAGTCAGGAGCCTCTGGCCTTTGTTGGTCTTGTATGATTTTTGATTTTAGTTTCTTGTGTATAATTCGGAGTTTAGTATGACGTCCATTAACACTGAACTAGTATACATATTTGTCTGGGGGCCAGCTGAAGAACTCCTCCGGGTGTGGGAGTTTCTCGCTGCATTGCAGACCCATTGGTGGCCCTCAGCTGTTGTCTGCTTTATGGTCGGGTTGTTGTCTCTTTGACACATTCCCCATTTCCATTCTCAATTTTATTTTGCATACACATAGGCGTTTTTAAAAAAAATATATATTATCAGTCACATTCATTTCCAATATGAAGTACAACAATAGGGGATAAAAAGTAACTTCAGAGAAAACAAAAGACTAGATTTTGTTCGAAGTGTGCCGAAAATTTAACAATTTAATATTTTAAAAATATACAAACCATTCAGATGCGAACTTTTGCTAATGTTGGATTTCAGAAGGAGCAGCAGTAAAACGATTGTATATCAGGAATTGAAAAATTAAATATCTTTTTTAAAAGTAGACAACTTTAGGATATATTATGATTTTTCTATAGCATTTACATAGTAAAAACTGAGTTTATGAATTAAAATTTCAAACTACTACAGAAAATTAAGTATTACAAAGTAACCTTGCGGACGATTTTGCTAAACATTTGCAGGAATGCATATTTAACACTGCGATGTCAATATAGTATTTAAGATTAATTTAAACTTGACACCTGTTAGATTTTTTTTTCGGAACGCATAGTGTATTTAGTTTTAATCGTATGATAACCTATTGAAGAAAGTTAAAATGTTTGAAACACGATGCTAGATTACAAGGTCGTTAATGGCTCTCCATTCACTTTATTTATTTGAAGGCTAATTAGTAATGACTGGTTGTTGACAGATTTATTAATTTTGTAATGGTTGGTTCAGTTGCATATACTGCTTATTTCGATACATTAAAACAAACAAAGGGGGTTTAGAGCGGTGGTACCTTTATAGTTTAGCTCAAAATTGTTTTGTAAACACTGTTAGTGTATAAAATATACTATTAAATTATTTGCGAAAGTCCATATATATATATCAAAATATCCATTTAAATGAGAAAACACGTTTTTAAGTAAAAAAATCCGTCGTTTTTGTAAACTTAAATTGTAGAGTTATTGAGAAGGGAAAAAATAAATAATATACTAGTATGAGCTTACCAGGAGTTCATTTAAATACGAGCACGCTCAAACCAATCGATCTGCTATTTTTTTTTATGCATTATATGTATACACGGTGTACTCTCTAAATAATATTATAAAATCACAGAAGAAAAACAAAAATTGTGATAATGTTTGTGTTGGTATACAGTATTTGAGGCTGTACTTTCCGATTGATTAATTGCTACAACTGTTCAATCACCGGCAAAATTGAAATATCGAGTTGAAGGTATTGTATCCACTCCTATTCTCTTATCCACAAAGAATAAAGCTTTAAGTTACACATATTTCAATCCCCTTTTACACCCTCGCAAAATAAAATTATCGTCCCATTGTCATATAATGTAAGAGTTTGATGTTAAAAATAATAGATTGAATGAGTTATTAGGTTTAGAACACTTACCTATCTAAACCTAAGATATCTTACCACTTTTTCTTCCTCGACAAACCATAAAGTTTTTTTCTTGAACCCTCACAATACATTTTCGGTATTTGAGAACATGTCAATATAATCAAATAGTATAAGTTGGGTAATGGTTGGAGCGTTATAAATTACAAAAATGTATCTTGTTTATCTCTAATCATTTGGATTTAATTATTTTGACACGAGTGAATTTTATTTGTCAAAACGATTTCGGCATATTACTTGCACTATGATGATTAATAGAATTGTGTGTGCAAGGTTTTTATCAATTAAAAAATAGCCACAAATAATTAATACATACCTTTTCTTTTTCATCTCTGTGAGAGTTGACATTTTTCATCAGAAGAAATAATAAAATGTTAAACAGCATCAATATTGTTGAAAACTTCATCTTGATATTACGGACTTCGGAAATAGCGCGAACTAGAGCTGGTTTCTATTTCAAGTTTTCTAAGGGGGTAACAGATACACGGGAGACATTATTTTAGATCTCGGCAGCTATGATTCCTATTTCGGTATTAGTTAAATGAATTTGTAACAATATTAATAGTAAATGCATAAAAAATACAATTCATCAATATAACTTACGATCTCAAATAATAGAACCGCTTGTTAATACTAGTAAGTATATTTATTTGAAAAAAATGAAATTTCCAGGATAAGAGTATTTCGTAAGAGTAAATTATCGGGCTAAAAGTAATTCCTGGATAAGTGTATAACATACGTAGCGGTATTTCATCCTATCCTTGTGGTGTGTTCCTCAATTCTGTCCCGTTGTATGAATGCTCGGCTTCCATTATTTCTGGCAGGTAAAAATTAACTATCTATATTCCTCGGATTTTCAATAGTAAATGCTGAATAGATTGAATGATTGACTTTGAGGTCATGGGGTTATATGACTTGTTGATGGAATGACGATTAAAGATGAATAAGATTGAAAGGATTAGACAAACTGGTTTATTCTACATTTTTTGTTTTGTTTGGTTAGCCTTTGTTCGACGTGTTTGTATCTATTTTTTATTATTGTGGCATAACTTATTGTAGTTTTTATCATTGTTTGTCTGTCTGACTGTGTCTTTGTCTGAGTGTTTGTGTTTTTTTATTTTGCCATGTTGTTTTCATTTATTTTTCTGTAATCGGTTATTATTGCGACATATGTTTCTTCATCCACTCTTCTGTACCAGTAATGAGTTATCTTTTAGATGTCCTTTTTCATTTCTCTTCCTAGATAATAATGCATATATAGCTTCATTTTACACACATTGTAAATGGCAACAATTTCATATCAAATAATGAGATGTGATATAATTACCATTGGGACAACTATCCAACAAAGTCCATATGACTTTTATTTAAGAAAACATAGGTCATCGTACGGCTTCAACAATGTGCATAACCAATATCGTATAGTCAGCAATAAAAGCCCCAAAATGACAAAATGTGAAAAACCAACTGCTGTATTAATGACAAGTCAACAAATGAAAAACAGATATAACAGACATGAACCAACGACAACACCGAATTACAGGTCCCTTAATTTGTTTGTTTGTTTGTTTGTTTTTGTTTTTTTTTCTAGGCATTTCTTGTCTTTTTTATGATTGTAATTAAGTTGAATATGTGAAACGTATACACTTACATCTTGAACATTGATTTTCCTTAAAACATAGTCTTATCTCAACTTGGCTCCGTGTTGAAGGCCGTACTTTGACCTATAATTGTTTACCTTTACAAATTGTGACTTGGATGGAGAGTTGTCTCATTGGCACTAATACCACATCTTCTTATATCTATTGATGTTTTAGTAGGCAAACTCTGAGCCAGTACATGCAGTTTGTGAAGCAAAAGAAAAAAAAAATGAAGACAAGGTTGCTCAAAGGGCAACAGAGACCTTTAATTATTTATTTTGTTTACGCCATTTGAATCCCATAAGGAAGAAGTACTATTTCCAGTTAAACTGAAATAACTAACTGTTAGTAGACCGGGTTCATACGAATATGTTTATTGACCTTTTTATGTTTGGACGTTTGAGAATATTTACTTAAATTAGCTGAACAAACTTTTGACACTTCGTATATATATTGCAAGGATACATGTACATGAAAGTTTAAAGTCAATAATGTTTTATCAAATTTCGGAATGAAATGAAACATTATACAAGGGAAATAAGCGATATCTATTCCAATCAAATAAATTATAGCATACAGAAAATAAATGTTAGTGCATCATACAATGGGCCTAAGAGTTAACAAGCGGTGGTTTCTGTCTAGTATTACTAACTGTAAAAGTACTGTAAATTCAGAAATTATTGCGAGGTTTTTATCAATGCGAATAATGCGACTGATTAGGTAAGGCAATAATAGGAACTCGTATTCTGATATCTGATACATATATCTGTATGCAGATTTTCCTGATATCGCAATAACTAATCTTGCATTTTTTTCCATTCTTCAAAAATCGCAATAATAAATGCACGCAATAATATCTGATATATATACAGTAAACAACACATATAAAATCTCTGGCAATTTTCTTCTACAGCGACTTAACAATTTTTAGAATAGCATATTTGCAATCTTCCAAATTAGTTTTAGATATTGTGATCTGTGACCCGTAAATCGTATGTGAACCTGGGTCAATTTGTGAGAACGGGCATCCATTATGTAAGGAAAGCACTATGGTGGATTGGAAATCACAGCAATCAATCAAATATCTCATCTTAAACTTGTTAATGTCCATGATTAAATCAAGAGAAGATAACTCTGTCACAGTTTCAAAATGTCCTGGCTTTTTATATAAACCTTAAGCAGGTCGGCGCTTACTTCGTTACCTATCGCAGCAAACGCAGCGGCTGCTTTCGTTCCGTAAAATGTCGCTCTGTTGTTTATGAATAAATGCAATTTTGGAGGCGATATTCCATACTTTTCTGCCAGCCAAAAATACTGCGATTCTTTCAAGCCTTCTAGTCTTTCGCTGTCCTCGCTTGTAAAGCCGTAAACTGAATAAAGCATAGCTTTAATTGCAGACACTGAAAAATCATCTTGCGTGAATGGAACGACCATGCGACGCGCGCCAGTTATTGCCATTTCTGTGTAAATGGAAAAACTTGGATTTGTGTCAATGAAGAACATATGAAAAACTTGTTTGTTACTTGAACTGATGAATTCGATAAAATCCTTCATGAATAAGGTAACTCTTCTCCAAGGATTATCATATCGAGTTGGCACGAGTTGTCGTTCTTGTTCAAGTCTTTTCGAAAGAATCTCTAAATAAATGTCACCGCAAAGGAGACGTAAATTATCCGGGACGAATTTGTTGAAAACGCTCGCTTGTATCAAGAATTGGTTCCAATTAATCGTTCCCTTCACGCTTTCGTCCCGATCGAGTCTTGATAAAAGATAGCCACATACATTTGGTTCAAAACTTTTCATCCTCTTCCCTTTCGTATCAATCTTAGACGCATCGGAAACAACTTTCTCGCCTGGAAAATTAGAAAATGTATTGACGAGCAGTGAACTTGAAACATTTGCTTGCGGACACATGTCGATGACAATGACTTTGTGTGTAGGATTCTGTCTTGCGTATTCTGCTGACAGTTGAATACCAGGGACGTTTTCCCAGTTCCACCTTTGTTGTTCCACACTGTAAAGGAAAACGAAACTATCAGTAATCATGATTATAAACATGTCAAAAGATATCGACGGGGTTTATTATTATTGTTTTGTTGTTTTTTTTTTTTGGGGAGGTGTTATACGGATTTTTTTCTATCATTGTTCATCTTTTTGTCTTTGTAAATACAAGGAATAGTCTTCTTACAAATCTGAAAATGATCCTTCAGTTAAAAATCTATTTGTACGAGTTCTTTCCCTTAGGACGGACATACAATTTCATCAACAATATAGAGCAAATCATAAATGCGTAATGAGTTTAATCTTTAAGTGTCTAAAATCTTTAACTAACACATATCTTTTGCGTAAGATAAAAACTTACTTTTTATATCAGAAGTTATTTTTCCGATGATTTGAAGTTGGTTAAAACGCCTCTATATATTTCTTTCAACTGCATGCTTTATAAACACACGGAAAGTAGAACTGGTCAACTATTAACGAAGGGTTCAATTTGTCTCTACCAACAAAATATCTTTCGTAATTGGCAAATAGACTATTATTTAGACACATTTTGGAATCAAATGTTGGTTACCAAAATGTATGTATTGTGGTTAAAACGCCATGAACAAGACAGAACTACAATACTAACAAGGCAACAACGATTTTTATTTTCTGATTTAGAAATACTGTGATATTGAAATTTATTATGCATTCAACACCTCCTTTCAACAATATGAAAATCGCATGATTAGTTTTATATATAGCTTTCATATAGACTATATAAAAGAAAATAGCTTCTTGGTCAAAATAACGCAAGCAGTTATAATATAATCATTGACAGATTGGTATATATTGACATTATAGGAAAAGCTTTCTGGAAAGACAACAAACACTTGACGATACAGGGGTGGCTTTTACTTTCTTTCTGAAAATTTCACAAATAGTTTATTTGCATCAATTTTTAGTTCGTTTTCTCCTACTTCAGGTGTGAATAACATATGTGAGTATACCTCGAAAAGACAGCAACCCAAATTACATACAAACAATCAAAAAAATATTTAAAGGGCAAAATTCAGTCGTCAGCGATAGACCAGCTGATTACCATATTTCAAGCTCTAAGTCGCACCAAATATGACAATAAAACGAAAGACAACTATGACCAGAAGAGGTAAATATTCATATGGCCGGCAAAAAATGTTTTTTTTTTAGATCTCAACACTTCCCCTTTCAATCTCGATTTGTCTAAGGCACTGACCATACAGTTTTCGGGGGAGGGGGAGGGCATTGGTTTTCTTTCAACTAAATTAACTGATTTTAAATTTGTCTAAATTTTCGTTTAATTTGTTTCAGAACAGAAGTAACAAAATGAGATTTTATTTCCAGAGAAAATTAGGGGAAAAAATAAACCAAAAATTGTGGTTAAAAGTATGGTTCCTTTATGTTGTTGAAAAAAGTTAGTTTTTGATAACAGAAAACACGATTGTTTGTTCCCCACGAAAGATGAATGGGCGGTCCCTAACACAGGCTTTCGACGTTCCTAACTTGAAAGATAAATGCACATATGGTTTATAGTTGTTTACTTCTATATCATTTGAATGGTCTCTAATGGAGAGTTGTCTCATTGGCAATCATACCACATTTTCTTATTCTTCTTTTCAATTGTTTTTATATCTCACGCCTACGACTTTCACTTTAATCTCAATTTTTCTAAGGTATCATGTAAATGAAACTGTAAAATGTTCATACTGAGTATTAAATGAGGCTGACCTTTTCACTATTTATTTCAAGGATGGCAAAGCATAAAATATTACAACAGCTTTTTATTATCGATCGTTATTGATGACAGATGTTTTCTCGGTCTATTTGAACCGTTGTCTCATGTGTCTATGAATTAGTAGAAAAAAAGCTACATTAACTGAAAAAATATTTATGTTTGGTGTTGGAAAGAAACAGAAATATGGTTGTTCCGAGAAAAAAAATCATGACACACCCTCGCCTCTCCCGTTTATCCATAAAGAAAATGTCAGCTATATTAATTTCGTGGTATCGCCAATTTTCAGGTTTTGAAAAATTTGGTATCAATCAATCATTAAAGGAGAAAACCATTAAATATAATCTAAAAGCGAGTTAAATTTCAACCCAATTTTAAAGTAACATTTGTTGTGTCAACCTTTCGGCCTTTATTGAAAATTCACGAAGGTTTTGATTATTGCAATATTAGGGGCAATCAAACTTACCGACATAGCTTTTGTAGTTCATATTTCAGTGTTTCTGAAAAAAAAAGATATAACAAGTGTAGTCATTATGTATGCTAAACGCAATATAAAATTGAGAATGGAAATGGGGAATGTGTCAAAGAGACAACAACCCGACCATAGAGCAGATAACAGCCGAAGGCCACAAATGAGTCTTTATTTATAGTACATTTATATGATATACTATGATTTGGTATTTTGACACAAAAAGAGCCGTTTCCTATTAGTTATTTTCAGCACACCGATTGATTAGTTTGGTTCTTATACATCCTTGGCTTTCACATATTCGGCTTTTATGGTTTCTGATAAAGGTTAATCCAGAAAAGGGCTTCAGACGCATGAAATGTATAACGTGTTGTTTTCATTTCTTACAACTGACTTAAAGTTTGTATACCCTACGTATACCCTACGTATACCCTAAGAGTAATACTGGTATGCTTCAGATTAGGACAATGGTAACCAGTCTTCTCCTGACTTGTAATTAAATTTATGTTATTGGACATTGAATGTTTGTTGACTTTTAAAATCAATAATAATTTAAAATAATTGTCGTCGTTTTGCAAGCAATCACTAAGGTTTAGAGTGTTTTTTAACTCATGATTTATGGAATAGTTTTTTTGTAAATGCCACAGGAGAATTGAAAGTTTATCATGCACATTTCCGTTCATTTGTACTACATTTGAAAAAGTATGTGGAGTCGCAAATATTACGAAATTATTTTGACGAGAACATGTAAATGTGATGTGAATATCTGCTATCATACTAGACTAGCACGCTGAACCGGATTTTTAACATGCTTGTTCACACGGTAAGAGTCCAGAGGAAGATGTGGGGATCCATTCTGACTCCGAGCCAACCAGTCTATGATGTTACTCCTAAATATCACGTGCTTAGCGAATCTGTAGCAGATATCAAGTTTTTTTTTTAATTTAACCCAGTCGTTGATCGAAACAACTACCTGCTATACACGAGGCAAGCACCAAGGCAGTTCAGTGTACAATGATTAAGCACCCATGAGAGACGCGACATATTAGACATACAAAACGAACAGAGCCGTTTATTACTCGTCGTCACCAGGTGCGGATCTGGGATTTTGAAAAAAGGGCAGGGAGGTCTGGAAAGCCCACGTTTAGAGTATTACTGGAAAAAAGTCTATGCGTGTATCAAATATGTTGATCCATAAAGCGGGGTGGCCCCCTGCCCCTCTCTAAATCCGCCTCTGTTTACATTGAAGTTGTTGGAGAAGTGTACACGTATTAGAAAAGAAATTATTGTAATCAGTTGTCCCGTGGAGTCTTGAATCAGTGCTGAATAACATATACATGTACTTATTCGATGTATTTTGGTATATAAATGCAGCTGAAAAAAGTTTTCTCATTAATGTCACTCTCATGCATAGTTGACATGAATCATTCAACCTGCCCCAATATATATATATAATCATTATACATTGGCTAGAGGTATAGGGGGAGGGTTGAGATCTCACAAAACATGTTTAACCCCGCCGCATTTTTGCGCCTGTCCCAAGTTAGAGCCTCTGGCCTTTGTTTGTCTTGTATGTTTTTAATTTTAGTTCATTTATATGTTTTGGAGTTTAGTGTGACGTCCATTTTCACTGAACTAGTACACAATTTTATTTAGGGCCATCTGAGGACCACCTCCGGGTGCAGGATTTTCTCGCTGCGTCGGAGACCCATTGGTGGCCTTCGGCTGTTGTCTGCTCTTTGGTCGGGTTGTTGTCTCTTTGACATATTCCCCATTTCCATTCTCAATTTTATTAGTATGTTAAATAATCGTCTTAATTTGTTTATACTAGATGATTATTGATATTATAATTTTCAGTACAGTAAAATGATATATACACTGACCAAGATGTAATAAGTTTTTCATATTGGTTTGTTTGCTGTCTCATTTACAAGTATACTATATTTATTTATGCACATATAGAGAAGTACATGACATAATGTGTGATTTTAGAAAAAAAAAAAAAAAAAAAAAAATAGAATAATTGTAGCTTTGTAAAGTGCATTTCTTTTGATCTGCTCGAAAATGGCAAACATCTAGAGCACGTTGCAAGAAAATATCCTTATTAACTTCATTGATTTACAGTGGAGATCACTTCTAACCTCTCATCAAATCTGTCAGAATCTGTCAGGAGAACTGTTCTAGGAAAGTATGTGGAACTGTCATCCTGACACCTTTTAGACAGTTCTAGCTAGAACAGTTCTAACCTAGAACTGATTTGACCAGTTCTACCTAGAACTGATTTAGACAGCTCTACCTAGAACTGATCCTGACAGTTCTACCCTAGAACAGTTTTAGACAGTTCTACCTAGAACTGACCAAATCTTTGGTCAGTTCTACGACTAGAACAGTTCTACGATTAGAACTGATTTGGTCAGTTCTACGGCTAGAATTGATTTAGTCAGTTCTATCCATAGAACAGTTTTAAGAACTCTTTGTCTTAAATATAAATAAGTCAAAAGAATATAATATATATTAAAAAATTCTCATCACAGCACTGTTTTAACATTTCTCGTTACGGAAAATGTCCATAACCGTTTCCTCGGTCGCTTTTATAGCGGAAATTTTGTTACGATGGATGTCGATGGAGGAGAGTGGCAAAACAAATAATTTTATGAAATATTTGTACTTACAGGTAAAGAAAATACCAAACTTCATTATTTAGAGTTTATAATGAACGACTGGCGATATTCTGACGGGAAAGGGGTGACACGTTTTTTTGTGGATGGAACATGCTTTTGACAATTAGCTTGTTACCATTTTGATCAAGGTCACAGTTTGTTTACATTCTTCATAATTATTTTATTTTTAACCCTTTCTTGTGTAGAGTTAGTTATTTTATCAGGTCTGATATTACTATAACAATAATATACTATGTGTTATAGTAATCTCAGCCCCATCCCACCCAAACTATCAGTGAGGGGATAATGTAGGGAAGAGGATGTTTCATCAAAGTTTACGAAATGTTAAATTAGCTGATCACAGTTCACAGGAAAACAACAAAACTGTTCACGAAAAACAATAATTTAACACCGCCTTCATCACTGTTTACGAAAACGACGATTTAAAACCTTCATCACGGAAAACGTTGATAAAATTTAAAGACTTATATCACAGGCACTTGTTTACTATCCATTGGAAGGTAGCTCCTACTATACATTGATACTCGACCTTTCCGTGGATAGTAAACAAGTGCCTGTGACTTATAAAGAATATATACATGATATACGTCCCTGTCAAATTGAATATCGAAAACAAGTCATGAAAAATGCACTAATCACAAATAATTGATAATACATTCATGAAAAACAAATCCCTGAATGCAAAATTCCATGATCACGAAGGACAAAAATAACCCATCGGCCCCTCATCTGTCAGACTCTGAGGACAAACTCCCATGAACTCTGTTATATGCATCTTTCTTTGATTTCAACCTGTTAACAGAGGATAGATAGTAAAGGGTATGAACACGGATGAACACGAAATCAAACCACTTTGGCGAAGATTAACTATTTGCTGTCTCAAATACATTGAAATTCTGTTAACTTTGACAGGAGGCATTTTGCGTGTGGCTTTATCAACGATAATAATAACACTGAATGGTGACCAGTGAGATGCCCTAACTGCAGTGACGTCATTTAGAACTGTTCTACAATCCTGACAGGTTTGGTCAGTTCTACGACTAGAACAGTTTTAGACAGTTCTGCTGACAGTTCTACGGTTAGAACTGATTTAGTCAGTTCTGCTGACAGTTCTACGGTTAGAACTGATTTGGTCAGTTCTGCTGACAGTTCTACGACTAGAACTGATTTGGACAGTTTTACCTAGAACAGTTTTAGACAGTTCTACCCTAGAACTGATCCTGACAGTTCTACCTAGAACTGATTTGGTCAGTTCTACCTAGAACTGATTCTGACAGTTCTACTTAGAACAGTTCTAGGGTAGAACTGTTCTAGGTAGAACTGTTCTAGGACAGTTTAAAACAGTTCTATGACAGATTATTCTATCAGTTCTAATGAGAGATTAGAAGTGATCTCCACTGTATATATGTTGTCATTACTGCACGAATGATTAAATCATACGGCAGTTGGCCTATCATCTTAAACTTTTTATAAATGACAAAATTGAAATTTTCGAGAAAAATTGGACACAAATATACGCTGTTTTTTAACTGCTGTTTTGCTCAAAATGATAATCCAGGATTCTTCTTTTAAATGCTCTTTATTTTAATATAGCCAAAGGGGGACAATTCGTATTGTTTTTCAAACTTTGAACAGTGTTTTGTGCACCTGTCTGGTTCCAACTGTAACAGTAGAAGTAAAACATAACTAGTCTCTATACAGTTAGGCATACATTATAATTATATGATAACAGACGACCTTATTATCATTTCATCTGGTCATTTCCGTTAAATATTTTGTATAAGGTTTTGAATTTACAAATAATTTGGTCTCGGGCATCCTTGCCGAAAAGACATTAATTGTCGAAATGCACAGCGGTGCAGTAAAATTGGCAATATCAATCTTACCACTACACCATTTTATTCCATTTCTACTTAGGCATTAAATACGGCTTACCTGAGATGTAAGTGGTCAAATATTCCGATTAAAGTTTTACACAAATTCACTTATCGTCAGGTACAATTAAAATACCAAGTATTCATAATCCGATAGACATGGTAAACCTAGTATCGTGGACATGACAATAATAAACTTGACACGTACATGTATCTGTAAAAATATAATATAACATATGTCGCCAATTCGATACGATTTAATGTAAACATATATGTAGAAGGATCATATTGATTGGGTTAACATAGCTGAAATATCTTAAATATGACTAAATCGAGATCAGATACATTATTCTTGCTATAGTTAATATGGTTACGTTAGAAAAATTGTTATATACAATTTATTTCATCAGCCTTTAGAATGCTAGGAATGTTAGAGGCGGATCTAGGATTTAGAAAAGGAGACCCGGAGGTGCCAGTCGAAAAATTTTGTCTAAACAAAAGGGATGGGAGGGTGTTCCGAAATCAATAATCAGAATATATACTAGACGAACAATATAAATTGGTATCTTTGATAATCAACTAGATACAGCCAAGCCTGTATCAGTTCAATCTTTGTGAATCGGAAACATGTTTTTAGTTTTAATCCCGCCGTGATAATTATTCCTTAGGCTTTTCTATTGAGAAAAAACATGTTTATTTATAAGTTCTTTTGAAAGACAATATTTTGTTTCAGAGAGAAGTAAAAATGATTTGATGAAAGAAGTAAAAAATTGTTTTAATTGATTATATTATGGTTGCTTAACGTCTAGTGGCAAATATTCGATACATGTTAACGGCGATGTTTCAATTGAAAATGATAATAAAATAAAAATAAAACATCTTTGATAAAATCCTTGTTCCTGTATGTTCCTGTATTTTATTGATAAAATTGAGAATGGAAATGGGGAATATGTCAAAGAGACAACAACCCGACCAAAGAGCAGACAACAGCCGAAGGCCACCAATGGGTCTCAACGCAGCGAGAAAATCTCGCACATATAAAATTTAGAAGAAAGAAATGTGTCCCATGAAAACCTCTTTTCTTTTCCCGAAAACAAGGAGAAAAAAGACTGGCCGGTGCTGTTTAAATCTGCCTTAATCAAATACGTGTTAAATCCAAAGAAAATCTATATGAATCAGTTATTTTTCATTGACAGGTTCACAGTATTATAATATTCCATTGTAGCAACATCTGATCCTTTTGATAATAATGGCAATAAGCCTACCCTTACTTACTGAAATATGGAAACAGCGGCATTTAAGATTAAAACAATGTCCGAGTCCATCATAAATACAGTCACTGCGTTTACAATCCCAAACATCTGTACATGCTGAAATATTAAAAAGGGCAACTATGAAATAAAACTAAACATTAAATAGATATTGATAAAGCAAGTGTGTTAAACATCATCATCATCATCATCATCATCGTCGTCGTCGTCGTCGTCGTCGTCATCATCATCATCATCCACTTATGATCTGTCTTTAATAGATCAAAGACCAAATACTATTTTTAAGAAGATTCATTGCGTACAAGAAAAATTAATTAAACTTACTAACTAAAGTATATAATAATACAAGCACAGGACTGGAACAGACAAGTTGTAGTATGTGTGTCTGCACATATGGTAGTTTTACAAGCTGTCCCTGTACCACTTCATACAAAAATACTTAAATGATAGACAATTTACTAATTAATGCAATTTAAAAAAAACCAGTAACGCAGTTATTTCTTTTAAAATTGCCTCGAAAACATTAATAAAGGTAAGGAAGATAAGATTATATACATTCAACACAAAAATCAGATTACAATACAGTTCCTTTACCCTAGCTTGGCGTGCGAAAATCTAGATACATTCTGTTTTACTTTCAACTTGGTAAATTTTACGTCGGCCAATAACATTTCTGCCTTCAAATTTTAAGGTGTGTAACCATTACAAAATACCCAGAGGATTCTGGAAGATTTTTAAAACAGAAAGTAGAACAAAGCGTTGTAATTGCTAAACAAGCTTGGACATAGAACATGTAGAATATGTATTTCAACCAAATTACAGGACAAGCAAACATTAAACTAAACAGTAATGCGATATATTGTTCCCCAAAATTGGAATTAGAAAGCAGTGATGTTGAAGTTCAACTTGAAATACCTTAATTTTGATGTATATGATGCTCCCAAAATAATCATGATCCATTCAATAATGTATGGTAGTTAATTGTTGTTGTTTTGACTAAAAATCCAAAGTCCTGTCAATGTTTTATTTTTTTAAAGAAAACAGATCTGATAGAAAATTGTGAACACCTTTAGAAGTGTACATGTACTAACACCTTGCATAATACGAAAATTGATTCAAACACAATTTTTTCGGAACTGACATTATCGAGATGCTTGATTTCCTGATTGATAATATATGTATAACCTTTCGAGGACGTGTTTTGCAACAAACAATCTGCATTTCCATGGAAACCGACTGTGCTCCTTTTCTTGCCGACATGTTCCTTTTTCATACGAGGCTGAGTTCATACAGGAGCTTTTAGGAAGAATGAACGCATCTATCCCAACGAACTTGAAATAAAGGATACAACAGATACAGTTAAGTCTGTTTCATATCATGACTTACATCTAGAAATTGACAACAAGGGTCGGTTGAAACAAAACTTTACCTCACAAGAAATGATATCAACTTCCAAATTGTTAATTTTCTATTTCTATGTAGCAACCTTATATCTCCAAGTTGATACGATATTCCAGAGCTTGGATTTCCTATCATGGTTTCCTTGTTAGAGTGTTGCTGATTACAAGCTATTAAACTAAGAGCTTCAAGTGGTAAAGTTAAAATCATTCCTTCGAAAATTTTACAGACGCCATCATGAGTTGGAAGATCGTTATGGAATATCTTTTTCACAGATGACGACAGATATGTTCGTAATCACAATAATGTCCTCTTTTTCTCGAATGTGACTTACCGAATTGGACTTTTCACCGGGTTTCTATCAATTCGAAAAAGTAAAATAACAAAAATACCGAAATCCAAGGAAAATTCAAAACGAAAAGTCCCTTATCAAATGGTAAAATCAAAAGCTCAAACACATCAAACGATTTTGTCGATAAACTGCAGATACGAATGTAAAACTCGACTCAAAAATGGGAAGACTGTTAAACGTTACATTCCCTTTTTATTGTTTGGTGTCACAGAAAACGATGATTGATTATCTATAACTGGTCCCTCTTATTTTTGATACTTAATGAACAGGGATTCATACTTTAAGACAACAATATTCTTGTTTAAAAATTAACTGAAGTCTAGAGCAGGAGTCAGCCTGAAGTATTCAACCAAGTATTTAACAAACGATAATTAACAAGACAAATAACATCTTTCGACTAAAACTTTGACTGGATGTATTTGCTGAATCTTTAATTGAATCAAAGACAAAGATCAGATCTGATGTGACTGGAACTGTTTATCTTTAGATGATGTACGGATTTTGTAGTTACTAGAAGACCTCGTATTTTCTAAATGATTTGTTTTATGCCTCCTTGCGATCGGAAATGTATTTTGATTTGAAGCATGACTCGACTTGTTTAGGCGTTACTCCATCGTTGACATAAAGTAAGAAAAACATGAGTAATCATTCTTAGTTAAATCATTATGGAGCCGTAATGTTCAACAGGCATAACATAATTCTTATTGTATTTTTAACAGACACTCATATTCCGTTTGTTGGATACATGTCTTAACTTCCTGAATTAAGTTGCAACTAAACAGATGCAGAAATATGTTAAAATATTGATTCAAGTAATGATTTTGAGAGGACAGAGTTATTACCCATTTAATTAAACATTCTTTTCCTCGCTACTGATGAGCAATTTCAGATTGATTCCTACAATATTAAAAAAAAAAAAAATTGTGAATTATGTTCATTATTGAAAGTTGAATTAACATAGTCTTGATAATATATATAAACAAGTACGTCAAACAAACATGTTAAGATAATCAATTAAACCTTACAAAAGGTATATAAACATTTCAAGCGGGTTATAGAACAATATTAAAACAAGTACATCAAATAAATATATTCAAAATCAAAACAAAACTTATAAAACAAAATAAACATTTAGGAAAGCAACAATTACACACTGGGTAAGTTCTCTATATATTTCTTTTTGGTTATTACTTTCTTTTGCTCAGTCTAATTGATGTATATACCCCATTTTGTTTTGATTTAACCAAACATTTCCAACAAATGAAGAGAATTTTGCTGTATTAATACTTGCTAGATATCGGGTAACATATACTACTGAAAAGCATGCCATAAACCATCATCGTTGGTACCTTGTAGGTAATTAGTACGTGAGACGCACATTTAGTTTTATATAGGCTAATTTCGTGGTGTTCGATTCTGAACAGTAGTTCATGGATGGGGAAAGTTGATTTTGAAGCTGTTGTTTGTAAATACATGTAGTAGCTTGTACATACCTGTCACTAAAAAAAACATGATTCTACAAACAATACATTATTTATGCAAATTATACAAATAATATTATTACGAATGCTATATAAATGTTCAATTTATGAAGTTCAAGAATGTCTGATATAGATCAGAATGATTCTTATTCAAGAGATTACGTTTTCTTTATACATTTACTTTAAGTAAAACAAAACAATATTGGTAAACGTTGAGCATGTTGAGTATTTAAAAAGTCGATTTGTAGTAATGTACAGAATCATGCTGAAAGAAATTTATATACTGTAAACAGGGAAATTTTCGCGGCAGTTTTATTTTCGCTATTTTCGCGGTAAGAGTTGAAACGCGAAAATAAAACGACCGCGAATATTTCAAGGAAATCCGAACACAAATAAGAAAACCATACATGAACGTATGTCAATAGGATATGTAGATGGCTAATTTAAAACATCGGTTTTACAGACGACAGATCAATACCGCAAAACATAACTTTATTTCTAAAGGAAGGTCAGTGTTAGATATCAACACTTTATCTCATGATAGTCCTAATTAATCCAAGTGGACATTACGGATATTGCTAAATAAACAACTATCGTTCCAGTTATGTAAATGGCACCTGTCAATCAGTTTTAAAATGATTACCCATTGTATCTGCTGCACAGATCAATCAGAGTAAAATATTAACTAATAAGCAGTAATTCTGTCAGTATTTAATTCACTCTTAATTAGGTCATTCCTCTTTGTTTATTGTGATTGTGTTTTTACAAGCAAACATGACTAATAGTTTTAAATGTGAACCGACAAAAGGAATTTTTATTGGTTTTATCACTTAATTTAAATACATTTATTAACACAGTTTCCAAATCATTTATGAAAACACTTATATAGGACACCGACCGGGACATCGTGAATTCTAAACGGCGCGAATCTAGATTTTGTTGGTAAATCGCGAAAAAAGACGGCGCGAAAATTTCCCGGTTTACAGTATGTACTTATAATACCAATTCACAACTGGTAGTCAACAATATCAACATAAATTACGCATGGACTGTATTATTGAAATAAATATATAGCATATACTGAATGACATATAGAACATGGGGACATTTGGTAATGTTTTTGATTTTGTATACTATAAACAAACATGCTATGCATGTCGATTTCTTAAACAGTATTAACAATTATCATATAATTTTGTATTAATTCTAAAATTTACATAATTTTCATGTAATTATTTTTCCATTCTCTTTAACATTACAAATAATCTAAAACACACAACCACGTATAGAATAAATATGATTAAAAGAAATAAAAGGAAATTTTGGTTTGACGTCAATGGGACAGCAACTAAATGACTATCATTTCTAAATATATTTTAGAGGAACATAAATCCATTACCGATACACAGATGTGTATACAATAGGTCAAGACTCAATCATTCCGGGTTTGCACAAACTATTTAATAAATATTACAAATCTGAGCAATTTCATTTCGACCGTTAAGAAGTAATTTTCCAAATTAACATGTGTTAACATAGAAGTTAGTTTTGCACATATTTATTGAGTAGTTGCTGCCTTATTGATGTAATCCCTATATTTCGTATATTCATATTATCAAACATATATGTTATGCAAATACACACCGTTCAAACTGCAAAAGCTTAGTACATGTTTAAGCAATTAATTCATGGCGTTGTATGACATTGTAGCTTGTTTATGATTATATTTTTGCCCAGTAGAAATGATACAGGTGGAATCAACGAACACTAATTAGAATATGATGAAGCATGATAGTAATACAACATGTACAATGCACATGAAATTTAATAATTACAAAAAAATAACAAAGGAACAAAATGAGTATTCAGATTCAAAGGTCATGATCATATGAATAGCATTATCAATAATATCAGTAACAATTCTTATCACAGAAAAGAACACTTAAGTAAATCCAGTATTCATACTCAACAAATACATTTAATACGATAGTGGTGAACGATATGAATGTTATTTTGTAATTATGTACAGAATAATTGTAATTGGAATGATAATGTATTAATTTTAAAATTTTTGCAGAAATATTGAGATTTAAAGAAAAATAACATTGTAATCTTTCATACCTTTGTAAGCAGACTCAACATGTATTAATTTAAAGATATGTGCATTTTATGGTCCTTATATCAATCAATTCATCAATAACAATAGTTACCATTCTCCATATAAACAAGTACAGTGTTGATCTGCCCCGTTTCCGTGTGTATAATTTCTGCCGTTGTTCCAGGATCTTTATGTAGCTTTAAAATTTGGGAATCGTTGGTAAAATAAATGTAATCACCATTTAATACCAGATTATAATTTGTGCCACTTGATCCAGTGCTAAATATATTTGTTAGATCAGAACCATCTGTATTAACTGACTTTATATCACCAGTGTCGTATTCCATAAAATATAGTCGATTTGTTTCGTCATCTAAACAAAAGCAATGAATGAAAGATAGATCGCACAATTGTACAACTTTATTTTAACAGAAACTTTTCTTTGTTGCAAATTTAATAAAAGTAAAAGTAAAAGATACAAGGATCAGCGAAAACACATAGTGTGTTGTATTATATTATATATGTTCAAAGAATCACAATACTAAATATTCTTTTTCAATACGTCTATTAAAGTACATATATATAAGGATATCTTTAGAATAACAGCATAATCACTACTTTCGAAATATACAACTCTTGGGCATGTTTGTTTTATTTATTTATTCCATATTTCATGATGAAGCCAGTTTTTCTTCTGTAGACAGTTTGAGTTTGATGAAACATATGTCATGATGTAATTGTCCTACCCATGATCACATAATAAGGATTGTGGTATTATCCATAACAAAGTAGTATATGAGATTTTGATAGCATGCAGTACTTGATGAAATTATTTCGATAGACTGTTTGATACATTCTAAGGTCTGTTTTTTTTTTTTAAAGTATTCAAGGTAAATATTATTATTGTTTAAACTGTTCGTGTTTATTCTTGGACATTGCATAAAGAGATATTACGCATTATGTAAATTGCGTCATTAAAGCGTTCAAAATAAATCTTTACAAGAATTAAAATACATGACAAACGTGAAGCATGATTTTGATTCATTCCGGTTTTAGTTAGGTTCATGTTGTTCAGCCTTAAGTTTTCTATGTAGTGTGTTGTGACTTACGTCATTTTCGTTTATTTGCACGGCATTATCAATATCTCTTTGACTTTGAGGTTTGTGTGTCCCCTTGGTATATTGAGTCTCTTTTTCATCTTCACTAAGGAATACACTCATTGGCCTAAACCTATTTGTAATATGTACACTACAAAATAATCTTTTGGATCATATCAACATATGTTGTGCTTTTGTTATATACTATACAAAAGAAACAACTTATAAATGTACAGTTTTATGATACATTATACCATGCCATACCTAAATATAAACTAATGACTTGATTTACGTTAGCTGTTATGGTCTGCTTTTGCGTTCCATCAAATTTAGCTTTTTAATGGCACTGTTAGCAGCTCGTATGCTATAATAAATCCACCTTAGAAGAAAAAGGTAATTAATTTAATTGAATGCAGGCAGGTCAACTTTAATTTATCAATATTATTTCTTTCATTAAGGAAATAAAAATGAATTGCACATATATACATAACCTCTAGTGAATTCTAAGACATCAATGACGGAGTATACTAACTTGTTTAGGGAATTTCCATCGAAATCATTAGCCTTTGACTGTCTAAAACCTGACTTGGCCCTAGAGTGCTTTCAGCACGCGGAAAGTTTACTTCATGACAAGCACAGTTTATCTTAATATTTTATAGTTGAACCACTGCCTTAAATGGCAGTGTATTGACTATTCTAAGTGCAGTACCTGTAATCAAAACTGATTAAAAAGTTTAAATGTAAAACATATCTCGAAAAGTGACAAAAACCCATAATATATTCAAATAAATAAGTATATAAACTAAACCTATCTCTAAAAGAGAGGCGAAAGATACCAAAGGGACATTTAAACTCATAAGTTCAAAACAAACAACGCCATGGCAAAAAAAAAAACAAAACAAAACCAAAATAGACAAAATAACAGTGTACACAATATAGAAAACCAAAGACTGAACAAAATGTGCATCGGAATGGTAAGCAGATCCTGCTCCACATGTGGTACCCGTCGTGTTGCTTTTGTAAGTATAAAACAGGCGATAAGTTAAAATCGGTAGATCACATTCGGGTAAACGAGAACGGGATTATGTTTACGACAATTGTAACATATCCGTCTTAATCTGTAAAACAGATAATCCATAACGGTAACCGACTCGTGATGGCGACCGTAAAATTTTCGAAAAGAGAAATGAAAGATACCAAAGGGACATTCAAACTCATAAGTCGAAAATAACTGACAACCATGGCTAAAAAGAAAAAGACAAACAGACAAAAATAGTACACAAAACACAACATAGAAAACTAAAGACAACAACACGAATCCCACCAAAAACCGGGAATGATCTCATGTGCTCCGGAAGGGCAAGCAGATCCTAATCCATATGTGGCACCTGTCGTGTTGCTCATATTAGTACAAACCACGTAATAAGTCTAATTCGGTAGGTCACATTCCGCGAAAGGGGACAGGATTTTAGTTACGACATTTGGAACATATCCGCTATCATCTATGAAACGGATATTCCATAACGGTCAACAAACTCATAATGGCGTCTGTAAAATTTACAAAGGAATGATTTCAACTTCAGCACTTAGAACTCTTGGTTTAATAGCTTACTTGTGAGCAGCAACCTCTATCAAGGAAATCATGATAGGAATACAAGTCCTGGAATATCGTATCAACTGGGAGATATTTACTTCATATGCAGGCGTTTCTGCAATATTGCTACATAGAAATGAAAAGTAACTATAGACAAATGATAAACATGACATCAATATCTCATCGACTTTGAGGTTTGAGGTTTGATTGTTTCCTTGCTTCTTTTTAGCTCAACTGGCCCTAATTAGGGCCAATGTGAGCTTTCGCCATCACTTGGCGTTCGTCGTCTATCGTAGATCTTTGTCATCGTCGTCCGTTAATTTTACAAATATTATCTCCTCTGAAACTAGTTGTCAAATGTAACACTTGGCCAAAATCATCATATTTTTTCTTAAAATGTGTCCGAATGCCAAAAAACATGGCCGACATGGCTAAAAGAAGAACATAGGGTAAATGCAATTTGTGTCTATTATCTTGAAATCCGATATAGATAGACAAAATATAACGTGTCAAAAATGTTCAAAGGAATTATATCTGAACAACTAATTATCCAATTTTAAAATTTTAGCCTTTGATTTCGATATTATAATAGATAGCCAGAAACTTTAAATGTAAAAAAAAAAACAATAAGCAAGACAAGACCTACAAGTAAGTCAACATGATGGAAATTTTCAGTCAAGACCTTATTAAAAGTAAAATAACAAAAACTTCAAGGAAAATTGAAAATGGAAAGTCTCTTATCAAATTACAAATTAAAAGCTCAAACACATCAAACGAATGAAAACAACTGTCATATTCCTGAATTGGTACAGGCATTTCCTTATGTAAAAATGGTGGGTTAAACCTGGTTTTATACTAGCTAAACCTCTCACTTTTATGAAGTAGCACAAAACTCCATTATAATGGCAACAATGGCTGAACAAAACAAACAGACATAATAGTTAAAATGTCAAAATTGGGGTACAGGAGTCAACATTGTGTTATAATCTTAATCACTATAAAACAAACAACTATGTCAACAAACAAAAACAAAATGGCATATAGACACTCTATAGAAAAAGCAACTAAGCACACATGAAAGACAAGAATACAAAAATGACCATAGAGCAATAACAAAATAGCGGGATGTATAAATACCAAGCCACGCCAAAAGGATATGACCAACAATGGGCTAAACAGTAAAGGTTAAAAGTATACCAAAAAAAAAGAAAACTATAACACGTTATTAAGATGATAAACAACGTCAGTACATATACACTATACTTCAAAACTATCATGTATTATTTGTGAAGTTGATACGAAATATTTACCAACAACGTCTTGATATGTTCCGATGAAATTGTTTTAGGAAAAGGACGAGAAGTTCTTTGCCATAACCCTGGTTCATTAACTTTCTGAGAAAAGTTATTGCCCTTCAAAGACGATGTTTCACAATTCTTTTAAAATTTTTCTCTATTATAATATGATATTATAATCAAACTAAATTTTGTTGTTATATACACATGATGCATAGGCACAATCATGGCTCCACAATCTGTCGATACCTTGATACCTGTATCTTGGCATTACACAAGGTCATGTTTTCTCTGACTGTTAATGACGTCTTTACACTAAATATATTGAATGTTGGATGTGTACTGATTGATATTTAAGTCTTATACGCATGATTTTTTCATTAGTTGTTGATAGCTTGAACTAGCTGTCAGTAACTGCGAGTTCTCTCAGATCTGTACCTTGTGTTTTTGTTGTTGTGGAGATGTTTAAATTCCTTGCAACGTCCTGTTTTTATTAGATGTTATTCTGCTTTGTATTAATCTGATGAGTTAAGCCCTTTTCAACTGATTTTTATTGTTTGTTCTAATGTTGTACTGTTACACCACTGTCCCAGGTTAGGTGGAGGGTTAGGTGACAACAAACTTGTTTAACCCCGCCACATTTATGTGCCTGTCTAGAGCCCGTAATGCAGTGGTTGTCGTTTATTGCTGTATATCATATTTGTTTCTCGTTCATTGTTCTGTACATATATCAGGCCGTTCGTTTCTCGTTTGAATTGTTCAACGTTTGTCATATCGGGGCTTTATATAGCTGACTATGAGGTATTGGTTTTGCTCATTGTTGGTGGCCGTACGGTGACCTATAGTTGTTAACTTCTATTTCATTTGGTCCTTGGTGGAGAGTTGTTTCATTGGCAATCATACAACATCTTCTTATCTTTATATATAATAAATTAATAGAAACTTTAAATAGCAAACATGATCAGCAAGACAGGATCTACAAATAAGCCAAAATGGCCGAAATTTTCAGTCAACTTGTTATTGAAGTTATTATTGATAATTTTACTATTTTTCTTGCAATTTTGCCTATAATCTTAGAAACGGTAATGGATAGATAGATACTTTAAAACCGGAAAATTATCAGGATAAGATCTATAACATGACTGAAATTGTCACTTAACTATTTATAGATATATTTGCGTTAAATGATGATTTTACTAAAACGTGGCCATTGTTGAAGACTCAGGTGAGCGACAGAGGATCTTTATGTGTTTTGTGTTTTAACAATAAATGATAAATGATAAAAATATATTCATAAAAATTCCTTTATCGTGTACCTCTGTGATAAGATAAGGCTTAGAGCAACGGAACACAAACCTGCTTTTTAAGTCAATAGTTAAAGCAAATGGGGCGAGTTCAATAAGTATGATAACTACATTTGTTCCATCTAAATTACACCGGCCAATTATATCCTCGTTGAATGCAGTCCAATAAAGATGTTCATTTTGTTGGTCAATAGCCACATTAGCAGGTGACTGTTTCTGTACAATGGATACAAAAGTTAATGGTTGTTCTGTTTGATAACGTAATCTGTGGAAAAAATAAGGAGATGTATATTGTAATTAATTTTTTAATACTAGCTATATATATATATATATATATATATATATATATATATGTTTACGGTATTTAACTTATATATAAACATCAAGTCTCACATTTTACTCGATAAGATTTGAAAAGGTCTGAGTATGTAAATTTATTTATTACATATTACATTAAATTACCATCAGAAACATTTGAAATGACTCAAATATACGAAAAATTGATTTTCTCGTCCATTTTGAATTTTATTCATATATATCCCTTTCTTTTGTTAATGTAATCTCCTACATGGAACCAATAATTAATCGTTCAAAAGGATTTCACTTTCGAAGTAGATACTATTTCGGCGTTTGTGATGACTTATTATATTGTATATTGCTCATTTATGAAATAACAATACGTATAAAAGGTCAAATATATAAAACAAACTTGAAACTGTGTTGGATGATACAGGTTACACTTTGTAAGTACAGCAGTTTCACAAACCACGCCTCTTTTGGGAGATATATTATATTAAAAGATATATTGTTTTGTTAACCTACTGGTTCCCAGATATGATCTCTATGTTTCAACTCATAGAGACACAAATTAAGAATTTAAACAATATAGATACACATGGATAGCGGCGAAATTGAATTATTAGGAAGACACAACGTGAAAGGAGGGTAGTACAGAAAGGTTCAATCTCTTAGATGTCCGAGGCATATAAATGTTGAAAATGTGACATATAGCCCTATATTTTGACCTTTGAAAAATATGGTGGTGCATATGAAATTTCCATTCTAGGATATAAATTTTTACGAAATTACATAGTAAAAGTGACACAGTTTTAGCCGTAAAAGGAGTTCCTATGGTAAATTGCATCGTCTATATTCACTTAAGTGCAACCTACAGAGACATCTCAGATAATGTTAGTGCTGTTAACTAGCCAAAACCCTTTTTTAAGTTTTCATCTATTTACAATTTTCATTTTATAAATATATAACTAGAAAGACCCAACACATAAACAATAAATAGAATCGTCACCGAAACAAAGGACAACGAAGATGTTCTTGAAGAACACGCAGTTCTTTTCTATTAGTGATAAGTCTCACATTGATGTCACAATTGTGAAAGGAGGACGATATTATCAACGCAACAATTTTAACATTAGTTAATTGTGCTCATGAATGACAAAGATATTCTATAACAGATCAAAACATAATGATGACACCCGTAACAGTTTCAAAGAGACGTCTCCAACTTTACCATTTGAAACTCTTGGACAGCATAGTCACCAATTGTAATGAAACAAGATCGTCTATATAGCAAAACATAAAATGTAAAAAGTCAACTTTGTTACGTTTTGTTTATTTTCTTTTTCTTGAAAGGGCCCAGTTTGGATGACATGAAGCATAATTTGTTCCCATAGTAATACCGATTTTTAATGAGAAGTTCAGATTCTGAAAGTAATAAATTGTTGTAAATTATGACATTATCTAAATGATTTCAGTGTAGATAGTATAGATACTATCTTGTTTGAATCAGTTTCTAATTTCTCAAGCCATATGTTCATTGACCATTGACTAAATTACTTTATGTTTACATTTTGCAGACTGACCTGCCATGCACAGATGCGGGTCTAATATTCTTAAATATGGGCTCTTAATGGTCAACAACAACGCAACGTAAAGAGTGGAATTTGTTAAAAGTCTGAACACATTGCCCGCCAGCTTTCCCTTAATTTGTCTCGTATCCATGTCATATGATTTGAATTTATGTTGGAGGCAAACACTTAAACATTTTTTTTAGAGATCTATTAGGTATATTTGAACATGAATCTTCAAATTGCCCTGATTGCACATGCAAAATCGTCTCTTATTTAGGTGTTTATTCCAATTGATAATATATAACAAAAAACCCCCAAAAAATATCAAAAATATATGCATACATATGACTTTGTGCATGCATCATACTAATGGCTATGGCTTGCCTGCATTTAATAAAATTGCTTAGGCAGGCACATGAGATGTTATATGTGAGAAGTATTATTTATTATCATGGCCATAATTGATAAACAACTTTTCTTTTATGGTTTTAAATCTGATAGTCATCATACTATCATTTTAAATCATCCCTTTTAGTGTACATTTAAATTTTTGTCTTTATTAATTTGTTCATTTTTCTTATGTTTATAGTCATTAGATTATATAAAATGTTTATTTGTAATATTGATTCACTATAAAATGTGTATCTGAAGTCTATGTTTCTTTGTGTAGATCTTTTCAAATCTTGACCAGGGGCGGATCCAGGATTTTAGGTTAGGGGAGCAAGCTTAAATTATTCGAACATTTTTGGAGGTTAAATTATCGAAATATTCTTTATTAAGCTGAGGACAACCCATGTTTTGCAAATTTTAGGGAGAGCCCGCCACGCCCCTTCTGAATCCGCCCTTTGACAAGCATGTTTTAAAACAATTCACATCAATCTTAATTATGTTTATTTACAATCTGGTGTGTATAAAATTTAGTTTGAATCCTTTCAGTAATTATTGTAACTTCTTTTGCAGATTGATTTACACCTGGCACATATAAGTTGACATGTTAATGCCTAAAGAGTGTAGTTTCTATTATATCAAATATGAGGTCTACACAATGTAAGTATTAATATTATAATGTATGAGTCTTGCTGGGGGTCCTTCAGTTCTTTATTCTTTTTGTATACCATTTTCTATATTCTTTATCTATTTTGCTCATTATTCTCTATTCTTTGTGTTTTAACACCCCATTATTCTCTTTTATTATTAGTCATTTTTTATTCTTTAATTTGTTAGCCCTTAATTTACTCTGCACTTTTTGTCCATAATGATCATTATCTATTCTGTAAACACCATCCAGACCCTCAGGTTAGGTGTATATGTAAGTTGTCTGTTGTATTGAGTCACACCCACTCAATATTGATTAAGTCATATTAATTAATAACAGATTGGTAAAGCATTGTGATGGGTAAATATCAGTTGAAGTAAGTTGTGCTTACGAACTGTATTGTACTTTACAGAAAATTCATCAATTAAAAGTTCATTTTAAATCAATGTAGAACTTTTGTCAATTTTACTTTTAATTCAATAATATTTAGGAACACACAATTTTGACTGAAGTTTCCTATTTGTATCATAACATGAATTTTTTCAGTATCTGTATTAAGATGACTTGGAGGCAATGGTGTTATAAAAGTTTTACTAACTGAAATTGGAAAAATTAATCAGAGAAAAAGAGTAACCACTTGTTTCTTTTAAAGATCAACACACACAAGGAAATTGTCAGACAATTTATAACCATATATGGGAATAGTTTTAGATATATGCATGAAAAAAAAGTGAAATGAATGGTTTAAAGATAAAAGCTTGAGGACATATAACAAAACTATAACAGTGCTGAATATGAAATAACCCATGCCATGTCACATGTCACTTTTGGAATGAAGAAATTTTTAGTATGACAACAAAAGGAAGGTTTACATTACTGTTAAAACTTACTCTGGAACATTGAAGACAAAGAAATAAAAGTATTACACCAGAGGAAATAACTGTGCACTTCTTTCTTGTAAGATCAACAAACAAAAGGAAATGGTCGTATCATTATTCATTATATGCCAGTTATTGAAATAATTTTGGATAAATTCATAAAACTGTGAACTGAATGAGAATTATAATTCAGGCTGGTAATATAACTGCATGCACTTACTGGCATATATATATTGTAATTCACAATATTTTACATGTATATAGGAATATTCTTTGCATGTTATATGTGAAATAAAAGACAAGTTTAGGAATAAAGAATTGTCTAGTACAACATAAACATATGAAAATCAGCAGTATGATATATTCCTACATTTATAATGGATCATGGAAAACAACAAGAAAGTATTGTATGCATTATGATAAGGATTTTCTGTTCAATGTGACATATACAATGCTTTTGGTATTAAGTTTGAGAAAACTATCTGAAATGAATGAAAAGTTATCATAGTTTTTATGAAACTTTTGAAATAGACACTATGTATTTAATAGTCAAATAACACTCATAATGTACTCTTGAAGAAGTAATGGCTTTCACATGCATACAACTTTATTGAATAAACAAATAGTTTCATCTCTTAAAGGAATTTTTTTCTATAACAATAGAAAATAAGTTCATACTGTATTTACCTACATCATGTACATGACCTAGTATTGTATTTTTTCTAGACCAATGCATGGACCTGTTTTAAAATTTATTAATTTACTATTCAAGAGACTGCAATGAATGAATGATGCATGTTCAACAAATGAACATAGCTCTAGCATACTATCTATTTATTAAAAACTGTTTAAAAAAAAAAACTTTGAAAAAAAAACTTTATCAGGACTAAGCAGATTAATATTTCTCATGAAACATGAGTTTGATAGAAGGGGCTTCATTCATGCACTATAAATATGGCTTTTTTTTTCTTATGCAGGAGAATAATTTTGTTTTAGAAAGACTTTATTGTCGTTCGTTATTTCCATATCTTAAAGTCGTAAAATCCCTATGAGAATCGAAGTTAAGAAAGTAACCAAGTTAATTTTATTTCCAATCGGCACATATGTGGAGTAAGAAATGAACATGGGGTTACGAAAGCTCTTACAATATCTTACAAAGTACTCATATAACGTTAGAGTATCCCCTTTTCCCTCATGAAATTCGTATGCACCGTGATTTTCTCAAGATTCGTGAACACCTTCAAGTATAAAATGAAAAAAAGCATTGTTTTACATCATAAATGTGTCCATTACTAGTCAAAAACTATCACAATGTCGTTTATTTCTTTCCCGGCACTTTGATATAATAAAGGGGAATAATCAATCTGAATCATTTCAGTGTTCAAATGTCGTCGCGAAAGGACTTGAGTATCATTTATTTATAAAGATCGCATTGGCACACCCCGTTAATATTTATTGATCTCTTTAAAACTTGGCATATTTATTCTTGGAAAGCTCATGAATACCAAGGTTGCTGTTTCTTGTTTTTAAAATGAATACAACACTTTCAAAATTGACATGAAAGTTGATTTTTGGTGTTTGCATGGTTGGTTTGTATGTCACTTCTGTTATTTTTTATTATAAAAGGACAAATTTAAAGAAAGAAACAGCTGTTACAGGAAAGATAACACCTTTGTCAACCAAATACAACTTTATTTTCATTCATTGATATAGTTCTTTGGGGTGTGCCGAGCTTTTGAAGTTGAAGGTTCACACGCCATCTTTGAATGTCGCCCGTTACCATGGTAACGAGGTGGGGAGTTCCGAGACACCAAAAAAATTAAAACTTTGGATGATATAAGGAATTATCATAATTAGTTTAGGGTATGAACGGTTCTGGACTAAAATTCAAAATAATTTCAAATTTCGATGATTTTTCTATGAATAAATAGCCGATTTGCACTAGAACAGCATTAACCTACCTGCGTATCACTGGGAACCCTTATTCCTTCTAAACAGCAATTCGCTATCAAGAAAATCAGGTTTAACATATTCATCAAATTTTGAGTTATCTGGTGAGAGGACATCATCTATATAGCGGAAGATGAAAATATAAATATTATTGTCTGTTTCATTTAGTTCTTCCTAAGAAGATCATGTAGGAATCTGTTTCAAATGAGTTACTAAAGGAACACGCCAGAAGAAAGGAGCACAGTTGGTTCCTAAGGAAATGCCTATCGTTTGTTGAAAACACGTCCTCTAAACGTAAAAATTATTTTGTTTATCAAAATATCAATCATCATAATAATGTCACTTTCAGCAAAATTGTTTTTGGATTTTTCATGATATATCCTCCTAAAACAAGATGATAGTTTCTACGTAGGTCATGTTTTTATGGAATTTTAGTGGAATGGGATATACTTTTATAAGGGTGGAAAGGTGAAATGTGTTTACACATTTGCAAATGTAACGAGACTTGGATTGTATATATTCTTACAGATCTTATCATTATTTAGCATCCACATTTGAGTCACACCGCCGCCCTCAGAGTAGGTAGTTGCATAATTACTTTTAACTCCAGCTTAAATTGCTGATAACATTGATGATACTAGTTAAGTTTTTGTGGAGCACTTGGTAGACCAAACAATAACATGTCGTGTGTTAAAACACTTACTTTATTTAGCTGTACAACGTTCAGTATTTACTAAAAAGAATTCCTTTCTGGGAAGTTCCGTGTTATTATTGATGAAACCTACAATGCTTAAGATTATAGCTAGTAAACTATTCTAACAATCAATAATTTTACCCAACTATGTCATCTTTCATATATCTTGGAATATAAAGGTATTTGTATGTATTATCATAAGCCATGGAATAAGCTCTACTTCCTATATCAGCAAATGTAGTTACGTTATCAGTGTACAAATCTATCTGCTTGACAAAAAGTCTACGGAAAACAAAACTTTCGTGGTATTTCCTGCAAATACATATATTTCAAATTAATATTTATAGACCATTTAAAACTTGCAATATACATCATTTCGCAATGAATACCAACTGAAAACATTGCTTCAAGCAACGAGTATGTTTCAATCGAAATATCTTAATACAACTCATATTATCTCTTTTTGGAACAGTATATGTTTCCAGCGAATCCCGATAAGATATAACTATTTTGTTCTCCTTAATCATGATAATACATAACTATATTTAAACTTCCAACGAGGAACGTAATTGTTGTCAATAGAGCCCAGAGCTATTATTCTTACAGCGAATCCAACAGAAGATATCATTACCTTTCCTTGTTTAATTTTATTATTCAATTCCTACTTATTGGAGATTATTCTTGTCAATCAGTATAAATTGCCAATTTTGTTTTGAAACGAGACCAAGTTGATATGTTTTATTTTCTAAAAGCTTTTGAATGGGTCACCTTCTCATATTTAATCTACAAAATAAAATCTGTCATTTACTTTTCTTTCTTTTCACAGGAAATAACTTGTTTTCTGTTGATTTTTATACAATTTATTATTTTTCACAACCTGTAGATTGTATAGATATTCGATGACCTCTATTTTAATTTAAATATTTAGAAAAAGAACGATAAAACCTATACATTGGCTCGGTATGAAAATATTTTGTCATTTGTCGTTCACCCCCCACTCCTATGTTACATGTTACCTGTATTGTAGTACGGGAAATAGTTAAAAGGAGAACATGAATACTTATTAAAGACGCCTTTTTGTAGTCAATACACAGTAGGGTCATTCACCTGAGATGTGATAATGTTATGAATCTCTAATATATACTGGCTGTAAGGCACACAGCGTTGACTGACGAAAGATTTATAATTGCATTCTACAGAACTTCAGTGCAATATTTACGTCATAAAACTAACACATGGTTGACTGCCTTGTCTGTAGTAACGAAATCAAATTATTTTGCTCGCACTCGAATATAAAAAGTGGTATGATTTCCAATAATTCTTTATTTATGAGTTTGAATGTCCCTTTGGTATCTTTCCTTTCTCTTTAGAGAGGGCAAAACAGTAAGCGATAAAATATTTTACCACAGTCCTCATGAAATAAATTGAAAAAAAAAAAAAAAAAAATGAAAATTACAAAACAACCAAAAACACACACATACATACGAACAAATCAAACGAGAAATTTTTATGAAATATCCCATTTATAAAACAGGTAAAATGATGAATTCATATAGTATTGGCATCATTTAGATTATTTAAACGGTATTCATAATGAGATTACTATTCATCAATATTAGCACATACAGATCACCACACGGCCTTCAATAATGAGCAAGACGACCACAACACTTTTTGAAATAATTATTAGAATGACTTATAAATTGGCTATGTTCAGGTCCATTTTAATCATACAGCTCATTTGTTTTGGTCTTAAACATGTTTTACATCCTTGACTTTTAAATGTTTAGATCAAAGCGTTTATGATGAATATAAATCCAGAAAAGCGAATCGGACGCGCGAAATTTGTCAAGTGTTGTTTTAATTATAACATTTGAATATTTTTCGAAAATGTCAAAATTGTAGCCTCAATAAACATTAAAGAAAATTCAAACAGTTAGAACAATAATTCTTGTTGTTTGAGAGGATAAAGATCGACTGTTACAATTGTTACACATGGCACTTTGGCCTTTTTCATGTGACAGTATCAAATTAAATCATACCAATATATATCATCATCATCATCATCATCATCATCATCATCATCATCATCATCATCATCATCATCATCATCATCATCATCATCATCATCATCATCATCATCAATTAATGACAGAATTGAACACAATAAATAAATGCTATTAATTTGCTTTAAAAGGATATTATTTTTTTCGACGTGGAGGGGATATAAGTTTGAAGAAAGTCAAATTTGTACATGTCATAGTGATGAAAAGTGTAAATGGCGCTATTTCAATTCTACAGGAAAGATGGTTCACGAATTTTAGAGTTTTAAGAGATTGCTTTTTCGCATATGTAAACCATACATTACAGCATGATTAGCTTTTTTGAAAAAATTTTGTTCTGTCCCAAATATAAAGATAAATACTGTAAATTCAAAAATATTACGTGCATTTATTATTGCGATTTTAAAGACGGAACAAATATGCGAGATGAATTATTGCAATTTCAGAAAAAGCATCATACAGATAAATGTATCAGATACCAGAATGCGATTTCTTATTATTGCGATACTCACCTGGTCGCATTATTTGCATTAATAAAAACTAAGTAATAAGTAAGCAATTTACAGTAATAAAATATAAAACAAGATACCTACCATTTTGAGATGTTGAAAACACAATACCACCAACAACCGTGTCAACCTTTTAGATCCATAAGTTTAAGTCGACTCAGCACCTGCCATTTAATTATCATGTACAGTTTTACAATTTAAAACAACATACACTTATAATATACAGTGACAGTGTCATTGTGAAAACACAAACTGTAAAATAAATTGATAGTGATAGCATTCCCTTTATAAATCAGTAAATGCTGTTTTGTTTAATAAAAAATGTTTTATATTGCATTTTAATCTTTCCTTTACTACAAACGGCAAATAACAGTCGCTTGTTTTTATTTCCTTTTTCATCATCTTGTCTTCTTATTCATATCTTATAAATATGAGTTTAACAAAAGAATGAAATGGTGGCCGGATGCATGTTTATTTTTTCTGTTCACTACGGTTCTTCACTAATTAGGTTGCATATACAATGGACATAGGTCGACACTTTTTTCCTTTATCTCTGTAAAAAAGTTGATGGCACGTAAGATAGTCGTCCAACTTTCGGGCATTTCTGAAGATAATGACAAATATTATAGAACTTACGTTGAAATTTATCTTTATTCTATCAACATTGTTTTGTAAAATGCATTATTTGAATAAGAAAGTTTCCTACGATATTTATTGATTTAATTATGCTAATACCGAAGCAATTACTGCTGGGCGAATGGTTTCAGGGATTTATATTCCGAAAGTAACGACATAGTTTTAATAACATTACCAGAACCAGTACCGAAACAATTTTTTCGATTTCTTCTTAATAATTTCAATAGAAACTTAAAGAAACAGCTACGTAAATCATGCTTGAAGTAAAAAATCAGTTTCACAACAAAATTATGTCCAACATTGTGTTAAATACAATTATTATGATATCAGATATAATTACTTACAATATGTCGCCTGAATAATCTATTAATATAACCAACAAGTGCTTGAGGTTCTCAACAAATGCTTCTCATTGTGGTTGTTTAATAGTTTTATTGGTTAAATTTATTGCCTCGTACATTTTAATGATTTACACAAAACAAATGCATTGTACATGTGGTTATCGTGTGAATATATACATACATGTTTTATGAAAAAAAAAAAAAAAAAGAGAGTAATGGTAATACCCTTGTTAAAGTGTGGCGTTCTTTTGATAGTGCGGGATGTATAAATGCACAACCACGTATGGATCGATTAGACACATTAAATTAGATGTCTCTAATAGGGCTTGTGTTAAAAACAATAAACCTGTTGCAATGTTAGCATTCTATCTTGATCAAACATTCCCCGTTTCGAAGTGGCAGTCAAATTTTCCGGATTTCAAATGTTTGGCTTTGAGCGTTCCTGATGAAGGTAAATCCAGAAAAGCGGTTCGGACACATGAAATTATTAGAAGTGTTGTTTTCAATCTTTTATCCTTATATCGCATTGATTGTACTAAATATGCATAAATTATCTAGCATTGGACTTTCAGTAAGCAATAATCTAATAAAACCATGGCAGTATCTACCTACTAATTGAAAATATTTATAATTTCAATTAATTCGATTTCGTTAACAAAATGATATCACAATATAAGGTCGTATTAGTAAACCTATACATGAAAAACAGGAGAAAGAAATGTAATCAATATGTATCAGCATGGGTTCTTTTCCTAATAAACACGCTTCTTAAACATGTTAAAGGACCCACGCATGAATCATTATATTTTACATTTTTGTTATTTGCAATAATTTTACGGTTATTGATAATGTTTGTATCACTAAGTAAATATCATAAAAATGTCAAAACTTTGAAAAAAACTTTTACTGTATATGTGGTATGCTGTGGATGTATACTCCGTTTAGTCAAAGAAGGTATTAAAATTCAAATCATTACGATTATATATCTACTTAATGAAAACTAAATGTATGATGTTGTAGATTATGCTCTGCGTGTGGTATTTCAGGGTTAACAACAATATGCATATTTATAGTCATATGAAAATAATACAACACCTTGTGTTATTGATAGTTAAGCTTTAAAGATTCTTTGATATGTATCATAACCCATCCACATGAGTATGTGCTTGTTAAAAGCAACACATTCGTCAGTTGTTGTGTATATTATTGATTTTACCTCCAGGAAGAATCTCTTGGTCGAAGATATTTGATAGCCGCTTTTAAATTAATTTGTGTGATAAAGAAAGGCAACAGTAGTATACCGCTGTTCGAAATTCATAAATCGATTGAGAAAAACAAATCCGGGTTACAAACTAAAATTGAGGGAAACACATCAAATATAAGAAGAGAACAAAGACACAACAGAAACACTAAAATGCAACACACACAGAAACGAAATTTAAGATAACAATAGCCATTTTCCTGACTTGGTACAGGACATTTTAAGAAAAAATGGTGGGTTGAACCTGGTTTTGTGGCTAGCCAAACCTCCCACTTTAATGGCAATGTTAAATATAACACTAAAATGACAACATTACATGACAGGACTACAATACAAATAAATGGAAGAACATACAGGACAGAGAAACACACACATAAACAATACAATAGAACATTGCGACAATCTAAAGAGTTTGACATCTGTTCATACCCAACTATATCAGTCCTATTCAGGACCGATAACTCTGTCGATAAATATTGGCGGGTAAATAATGTTGTTGAAATGTATACAATAACATCTTTTGTACACAAGTTAAAATTTCAATATCGATTTTTTAATGCCTGGATTTTGCTTAAAATATTGAATTAATAAAATAAATGACAAAATTAAAATCATATGCAATGAAATCTCGTTTAATTTTCTATGAAATAAAAAATCTATTTAATATAAAATTTTAATCAGATTATTTCTTTATAAAATTATCGTGAAACATTAATATTTGATATATTTTTAAGCAAACATCAACTTATCAAAGAATTTTCATAATATTCATGTTTTCATAAAGTTCTTCATGATATATATTTCTTCTGTTGTGTTCTGTTTTAAATAATAAGGATGTTCTTGTCCCAGACAGAAAACCCTGGCCGTGTTAGACACAACTTTTGGAAATTTTGGCCCTCTGTGCTCTTCAGCTTTGTACTTGTTTTGGCTTTCAAACTTTTTCATCTGGGCATCGCTGGTTAGTCTTGTGTGGACGAGACGCACGTCTGGCGTATTGAATTTTAAACCTAGTACCTTTTGTTAGCTATTATTCGTGTGTTTATTTGTTCTATATGTTCTCCCATTTATTTGTATTGTAGTCCTGTCATGTGGTGTTGTCATTTTGATGTTATATTTAACATTGCCATAAAAGCGGGAGGTTTGGCATGCCACAAAACCAGGTCTAACCCACCATTTTTTCTTAAAATGTCCTGTACCAAGTCAGGAAAATGGCCATTGTTATATTATAGTTCGTTCCTGTGTGTGTCACATTTTAATGTGGTGTTTTTGTTGTGTCGTTGTTCTCCTCTTATATTTGATGCATTTCCTCAGTTTTAGTGTGTAACCCGGATTTGTTTTGATCTCTATCGATTTATGAGTTTCGAACAGAAGTATACTACTGTTGCCTTTATTGTGTACACGGGAAGAGAAAATATTTATTTTTACGTTTATGAAAACTTTTGTATATCACAAAATCTAAACTCTGGAAATACATGTATACACAGGATGTTTATGTCACATAGTAGCTTGTGGTTTGACACAATTCACTACCTGACAATATATTGTTATATAACATTATAACCTAAGTCAGAGTTCACCTGTTCGTCAAGGGACATTAGTTTTAAAGGTACATAATAATTATCTATAATAATTGTTGGGCATTATTTATTTCTCATGTGTCGAAAACATTTTTTTCTAAAAGGAATACATATATATATATTTCTAAATAAAGATAAGTTACACATAAAACAGGAAAATACCTTAAAAAGGGAGCGAAAATGATTTTATTATAAATATCAGTGTTAATTATTTTCTGGGAACAGTATTTCATGGATATCTGTCAAAATATATGTTCCCGTGTTAATTTTACACTTCACACTTGAAATAATTTATTTTCATCAAGAAATTTTGAAATCAATCATATCGAAATATCATTAAGGAAATTGACAGAAACAGCACAGATTCTGCATAAAATTACACGATGATTAAAATTAATGCGACATTTCCAAACACATCCGCCATTTAGAAGAATCCCGAAAATCACTTTTTAAATCGATGTGGGACGTAATTTGCTCTAAGATTAAACTGTTTTAACATGTTTTCCCGTTTGAATGGTTTTACACTAGTAATTTTGGGGCCCTTTATAGCTTACTGTTCGGTGTGAGCCTAGGCTCCGTGTTGAAGACCGTACTTTGACCTATAATGGTTTACATTTATAAATTTTGACTTGGATGGAGAGTTGTCTCATTGGCACTCATACCACATCTTCTTATATCTATTAAGTAGAATACTTCGCCAGATATATGTTTAAATACACTCAATCGATTTGCAAAGTTTGACTTTTGTTTACGGAATTTCTTAATTTGATGTACAAGTCGACATGGGTATCGGTAGATTTAACATTGAGTCAACGGGAAATGAAAGAAAAGTGCATTTTTTACGATTCTCCAGGGACGTAATTTAATAAAAATTAAACTGTCAGGACCAACATTGTTTGGTAGAAATATGTTTGAATATCAAGGATTGATTTGCAAAAGTTAGAAAAGGGTCAAATTAATGAGAAAATTGAACTTTATTGAAGCACCTATGCAATTTAAATGGGACAAAATTATTCAAAATGGCGGCTCGCTATACGTCACCACAAAAGTCACGTGATGTCTTACTTAGTTGGATATGATAAACCTTGCGGTGTTGTTGATGACTTCATATAAAAAAAGACAATTTGGTATGATTGCTATTTAGACAACTATACAGCAGAGACCAAATGACGTAGACGTTAACAACTATACGTCTTTACTTCGGGACTGGCATGAAAATACTGATATTGTGTTTTGAAATTTGCTGTTACAAAGTTTTAAAAGGAATATGTCTCCCTCATGCAAAGATGTGATGGTGTCCGGCTTTGGCTATAATATTTGTCCTTCATCTTTATAATAAACTTTGGATTTTCAAATATTTTGGCCTCGAACAGTCAAGGTTAAGGGTATATGAATGCATTGAAAGATCTAACAATTATACTAGATGTGGAACAAATTAAATGCAGGTGTATTTCTGGAAAGTTTTATATTGAGAGTAGCATATAACTTTCTGCTCAGACCAGTGAGTCTCGTCCTTTTCTTAAAACGAATCATCGGAAGGTACCAAGACCTTGTTGATAAATATTCCGTATTAACTTCACAAATAATACACGATGGTCTTGAGGTATAGATTCTGCGTGCTGACGTTGTTTATCATCTTGATGACGTGTTATAGTATTCTTTTATTTGTCTTTATTAATATTACTTTTACTGTTAAGTCTGTTTTTCAGATATCCATTTTACGTGACTCTCTACTTATGTATGCCGTCATACTTTGAACAACAAAATTATTTTATGTCTACCTCTGCGAATTTAAACGCGCGATTTTACGCCAGTACTTAAAACCTTTCATTCTTTATGGGTGGCTTTTACATAGATAAATAAAATTGTTTAATAATAGAGCAAAATGAGGATGTTAAATTTGATGTATGCCTTTTGTGCTTCTTCGTTACATTTGTTTGTTTTATAGTGATTAAGATGATAACACAATGTTGACTGCTGTACACCTATTTTTAAAATTTTACCTATTGTGTCTGTTTGTTTTGTTCACGCATCGTTGTCAATATAATGAAATTTGATGCGACTGTCATACAAGTGAGAGGATTAGCTAGCTTTAAAACCAGGTTCAATCCACCATTTTCTACATAAGAAAATGCCTGTACCAAGTCAGGAATATGACAGTTGTTATCCATTCGTTTGATGTGTTTGAGCTTTTGATTTTGCCATTTGATTAGGACTTATATCTAGAAATTGACTATGAGGGTCGGTTGAAAACAAAACTTTACGACAAAAGAGGTGATTTCAGCTTCCCAATTGTGACCTTTTCTTTTTTAAACCAAGAGTTCGAAATAGTGCAGTTGAAATCATCACTTCGTAAATTTTACGGACGCCATTACGAGTTCGTTGACCGTTATGGAATATCCGTTTCACAGATGATATCGGATATGTTCCTTATGTCGTAACTACAATCCCGTTCCCTTTTCACGAATGTGACCTACCGAATTAGACTATTTACCGGCTTTGTAATAACATGAGCAACACGACGGGTGCCACATGTGGAGCAGGATCTGCTTACCCTTCCGGAGTACCTGAGATCACCCCCAGTTTTGGTGGGGTTCGTGTTGCTGTTGTACCCCTATTTGTGACATTTTACATATTATGTCTGTTAGATTTGTTCACACATCATTGTCAATATAATGGAATTTGATGCGACTGTCATACAAGTGAGAGGTTTAGCTATCTTTAAAACCAGGTTTAATCCACCATTTTCTACATAAGAAAATGCCTGTACCAAGTCAGGAATATGACAGTTGTTATCCATTCGTTTGATGTGTTTGAGCTTTTGATTTTGCCATTTGATTAGGGACTTTCTTTTAATTTTCCTCGGAGTTCAGTATTTTGTGATTTTCCTTTTATAATATAAAGATTCCGAGACAATTTCAACTTTGCCATATATAACTTTTAAAATCGCGATGTTCTTCTTGTCGCATCATATTGCGCGTTCATTTTCAACTTGGACAATTTGCTAACACAATATCACAACATGTAATTAACCGTATTTTCGTGTGAAGATCCACAAATGTCTGAAGCTTCTTCAGATGCAACTGCACAAATTGAACACAAATAACATGGATGATTATGTTACAACAATACATGATTTATAACATGCATTTAATAAAATTTTAGTCAATGAATAAGAAATGATTAAAACAAAAACTAAAGGTATAAACCTCTTTGCGCAAAGTACACCTTACAATTGGGTTCTTTTTATCACTATCTTTTACCTATAGCAGCACAAATATTTTCCCATCATTGGTTTGGGAATCGAGTGATTTTAGAATTCCTTATAACGGGTTATGAAGAAAATCACTTCGGACAAAGCAAAATTATATCGTCATGTTTTATAATGCTAATGGAACTCAATGCTTTCAACTTACATTAAACAATTAAAAGACTGCATGTTGCTTCTCCCATGAATGCTAATTTCATCGTTTTAGAACCGACATGTACTGTTAATATAAGCATTCTGACAGATTTTGTCTTGTTTAAAAAAGCCATTGGTAAGTTAAACACGTGTATTCAAAATTATTGAATCACTTATAAAGAGAGGCGAAAGATACCAGAGGGACATTCAAACTCATATGTCGAAAATAAACAGACAACGCCATGGCTAAAAAAAAGATAAAGAACAATAGACAAACAATAGTACAAAACACAACATAGAACTCTAAAGACTGAGCAACACAAACCCCACCAAAACTGGGGTGATCTCAGGTGCTCTGGAAGGGTACGCAGATCCTGCTTCACATGTGGCAACATTCGTGTTGCTCATGTTATTACAAACAAGGTAATAAGTCTAATTCGATAGGTCACATTCGGGAAAAGGGTACGGGATTGTAGTTTCGACATTAGGAACATATACGTAATCATCTGTGAAACGGATATTCAATAACGGTCAACCAACCGTGATGGCGTCCGTAAAACTTACGAAGGGATGACTGCAATTTTACCACTAGGAACTCTTGATTTAATAGCTTCCTTGTGAGCAGCAACCCTCTATCAACGAAATCATTATAGGAAATACACGCCCAGGAATATCGTATCAACAGGAAGATATATACTCCGTATGCAGGCGCTGCTGGAATGTTGCTACATAGAAATGGAAAGTTCACAATTGGGTAGCTGAAATTATCTCTTTGTCGTAAACTTTCGTTTTCAACTGACCCTTATTGTCAATTTCTAGATGTAAGTCAAGATATGAGTCAGACTTAACTGTATCTGTTGTATCCTTTATCTCAAGTTCGATGGGATAGATTCGTGCAACATAGTCACCAAATTTTGAATTATTTAGTGAGAGAACATCATCTATATAGCGGAAAGTGAAGTTAAAGGATAATATAACTTCTTTTCATTCTTCCTAGGAAGATCCTGTATGAAGTCAGCTCCATATGAATAAACAAACAGTCGGCAAGATGGGGCTCACAGTTTGTTCTTATGAGAATGACGAATGTTTGTTGAAAACACGTCCGCCAAACGTAACAAATATGTTGTCAATCAAGAAATCAAGTATCCTGATAATGTCAGTTTAGGAAAATTTGTTGTTAGAATCGGAGTGATTTTTACAAAGTAGGATTTTTCCAATTTGAGGTATTGCTAATATTTCTTCAAATTTTAAAAGACCGTTTTAAGATTTGTCTTTAAAAACTTAACATTGATAATTTCAATCATTGTTACTTGGTCGATATGTCTGCGAATAAAATGTTAGCCCGATGATATCTTTCACCTACACAGTAGGGAATTGATAAAGATTAATTATGTTGCTTATTTGGCCTGAAAAAATGAAATAAAAATGTTTAATTATAATGTATCGTTACTATACAAATATTTCCTAACTAGATGTTGAAGCACGTTCGTCTACTTATTTAGTTGTAACATATTATACGGACAATGAATCGAAAAATGTGCATCCAGTATATTTTTTTATGAGATGAGGAGATGTGGTATGATTGCTAATGAGACAACTATTCACCAGAGTTCAAATGACATTGGTGTCATCTATCATATGTTGTGTGGTAACAACTGATATTTAACTGCAGTCACTGGATTACACAAAGGCACTGTGAGTTAATATAGTTCTTAACACTTCCAGGGTTACAGTCTAAGGTTGAACATTCACCGATACTGGTACATGCTACAATTGTACAAGAAATTAATTTATCATTAATGAATCCTTAAAAAGATATTCGCAGTGACAATTTAAGTAATCAATGAAGTAATAATAGGTTCCAGTCCTAAGTATGAAATCGTACAAATTATAATTGCATATTGTTATTCTAAATTATTTCCCACAATTGATCGCCCTGAAGATCACAAAAAAAAACATTTTATTAGAATTAAATATGTCAATAAAGGTTTTGATTTTGTTAATATTGCCGGTATTTTTAATGATCATTCTGTTAAAGAACATATTCCTGGCTATTTTGATAATACTGAACTCCCTCTTATTTGTTATGTTTACAAAAAATCTACCCGGAAATATGTGTGTAAAGATGTTAATATCAGTGACCAAATACCTACCTCATGAAATTGCAGTAAATCTGAATACATTTATGGCCCCAGTTCCCATGTTATAACAGGAGACCTTAACATCGTTCATGACCGAGAGTTGAAATCATTCCTCAGTAAAGGACCTAAATATAGTCCCCCGTCAATAATTAATTGGAATGAGTGTCGTAACATCATCCAGGACTCACTCCGTACTTACTGCTCTAAATGGATAAAACGAGAAAAAGCTGACAAGAAATCATTAGATTCTTTTTAATTCGGTAATGAACATAGTTGATATACGTATTCAACATTCTAAAGATAATTTTACTCCTAACAACAACCATAATAGCCCAAACATAAGCTAAAAGAACTCGCCAAGGAATATATTTTGTCCCGGCTGATAAGGCTAACAATATCATTATTGTTTGACTTAAAATTTACATTGATGTTCTACAAAAGGAAATCACCAATTCACCAACATTCCAACTGACTCTATTTTCGGAAAATGACATCTGTAACAAACATAAACTTTTAGCTATCTCTTTAAAAGCAGAACCAAATACAATGAAAGTTCCAATTATGTACTGGCTTCCGAAGCTGCATAAAACTCCTTACAAATATAGATTTATTTCGTCTTCAAGCCATTGTTCCACTACTTAACTATCTATTCTACTTACAAGTACACTTGGTACCTTGTAATAAATTGTTCAAATAAGGCCTTTGGAAATAGTGGAATTAATTACTTTTGGAGTGTCAAACATTCGTTGGAAGTACTTGATAAATTACATACTTATATTGGTGATTTCGAATATGTTCAAAGTTTTGATTTTTCTACCCTATATACCACGTTGCCTCATAATCTTATTAAGAAAAAATTCACACACCTGATTAAATGGGCATTTAAAAAGTTGGAATGCGAATATATATGTTCAAACTCTTTTAGGTCATTTTTTAGTAACAACAAACAAAAGAACTATGTCAATTGGACCTGCTTTGATACTATAACTGCCCTTGAATTTTACTAGATAACATTTTGTTCGCTATAGAGATTCCGTATATCGTCAGGTTATTGGAATTCCATGGGAACTAACTCTGCACCACTTATTGCGGACCTGTTTCTGTATTGTTATGAGTTACAATTTATGACTAAAATCAGCAAAGACCCATCGAAACAACATCTGATTCAAAAATTTAATAGCACTTTTAGATATTTAGATGATATATTGGTTCTCAATAATGACGACTTCAGTACGTACACTAAAGAGATTTATCCTACCGAACTGACTTTAAATAAAGCTAATACTAACAATGAACACTGCCCTTTCCTGGATCTTGATATCTTTATCCTTAACGGGAAACTTAATACCAAAATTTATGATAAAAGAGATGATTTTTCATTTCCTATTGTTAATTATACATTTTTAGATGGTGACGTTCCCTTATCGCCATCTTATGGTGTTTATACTTGTTCGATTCGCTCGTGTATGTAACAACGTATTTGATTTCAACGAAAGAAATCTCTGTATTACTGAAAAATTTTACACCAGGGTTTTCGATATCACAAACTAGTCAAAACATTTACTAAATTTTATCATCGGTACAAGGACATCATTCGAAATATAAATCAACATGCAGACATCTTTTTGGGGCCCTTTATAGTTTGCTGTTGGGTGTGAGCCAAGGCTCCGTGCCGAAGACCGTACTTTGACCTATAATGGTTTACTTTTTAAAATTTTGACTTGGATGGAGGGTTGTCTCATTAGCACTCATACCACATCTTCTTATATCTATCTTATACGTTCAGGTATTTCACATCCAATCAATATTTTATGCTAATATTCTTTACAAAGCACAAAATGTCAGCATTCACCTCAAAAGCTTACCAAACCTTTAAACAGACTTATTCGGAAAGGATATAGTTACGATACTGTTGTCAAGTCATTAAGGATTGCATATTTTGGTATTAATATTGATTCACTTATAGGGTCTCTGCATCGGAAATAAACACATGTATTCTAAAACCATTTGTTGGCATGATACGGGTTATATTCTTCTCATATATTTTATGATGGTATGATACTAAACCCCTAACGGGAGGGATTGTACTTGATTTTCATATGATGAAGACATAATCTTTCAATCAGTTTAATTGAGGTTTGGAGCTGGCATGTCGGTAACTACTAGTAGTCCTTTGTTCATTTATGTATCATTTTCATTTTGCTTAGTTTCTTTTGTTACCTATTCTGACATCGGACTCGAACTTCTTTTAAACTGAGTTTTACTGTGCGTATTGCTGTGTGTTTGTTTATTCTACATTATCTAGAGGTATAAAGGTAGGGTTGAGATCTCACAAAACATGTTTAACCCTTGCTGCATTTTTAGGCCTGTCCCAAGTCAGGAACCTCTGGCCTTTGTTAGTCTTGTATGTTTTTAATTTTAGTTCATTTATATGTTTTGGAGTTTAATGTGACGTCCATTTTCACTGAACTAGCACACAATTTTATTTAGGAGCCAGCTGAGGACCACCTCCGGTTGCGGGATTTTCTCGCTGCATGAAGACCCATTGGTGGCCTTCGGCTGTTGTCTGCTCTTTGGTCGGGTTGTTGTCTCTTTGACATATTCCCCATTTTAATCTACTATTTCATTGTTCGACAATTTAATGAGGCAATGTTTAACAGTTTTTTGTTTTTCCTTTTCAGCAGATATCTTTCGATATCTTGTATAACTTCTCGAAATTACAGAAAATCAAATTAAACACTATTGCCACTCGGCAGTTTTTCTATTAGGCATAGTAATTTTAGGTTGGTATGTATCGTCAACTTGATAAGACTGATGCAATTATAATAATGATGAATTTTGCATGAATCATTGTAAGAAATTATCCCACAATATTCAATTTCTAGCTATTTACATTAAATTCCTTGATATGATTACAGTCTTTATCTTGGTTATGTACACAAATGCACTTTGATTGAACACACGTTCCAATTCCGCCATGAGTACAAATGTTTGCTACACAAATCAGAAATCATCATTAGTTCAGTAGTTTGAAATCGACATATACTAAAAAAAGTATTAGAACATGACAAATGCATTTCTAAGTAGTTATACACCATCTGGCCAATCGTATGACGTTTTCATATACATATACATTGTATATGATATATCAATTTATACGTTACAATGTTTCATATTTACACAAAACGAACTTCTTAAACAGCAGTTTGCTACTAACACAAAACTTCTCAAACACAGTTACAACGACGACAGTCTGAAATTGACACTACGTCAGCTAAATGGTCAACATCTCGAATTGGTTGGCCGATACAATATGGCTTTGTCGCAACTCACATGTTTTCGCGTTCTTCCGTCTTAAGTTATTAGAAAGTTCGTCCAACGGTAAATTTACCGATTTTAACCACTGGACTGCGTGTACATTCACATAGTGAGTGATGCCTTGATATCAGTAGAGGTTAACCCCGTTACAAATTCGGGATCATTTTGGGATTACACGTTATTTAATTATATTTTGTTTTTAAACCTTGCTTTAATTTACACCTTCTAAATGATTTATGAGATTTGAATATCGGTAAAAAAAAACTGTTACATCGGAATACCCTTCCTTGTAAATTTTAGAAAGTCCTTTTTTTATAAACTTAAATTTTACTTTCTGCAAACAAAGAAAAGAAATAAAGGTAATTTTGTTTAAATTAAAAAACAAACCAATAACCTATAAGAACATGTGATTCGTTCGTTAATTTTAACTTACCATGGGTAGTGTTTTCAACACAACCACAGCTGCTATATACACATTGTACAGAGATGTTGTCTTTACATGTTGTTACATTACAGTCCATATCCTTGCTGCAAAACTCTTTACCTATCACCATACCTAAAATAAATACTTCAGTTAAATTCAAACAGACCATGAGTAGGAAGACCATCACTCCGTAAAACGTGAATGCAAATAATCAGGACAATTTAATATTTAAAATTCTTTTGCCGGATATAAACTATTTGCCCTGCTTAATTATGGAAACTATACTTTTCATTCTTTGGAATTATATTTAGTTTGTGAGTTGACAACCCTTATTACTTAAACTACAATAACAGATTAGAAAACATAATATTAATAATATTTGAAAAAAGTTTCAGCCTATATCAGTTATATATTAGCGTATAAAACCCATAAAAGCACAAATAAAGTAGACATGGTACAGTTATTCTGGATTTCATTTTTCTAATGTAGTGCAATGCAGTATAAAATTTGTGAAATATTGATTCTAACCTTATATTTATAAGATATTTTCAACCTGAACATATATAATATGTAGAACATTCCCACGAACATGATACACTTACGTTGGAATTTATCTGGTATGTTGAACTAAGGGAACAGTTGACAATGTAGAACGAGTAACATAATACATGTATGGAATTTCAAAAATCCTATAAGAGCAACTTTACGAACAAAACTGTATCATTTGATGTGTCGAAAAGAAATCAAATTTAATGTTAGAATCGAAAATTCATCCTTTACAAATGTAATTCGTTTAACGTCGGTCAGATTTTCAAATTAGTGATTTCTAATTCTAGCCTATAAAAATAAATTCATTGTTATATGGATAAGTGTATGCATTCTTCAACAATTGAAACAAAGTAATTCCCGTTTCAATTTTTTTTTCTTTTGTATTTTTAAACACGTTTCCTAAAGACAAACAGCACCATGATAAATAGAAAAAGATTTACAATCAAAGATAACAAAACAGACCACAAAACATAAAACAGAAATTTAATAATTGAAAACCTAAATTTATTTAGCTTTACAACCAAATCAAAAGGCAAGGAAAATACCACAAAACTTCCAACAGAAATATAACGATTGGACAACTTTGATCTATTTAGATGCACCGAAATGCCAGTTTTCATTGGTGACAACCATCACCATGTTCATCCATTTATCATATACATCCATTTCTAGATTTCGGATATATAGACCACCAAACTGAGTTTGCATGTGAAGTTTCGGATTAAGGCATATTTGTAAGAAATAATTAAATTGAATGACTAATTATGTCATTCAACTGATCAATGTTAAAACTAGGGATGTCAACTCGTTGAAGACTTACTAATCGAGTACTCATTGGTTTTACCGAGCTATACTCGAGTACTCGCTCGGAAAAATACTTACATAATGGGAACACAATTATGCACATTCCACGTTGACTAGTCGATATTTTTATCTTGGATTAGATAATAGCCCTAAAATATATCCCATAATTATTAGATTATTTACTTCATGTACTAGTTAAATAAACACTATTTCAATCAATATTTTGAATAGAAATGACTACAAAGTCAAACCATATCAAACAACAGTTACATTTTGTAATCGAAAACACATTTGCCAAGGGCTGGCGATTAGAGGTTACTTATCATTAATTGAGGGTGACCATAGGGTACGATGAATTTGTTCGTTTTAGAAATATTTGTCAACTATCTGAGGGAGAGTCTGTTTCACAACTTTGTAACTACAAATACTGCAAACGAAAATATTCGCTCTGACTTTACCGATGCTGCAAGAATGACTAAGGCACGTTTAGCAATAGGTTGTCTCCTTATACGTGCAGTCCGCCACTTTTGAGGATATGTCTCTGGAATCGTTATTATTCCCAAACGGAAAAAGATTTCGGAGTCTTTTAAACGACCATTTAGCACAAACGTACGAACTGTATTTTAGAAATAGTTAATTTAATTCTCCGAGATGCATTCACAAGAAAATCAATTTTATGAACAGAACGAACAATATCCTAGGAGGAAACTGATTAGTCGAGTATTATTTTGGTATATAGCTGATAAGGCGAAGAACATTGATGATTTTAAATTGAAATCGTCTCTTTTGTCATCAATTCTGGTACTGAGATGACCGTTGTAGTCAACTTCGAGGTATATGTCTTTAAATGAGACAAAGGAAAAATGAGTGACACTGAAAGTGGGTTATCAAGTCAGGTCGCACGACCAGCACTTTCCTTCACATAAGCCGGTATGTCGATATGGGATGCTTTCTTCCGGCTATATAACCAATGCAAAATGTAGCATGTTCTCGTTAAGTATTATTATAATAAAACCCTTAACTTCATTCATACATAAGAAATACTGTTTTATGTGCATGTTCTATAATAAAATGTACCATTGTACCACACAAACAGTATTTCAGAGCTGTACCTCATATGAAATGTTTATAGAGTTTTGTTAAAACAATTATCAAAACATGCTGTATGATATCCAATCATCTTATTTTTGCTTACAAGGTGGTACTTAGTACATGTATTTTAATTATAAACTTTAAAGTGATTTGAATTAGGTTGACCGTTTTGGAGTATCGTTATCACACATGCGTAAATGACCACTAAAAATGTCCACGTGTCGTAAATACCAGTCTGCATTCCTTTATTCAATATTCATGACATCACCGAATACGATTATATTTTGCCAAGAAAACTTAGTTGACACCCCTAGCCAAGCAGGACCATTTTACCCATTTAGAGCCCTTGATTCCCAATGTCCGTGGATCTTTTTTGTTAAGTTCTAAATTGTTTTTGCTGTGTCTTGTGTCTTGCAATGTCTTGTTCTGTGTCGGTTTATAATTTGTTGTCATGGTTGTGTTTCGTCCTCCATTGGTTTTGGTTGACTGTTGCGATCTTCAATCCTTTTGTAAGATTTAAACTCGAAATTGCATTTGGATAACAATTCACGAATGGTAACTTCGGTCCCTTTGTATTTAAGAAACAGTGACCTTTTCGAAACAAACCCTTATCACGAATGTAACATCGAATGCCAAAAATAAGTATTTCCATAAGTTAGTTTTTGTTTTAGTAATGCGTGTCTTATAATATTTTGTAACATAATGCATTCAATGTAAATTTTATGTGTCACATATTTCAATCATGAAGAGAATGTAAGGCTCTTTCGGTATTTTTAGGACTTCATTCTATCAAGTTTTGCATGTTGACAAACGATGAAAAATTTACTATAAAGATATGGATTCCAAATTGTGGACAAAAGCCGACAGGTCGGTATATTTGGGCTCAGTAGTTAGTACTTCGGTACTGACATGATTTATAACAAACTTTTCTAAAATTGTCCGTTCATAAATTTTGAAATTATAAAGAAACTAAGGTTTCAACTCCCTAGGGCAAAGTTGACCTTAGATGGATTTGGCTATTTGTTTTAGGTATTTTTGTCATATAGCTCTTCAACTGTTTCGGTACTTATAAATCCTCGGATTTCAAATGTTTGGCTTTGAGCGTTCCTGATGAAGGTAAATCCAGAAAAGCGCTTCGGACGCATGAAATTATTAAACGTGTTGTTTTCAATTTTGGAACAAACAGTACAAACAGTAGGGAAAGACCTTATATCACAAATGTCTGTTGGAGAATGTGGGGTCAGATTTGTTATTTGCCTGATTTGTCGAATATTGTATTATAAGAATTGTTTCAGGGCTTTAACTGCTAACTCAATGCCCACATAATTTATTAAAACTTTCAAATTAATCTATTATATATTCAAAATTATTTGAGAACTACCAAAGTGCCATTTAAAGCAATGCACAATGTGGAATCATTATAAAGTATCATAATTTCGTTTGTATTGCTGACAGGATGTCAGTGGATATATATATATATATTATCAATTGACATGACTCAACAAAACTGTAGATGGATATATGACCCCGTCAACATTATAAATAAAAGAGACCAATTAACCAAAAAAAAAAAATCGAATAAAAGACGATTAATTTTATCTTTCTGCTGCTTCCTAGATTCAATATTCAGCTGACGTTCGTTTCTTTTCAATCACTTGACATGCTTAGCACATGCTGAGCCATGCGGACCCATTTCAAGAAAGGTTTATTCATATGTCGCATAAACATGTATTCAAATGAGGTTGAATTATTGAATTAAGCAATTGAAACATCAGCGATGCTTTTAACCGTATTTGAAAAACTAATATCTGTATTTAGTATTCCGCTTTATTTATGAATGTTTGAAGCAAAATCTTTGAACTTTTTTCTTACTCGTAGCTACAGACCCTTTAATGCTTAAAACAAACCTGCTTTTCATGTCTACTGCAATGGCCCATGAATAAACTTCAGTCATAGTTATAGTTGTATTTCATCCATCAAAGTTACATCGGCCGATTCTAACATCATATATATGTTCTGTCCAATACAGTTGTTCTCCAAATGGATCAATAGCTATTCCGCAGGTTGATTTGCTTCTTAGATATTTTTATATAACGATTGATCTGGTGGATAACGTAACCTGTTGAAAAATCTGTTTGTTTTGAAAACTGTAAAACCTTTCGTATTCGTTTTCACACAATATTATGAACCTGATCCTATGTAAATCATAAACTCGAAGACATATTACCTTTGTTATGTTTTATGTTTTCACAACTACCAAACTCACAAATAAGTGTAATAAATATGCATGCATTACTTAAGCAGTAATCATTCAATAACTCACTTAAGACACACTAATTTACAATAACACTGCAATTAATAAACACAATTTGTTTAATAAAGAAAACAGTGTTCCTAAATCCAGCATAATAATACTAGTTACTCAATCAAACTCATACTTTAAGAGCTTTTAAAACTCAGTGCTTGCACATGTGTTTATTTATCTAACCTCCTATACATTTCTAGGAATATGATTAGTTAAATGCAACCGCGTGGAGACCGTGTATATTTCATATGTAGGTGTTGTTTATTTCAATACACGGTAAGTACTGATGTTACGTGCCTTTGTAAAAACAACACGGTGTTGAGGAAAAATCTGAAAGGTTTCAACAGACGAAGAAATTGATGCTGAACGATTGAAATAAATTCATAAAACACATTAAAGCTAACACTTTGTTACTGTTGACATTTGTTTTTGTATTGACCAATGGAAGTAGGTTCTTAATATTGAGGACTTGATAACTTTGATAGGCCACTAGTCTAAATACCACATGTAAAGATAGTCGGTAAGATAAATTCGTTATACAGTGTGCTAGTGACCTAATACGATATATATGGAGTCAGTAAATTCCATACGGGATTCGAGCTTTGCTCTCACCTCATATTAAATTTACTAACCCTTCCGCTGTTTTCTGCTCTTTGGTCGGGTTGTTGTCTCTTTGACACATTCCCATTTCTATTCTCAATTTTATTTCATACTGATATACTAATAGTTTTCGTTTCTTATTGTTTTGTCCTAATCATCAAGTAAACATAATGTATATTGATTTACTTTCTTAAAACATTAACGGGACCAATTTGTACTGCACCAGATGCGCATTTCGTTTATTAATGTATCTTCAGTGATGCTCGAGGCCAACATATTTGTAAATCTGAAACCTAATATAAAAGTAGCATGATATAAAATGCGTTAGTTAGGAAACAGACAATTTATCTTCAGCACAATATGTTATTAATTAAGTCCAATAATACTTATTGCATGTTATATTGAAATTTTCAAGTATTTTTATGTCAATGTCTTTTGCTTTCAAACATTCACAACTTAAACAGAGTGTTTGCTCGTCAGCACCATGATTAAAATGAGAGTCGTGTTATAATTCATGCACATGTAGTTGAATGGTAATTTCTTACAATAAATAGTTCTGGAATGACTATTATGTTTGCTCCCATATATCGAAGGAAATATTGTTGCTTTGAAAATCATACCTCAATACATCTATACTTTTCCTGCAAGAAATAGATATCGATGTTTGTAGTGGTGTGCCATAGAATGCACACGGTTGGTAACACACACCAGAACTGGCAAGTTACCCGTGTCAAGATCAAGTTCATTAACGCAACCACTTTCTGAGAACAAAATAGTCATTTCTTGATCTTCAGAAAAGCGTGAATTTTTCACGTAATTACTTGTGACGCATAACCATAAGAAATAATTTTAGTTAATAATCTACATTTATGTCCCGGTTTCTTGACTGAATTATGAAAGTATGAAGAAAACAAGCATGGCTGGTTCAATAGCTTCAGTTAGTATCAATCCTCTATCAAGGGAATGACGATGATAAACGCAAGCTCTGGAAAATTGTGTCAGCTAGGAGATAAATACTACTTATGCAATGTTACTATGAAGAAACGGAAAGTTTACCAATGGAAAGCTTAACAGAGAGGTGGGATATAACAAAGAATATCCAATGGTCAATTTCTAGATGTAAGTTAAGATATGAAGCCGACTGATCTGTATATAAAGTATCTTTCATTTCCAGTTCAAGTGGACAGATGAGTTCGACACAGTAACCAACACTTCAATATTTAGAAACAGGAGACCATTTGATAAGCAGAACTAGAAGCTGGCGGATAATGCTAGCTTTTCTTCTTTCTTAGAGGCTCTTGACTAACGTCTGCCACATATGAAATAAGGAACAAGAAGACAAGGATAGGAGAACAGTTAGCCATTTGTTTTAATGAAAAAGATGGACATATTCTTTCAATTTGCCCTTCCGTTTATAATTAAGGAATAACAAAACTGATAAGTTCGATTCCACCCTAGCAAATATAGTTTTACTGGGGACGCGTAGTACTGTTTTTCCGATTCTAACGCATAACAAAACGAAAATGTATAAATTTGTAAAATTACATAGATAAATAAAATCGTATGATAAAAGCATAATGAGGATGTTAAATTTGATGTATGCCCCTTTTGTGCTTCTTCGTAACATTTGTTTGTTTTATAGTGATTAAGATGATAACACAATGTTGACTGCTATAATCCTATTTTGACATTTTACCAATTGTGTCTGTTTGTTTTGTTCACGCATCGTTGTCAATATAATGGAATTTGATACGACTGTCATACAAGTGAGAGGTTTGGCTAGCCATAAAACCAGGTTCAATCCACCATTTTCTACATAAGAAAATGCCTGTACCAAGTCAGGAATATGACAGTTGTTATCTATTCGTTTGATGTGTTTGACCTTTGATTTTGCCATTTGATTGAGGACTTTCCTTTTGAATTTTCCTCGGAGTTCAGTATTTTGTGATTCTACTTTTGAAATAAAATAAAAGTCCGTGAAAGTTCATATGAAATGATTTTGACGCATGAAAGTCATTGCTAAACGTGATGGCATACACATTAAAACTTTCAAACTGATGTTATTACATTACCTCTACGATTCAAATTTAGATAAAAGCCATCAAAACGGCGATTTGTAGGTAAGTGTTGTTTTATTTTCTATTGTATTGTCGTACTCATTTATTGATCCAACCAATTCAATATGGCGGCTTACCACTGTGTTATTACACGTCAATCGTGAATTTAATGGTTAGTTATAGCCAATAGGAATTAATGTTACATACTAATTGCTTTAGCACCTTCTGTCGAGTGTTTTATCTTCTATTTTCATTTCCATGCACTCATAATTTACTCTTAATACAATCTTTTATCCCAAAAGTGGAGGCTGACATGCATGTGAACAGCCTAAGTATCTGATACAAATCGGAATCTTTTATTTTGTATGCCGAACGACCATATTTAAAAACGTTTAACATTAATGATTTATTGGTACCTCATGAATAGATATCAAATATCCTTTCAAACAACAGCTTTATCGACAATGGTCTCTTTTGATTGTCAAATTTTATGAATCACAATCGATACATATTACAAAAGTCATTTTATTGAAATTGATCAATGAAACATCCTATTTTGAGAGGAACAGATTATTTCAAATCGTTATAACTATTTGTGATGGAGGATCTCAGTATTCAATCGTCATTTTATCATTATGCATGTTATACGTATTCAAGATAAAGTTTGCAAAGGGTTCTAAAAAGTGTCAGGAAGGTTAAAATGATATGTCCAAAGTTGAGATAGAAATCAAATACAAAAAACTGAACTTAGCAATGAACACATCTTTTGCCTTAATCATTGATTTTGGGAGTTATATCTATGTTGAAACAATAACAAAGTTAAAAGCATTGAAAACTAAAACGCCCAAAATGTTGTGCCGAATCAAACTTAAGTATTTCCTGCTATTTCATATTAAGAAAAATATTCTTTGTTATTGACTTTTTTAACATTTTATGAACAGTCAAACAGAAGATGCTTATTTGATGTTTCGTATTGACATTAAAGCAACAGTAATTAACCAAAGTTCAAATCTCACAAATCTATTTATAAGACAAATCAAGGTAACAACCACAAAATATGGGAATTACATGATTCCTAAAGGGGAAGACAACGTACATTGACAAGGTAAACCTCTGGTATGCAGGCATCACATGCGAATCAGCTCTCGTACAGAATGTTACAATCGAGAATGGAACGCAATCGGTAAAATAAAAGATCAGACGACTATTCTCAAGACTGTGAAAACAAGTCGCCTGTGAGATGAAAAGTATTGAAAAAAAGTGCTGAATAAAACTAAAAAAGTAAAACAAAATTTACGAACTCCAAGGCAAATTCAAAAAGGGAAAGTCCATACAAACGGCCAAAAGCAAACGCCATCAATCAACGGAACAAGTGAAAACTAACTGCCATATTCCTGACTTTGTTCAGACATTTAAAAAAAAAAAACATAAAGCAACCCGTACAGGGGATGGGGCGTGTGGAAGAGGGTATTAAATCTTTTTCTTTCGAATAACCTCTTAAAATATGTTCAAAGAATCCCGTTTGAATCGTTTTACACTAGTAATTTTTGGGGCTCTTTATAGCCTTCTGTTCGGTGTGAGCCAAGACCGTACTTTGACCTAGAATGGTTTACTTTAATTTATAAATTTTGACATGGATGGAGGGTTGTCTCATTGGCACTAATATCACATCTTCTTATACCTAAAGATAGAATTTTCCAAAACTGTCCTTTAGTAAAACATTTATAGAATACTATAACAAAGGACGAGGACGTAAAGAACTATCAGTTGGTATAAACTCATCATAGATACCAGGATTAAATTTTATATTTACGCCAGACGCGCGTTTCGTCTACAAAAGACTCATCAGTGACGCTCGAATCCAAAAAAGTTAAAAGGCCAAAGTACACAGTTGACGAGCATTCAGGACTAAAATTCCTAAAAGTTTTGCCAGATACAGCTAAGGTAATCTATTCCTGAGGTAGAAAAGCCTTAATATTTCAAAAATTCAAAGGTTTTGTAAACAGTTAATTTATAAATATGACCATATCAATGATAATTCATGTCAGCACAGAAGCGCTGACTACTGGGCTGGTGATATCAGTTCTCACCTTTTTCCAAATCTGTAACTGTATAACAACCTCTGTCAGATACCATTCTGTCGGTGTCAGGAAAGCTGTTCTAGTTATTGTTCTAGAACAGTTTTTGGTGATTGTTAATAACAGAATTTATGGCGATTAGAACTGGTCCCAATTGACAAGCGTTTACATCCTCGTTCTTTGGTATATGCTTGGTTGGTATCTCATTGACAGTCATTCAATATCAAATTAGTTTGATATCATATGCTAAAAGTAAATACGGAGCCCTAAAATATATAAATGTATGACACACACTTCTATGCTCACATCACTTTTTTCCTTCAGAATAACCTTAAGTAGACGTTTGGAGGCCTAATCTTTACAAATATAAGCATCGAATGAAAAATGTTAGATGAAAGATGGTAGATACTTTATTTTCTAAAAACTATATACAAGTTTACAGAGAGAGTAACATATAAATACAAATACAATAGTTCAGGGTGCAGATGCAGTACGATAATGTAAAAGGAAGTACAACATTATGATGACATACATGTACAATAAACGCTTAAACTAAATATGAAGAAATCAATCTGGTGCTATACGTTTACATGGAGACAAAATAAAGGACGTTTTGAAAGAAAAATCGGTGCAAATATTTACCGTAGAGGTGGCAACATTTTGAATAACCTAATTTATACACGTTTACTGGCAAAATGTCGGATTTGTGACATGTCTTTGGTGAAGTACTGAGGAAATGTACATTAAGCTTATCAAACATTACGTGTACATACAGAAAACCGAAAACAGCAATGGAAGTAACATAAACCTCCATATTCCTAATTCTTACTGCTTCATATTCTTCTGATTCTTATCTCATCAATACTACAAGAAGAACATTTTATTTTGTTTGCCTATTTGTAAAGAGGGACGAAAGATACCAGAGGGACAGTCAAACTCATAGATCGAAAACAAACTGACAACGCCATGGCCAAAATAAAAGACAAACAGACAAATAATAGTACAGATGACAGAACACAGAAAACTAGTTATGGTATGGTGGTTGTCAGAAATAATGGCAAACTACTTTTCTGTGAGGCAAGGTTTGTTACCTCTTGTATACACGATCAAGTGTGCATTATGAATTATTTGATTCATCATGGACTTATCTCTATAGCAAGGAGCAGCAGATGTTATTCTGTAATCAACACTTGTGTGTTGAATATTTTTAAGTGATAGCTACACTAATTGTTTACCCAACAGGAAGGGTAAGCAGATCCTGCTCCACATGTGACACCCCTGGTGTTGCTCATATTAATACAATTTAATAAGTCTAATTCGGAAGGTCACATTCGGGAAAAGGTGGGAAGGGGTGTAGTTACGACAATTGGACCATATCCGTTCTCATCTATGAATCGGATATTCCATAACGGTCAACCAACTCGTGATAGCGTCCGTAAAATTTATGAAAGAACGATTTTAACTTCACCCTTGGAACTCTTGGTTTCATAGCTTCCTTGTGAGCAGCAACCCTCTATCTAGGAAATCATGATAGGAAATAGCTTTCATGTCAGCTCTTTTCCATTTGAATATGCTCTTCATCGTTTGTATTAAGGTGTTTTGATTTTCACATATTTTGATCTCAAGTATGAATAAAAAGATAGTTGGTGTCGAAATGCGCGTATGGTGCAGTTAAATTAATACGAGAAAATTTTCATAACTTTTAGACTGTGCGATCTACTCTCCTTATCACTTTTTCTGACATTTTTTAGTGAAATAATTAGAACACAATTCTGATTTATTGATATGTATTATAAATCTGTAACCATTTGTTTGTATGTTGTACATATCTTAATAATGAAAACCTCGTTAGCGGATTTTGATGTTTTGTTTATCGCTATACTTATCTATTCAAAATAAAGTAGATGCAAGTAACTTATAATTGTCTGTGCTTCTCTTACACACGATTTGACTCTACATTTAAAAAGGAAGAAATAACAAACTGTTCATTTGTATACAATAGTACTTCTGATAAGTTGAAAGACAATTTATCTGATTGAGAGTTGACTAATTATCAGGTGATTTAGTGTGTTTGTGGTCACGTTTTAACATACTATATTGAAAAGGTTTAAAATTTTTAAAAGAATAATTTGGGGTAATTTGATTAAAATCATCAACAGTCTATGTAAGAAACAAAATGAAAGAGTCCATCTGATGTCATAGAAAGATAACTAAAAAGTTACATAAAGAAGGAATGTTTTAACAAATTTATAACAAAGAAAACCTTCCGTAACTTTTAAATAATGTTTGAACTGAAGACGGATATACATATTTAAGTCTTCGTCGACATTTCTTTACCAGCGGAATTTTTGTTATATAGAAATAAACAAATATATCGAAATATGTTTCACAAAACAGGTGACCAACAGTTGTTAAAATAGAATTAGCTATCAATTGCATGTTCACTAAATCAAATTCTCGTATTTGATTTATAACATACTAACAGAACTCATATTGAAATTACAAAAGAAACAATTAACAATGAATGGACTGGTTTTACTTATCCCACCATTTTCTTTAGAAAATGCATGTACCATGTAAGTCCTCAAAAACCAGACGTTTATACAATTCATTATGAAAATAATATCCATATTTGTGCAGTTCACAGTAAAACCAAAACCAAATGTGTGCAGCCTGTAATTCAGTCATTTTGATTAGCGATATTATTAAATTTTTCAACATGTCTTGTACCTAATTCATTATAAAATGTAAAATAAGGAGTACAAATGTAACATATCATTGATACAATTTACTCTATCCCGAGTTGGTTGACCGTTATGGAATATCTGTTTCACAGATGACGACGAATATGTTTCAATTGTTGTAATTACAATCTCGTCTCCTTCCCCGAATGTGACCTACCGAATTAGACAAATCATCGGGTTTGTAGTTGCATGAGCAACACGACTGGTGCCACATGTGGAGCAGGATTTGCTTACCCTTTCGGAGCAACTGAGATTACCCCAGTTTTTGGTAGGGCTCGTGTTGCTCAGTCTTTGGTTTTCTATGTTGTTGTGTGTACTGTTGTTTGTCTGTTTGTCTTTTTCTTTTGTAGCGATGGCGTTGTCAGTTTATTTTCGACTTATGAGTTTGAATGTCCCTTTGGTATCCTTCGCCCTCTTTTAAGTATACCTCATATTAATTGAATTATCAAGCACATTTTTAAAGAGTCGCAGCTGCTGTGGACTACGATGTTAACACGTTAAGCATCTACAATGTACTTTATTTACGATGTTGCAGATATTATAGTATTCACCAAAATCTCGTCAATGATATCAGATTGATGATTTGTAACGTCAGACACGCGTTATGTCTTCACAAGACACATCAGCAGCGCACGAATCAAAACATTTGAAAGGCCAAATCAAAACAAAGTTGAAGAGCATTGAAGATCAAAGATATCAAAACATATGCCAAATACGGCCATCTGTATCAGGAGTTTAACAACACAAGTGTTTCAAATTATTCAAAGTTTTATCAACAGAAAATTTTCAGAAAATGACTGTTGTATTAATGACATATTTCATGTCAATACAACAAACTAGTTGTTAAGTATTACCTTTCGAAACTCGCGTGTTCAACAGAATGCGAGGGAATCTATGATACACAACATGTAATTTGTTAACACATACCAAGAAGATATATCATACTGCTGGTTTGAACTATGTAATGTTTACTTTCGGAATGTGTCTGTTACTAGAGTGTTTTGAAAAAAATGTATGACAAAAATACTGGAATCGAAGGCAATTTCAAATTTTATTGTCAATGAGTAGTTACCTTGAAACAAACCAATTAAATAATGAAAAAGCCGTCTCCACCACATCGGCTAGAGGTTTAGGGAAGAGTTGAGATCGCACAAAACATGTTTAACCCCGCCGCATTTTTGCGCCGGTCCCAAGTCAAGAACCTCTGGACTTGTTCGTCTTGTATGTTTTTTTAATTTGGGTTCATTTATATGTTTTTTTGGAGTTTAGTGTGACGTCCAATTTCGCTGAACTCTGAACTAGTATATATTATTGTTTAGGGGCTAGCTGAAGCCCGCCTCCAGATTTTACGGCTGTGTTGAAGACCCATTGGTGGCCTTATGCTGTTTTCTGCTCTGTTGTCGGATAATTATATCTTTGACGCATTCCCCATTTCCAATCTCAATTTTATTATAGTATCCACTATTTGTAATGATTACTTCCAATGTGCTTCCTAAATTAAAAATAAAATACATTAATTTTTGATAATGCTAAAAGAAAATGAAACATACTACATGTACTAAGCAGTACATTCGGAAGGTCAAAACTTGTTCATAAAGACAAGAGAACAAAATATAAAAACAACTAATAAAATAGTTTTAGGTGAAAATATATCAATTTTAACACTACAAAATCGGAATTAGGCTCTAGAATGTGTCGGTCAATTGTTTCGTTGATTTTAAATAGCCGTAAAATGTAAAATTGTATGAACATGCGATAGATGCCCTAAAATCATATTTTCTGTTTTGTACTTGTGTGTATGGATTTGGAAAATTCTGCATATATTTTTATTAATATTTTAAAACAAAATTAATGCTTCTGCAAAACATAAGCAATTAAAACTTTTATATGTTGTTATAAGCATGATGACATTGCGTGCTTATTTTGCTGGTTTAGAAACATATACCTATTCAAGCAGAAATATTATACGCGTTGTAAATTAGCTTTAATTAAGCTTTTCTAATAATAAATGTTAAATATCAGAATGGAATGACATTATAACCAATGATAACAACAATAATGGTGTTTATATTCGGATAATTTATATTCATGGTTACTATCAATGATAAAAATATCAATCACAAAGAAAATAGAATATAGACAAATATTGATCATGATGATGGTTATTTGATTTAGAACAATAGTCGGATAAAGGTAAAATTACATTTCGTCAATAAAGAAAAAACAAATCAACTGAAACCTTTCACTACTTTTATATTTCTAATTTCTGGCCTAAGTTTACACTCAAGAAAAAAAGAAAAGACATAATTTTCCTAAGAATATTTACCTTTTCTGGCAAAAACAATCAAACTGAAAATCTTATTTTTCAGTGTGTATTATTATTGACGTTAAACCAGGATGTTTTCGTAGCTTGAGTATTTGGAAATTGTTGGTACAGTATACGTTGTCACACTTTACAGCCAAGTCATAATTAGATATTGTATCAGTTTGTTGTATCTGTGTGACATTAGAACCATTTGGTCTAGCCAAGTCATAATTAGATATTGTATCAGTTTGTTGTATCTGTGTGACATTAGAACCATTTGGTCTAGCCAAGTCATAATTATATATTGAATCAGTTTGTTGTATCTGTGTGACATTAGAACCATTTGGTCTAGCCAAGTCATAATTAGATATTGAATCAGTTTGTTGTATCTGTGTGACATTAGAACCATTTGGTCTAGCCAAGTCATAATTAGATATTGAATCAGTTTGTTGTATCTGTGTGACATTAGAACCATTTGGTCTAGCCAAGTCATAATTATATATTGAATCAGTTTGTTGTATCTGTGTGACATTAGAACCATTTGGTCTAGCCAAGTCATAATTATATATTGAATCAGTTTGTTGTATCTGTGTGACATTAGAACCATTTGGTCTAGCCAAGTCATAATTAGATATTGTATCAGTTTGTTGTATCTGTGTGACATTAGAACCATTTGGTCTAGCCAAGTCATAATTAGATATTGAATCAGTTAGTTGTATCTGTGTGACATTAGAACCATTTGGTCTAGCCAAGTCATAATTAGATATTGAATCAGTGTGTTGTATCTGTGTGACATTAGAACCATTTGGTCTAGCCAAGTCATAATTAGATATTGAATCAGTTTGTTGTATCTGTGTGACATTAGAACCATTTGGTCTAGCCAAGTCATAATTAGATATTGAATCAGTTTGTTGTATCTGTGTGACATTAGAACCATTTGGTCTAGCCAAGTCATAATTAGATATTGTATCAGTTTGTTGTATCTGTGTGACATTAGAACCATTTGGTCTAGCCAAGTCATAATTAGATATTGTATCAGTTTGTTGTATCTGTGTGACATTAGAACCATTTGGTCTAGCCAAGTCATAATTAGATATTGAATCAGTTTGTTGTATCTGTGTGACATTAGAACCATTTGGTCTAGCCAAGTCATAATTAGATATTGAATCAGTTTGTTGTATCTGTGTGACATTAGAACCATTTGGTCTAGCCAAGTCATAATTAGATATTGAATCAGTTTGTTGTATCTGTGTGACATTAGAACCATTTGGTCTAGCCAAGTCATAATTAGATATTGAATCAGTTTGTTGTATCTGTGTGACATTAGAACCATTTGGTCTAGCTGATTTTATATCACCAGTATCATAAGCCATAAAATATAGACGGTTGTCATAGTTGTCTAAAAATCAAAGTGTTAGACATTTACAAATGAGTCAAATCATAAAGTTATAAACTTAACGAATGCGATATATCAATAAAAGTATTTCATTTGTATGATCAATTTTCCCATTAGCTTTCGTGAATTGTAACTACCTATCCTGTTTTCTGAGGGATTCATTTTGTATAAACTTTCATAAATGTGTACAGTTACATATGCGTTGACTGTTGTTTGTCTTTTCGTCTCTTTTCTTTTGTAAAATGGTGTTTAGTCTTTCTTCGACGTATTGGTTTTGAATGCACACTTTATATCTTCCATCTATACCAATTGATTAATGTAGTATGAAAGTGCTCTTAAACATATTACAGTATGATTTATTCTGTCACTATATTAGTTTTCCACGTAGCATTCTTCTAGATATTGTGTTAGACATTCGATATCTTGAAGTTTCGAAAAAAGTATCGAGATATTTTCGTTCGTCATCTACTTTTAGACACTTATTTTACGACTGAGCTTCTGTACTGTTCATTGCAATCCTAAATAAAGCTAAACTTTATGCATAAACATATTTTGTCCTTCATATATAAACAGCTTGATTAAGAACTTTGCGGAGGGTTTGACATAGCTCTGATATTACCACAATGCAGTTATAACAATGTATTTCCTCATGACTGAAAGTTTTCTGTTTACATTATTCCTAACTCGTTCGCTATGCCCGTGTCGAGGATGACTTTTATATTTCAATAAAGGTAATATATGTATATACATGTATCTAAATATTAAATGATTATGTACAGTATTCTGTGACCATAAGTTACTAAGAACTTTTACTAAACTCTTTCACAGATGCAAAGATTTGTTTTGAAAGTGTAGCTGCAAATTGAATATAACAGAACTATAAACAACTGTCATACAAGTGGGATGATTAGCTATCTTCAAAACCAGACTTAACGCGCCATTTTCTTCGGAATATGCCTCTACCAAGTCAAGAATAGGACAGTTGTATTCCACTCGTTTCGTAGGCTGATAATGTTTGAGTTTGTCAGTTTTTATAGACTCCTCCTTTTCGAAATGCCTTGGAGTTCGGTATTTTTGTTATACTTTTTGTGCTGTATATAGCCCTTCATCAATGAACAAAACTAATAAAGAATAGTCAATCAATAAAGGCCCCAGGGTAAACATGTTTGCCAGTCCCCCCAACCTCCCATAACTTAAAACATAGGTTTAACTGCACAACATAAGATCGAGAAAGGGATTGACTTATAACAACTGCTAACGACAACTGCGTAATATTTTTTACATCACGAGTTGGTTGACCGTTCTGGAAAATGAGGACATAGTCTTCTTTTCCTCAAATGTGAACTACCAAATTAGACCTTTCACGGTTTTGTACTTACATCAGCAACATGACCGTTTTCCCATGGGGAGTAGTTTTGTTTTCCCTTTGGGAGCACCTGAGATCATTCCGGTTTTTGGTTGGGTTTGAGTTGCTTAGTCTTTAGTTTTAGTCTATGTGTTTTGTGTACTGATGTTTGTCTTTTCGTCGTGTTTCGGTTTTTTGACTTGGCGTTGCCCTTTTGTTTTCGATTAATAAGTTTGAATATCCCTTTGTTATCTTTTAAATGAATACCCATTTGTTTTAGAAAAATAATGGTTTGAAATTTTAAGGATCCACATAAAAGTGAGTTAAATAATCATGGAACCATTCGATTTCTGTTGTCAGATGAATTAATTAACAACAAGCTTACCAAAAATCAAACCAACAATTTGATTAAGGTTAGTTGTAACAGTCCGCTTATCTGTTCCGATTAATCTTGCTTGTTTAATACTTCTTGCAGGAATCGGTTCATGAATACTATAATACATCAACCTATATAAATATATAAACAGCTTAGAACCGTCGTTTTCTTTGTGATAGTTTGATAACATGCTCATCGTTTCGTTGTTTGTCTTTTTTTTTGCTGTGTTGTCAGATTTTCTTCGACTACTGGATTTTGAATATCCCCTAGTAATTTCCGTCTTTTTATTTTCAAAGACTTATTTTTGTTAATAACTTCATGATGATTATGGATGACTGCTGAAAGTCCAGCGGCAAATTAAATGCATATTTAGGATGAGAGCATATTAATGTAATATGAGTATTAACCCTGCTTTGTGCTAGACCGACACGCCGGATTTTTTAATGTATTAATTCTAGGGATGTCAACGAGTACTCGAGTACTCGAGTATCGCTCGGTAATGCCGAGTATCGAATACCAAATTGATACTCGACTAATCGGTTTCCTGTCAGAATGTTGTTGCCTTCTTGAAGAACAAATATTTCCATTAAGAGCACCTCCGGGAAATTAAATATTAATCAAAATTAAAATACTTTCGAACGTTTGTGCTTAATTGTCATTTAAAATTCCTCCGAAAAGAGGTAGGCTATGAACAAGCGCACCTTTCCAAGGCTTTCACTTTTAGCTAATTGTGTCTTAGTCATTCCACCACCTCTGTACCGTCACAGCAACGCAGCAAAGTTGAGAAATCGACTTGTCCCAGAAAAAGTTGACAAAATAATATTTCTAAATAAGAACAAATTCGTTGTACCCTGTGTCGACCCTCAGAAAATGGTTAAAGGTATTAGTAAGTTCTAATCATCACCACTTTGTTGATCATAAATGGGGTTTTTTACGATTTCCAAATACTGTTGTTTGAGTAATCATTTGTCTATAGATGTTTATTATTTAAATGATTAGATTATTGACAGTTTGCATAATTAGTACATGAGCTATTAATTGTGGTATAAAATTCCTTGGACTATTATCTAGTCCTAGATAATAATGTTGAGGGTTTTATGTCCATAAGACAACGACCCACAGTACGTTAAATGGGTATAATTTTGTGTTTCCATTTTGTAGATGTTTTTCCGAGCGAGTACTCGAGTATCGCTCGGTAAATCAACGAGTACTCGATTAGTAAATCTTCACCGAGTTGACATCCCTACTTTATCACAATGTAAACAGTCCGCAAGAAGACTTGTCATTCTACCCGAACATATTATTCTGAGCCGACCAGTCTTTGCTCTTACTAGCGTGCTCCTTCCCGAACATGTTATTCTGAGCCGACCGGCCTTTGCTCTTACTAGCGTGCTCTTACACGAACATATTATTATGAGCCGACCAGTCTTTGCTCTTACTAGCGTGCTGAGCGAAGAAGCAGTAAATACTAATTGTAAAGTCTTTGGTTTGACCCTGCCGGGGATAGAACTAACGACATCTCATACTCAAGGCGAACACGCGACCACACCACGCGAGACGGTTGTGTTAATAACTTAGTTGAATTTTCAAACCAAACCTGAATGACATGCTATGCCTAATGACATGCAACTGTGAAGAATGGTCAGCGTACATTTTTGAAATCACTACAGATGCTTCTGATATGTTGTATTTAGTACATAAACATTGTGTGTGTATTAAAATACTAGTAATCAAAGAATAGGACACACAGCATTTTTGATTTTAAAGTGTTTCATAGTTCATCAAGATGTGTTATTTCAGTCTGTTATTGCTGAATATAATGCCATAATTACCATAAATATATATTCCGAATACAAGTACATTATGTTTTTTTTTTCTATTTCTCAAGATATATGATTCAAACCGTTACAATGATGTGTAACATGGCAATATTTTAGGGATTTGTTTTTTGGTCAAATGGCATATAACCAAACATTGATTTTCGAACAGCTGATTTACATTCTTAGAACTGCAAATATAGAAACGTTTATACCATTTTATAGTTGTGTGCCTCTGTAATAATAGATAAACATAGCGATATTCATCAAAATACTAGAATACTTTAAAAAAGAGAGGCGAAAGATACCAAAGGAACATTCATATTCATAAGTCAAAAATAAACAAGGCCATGGCTAAAAAAGAAAAAGACAAACAGACGAACAAAGTAAACAAAACACAACATAGAATACTACAAACTGAGCAACACGAACCCCACAAAAAGTGGGATGATCTCAGGTTCTCCGGAAGGGTAAGCAGATAATGATAAATGCATGTATCTGTATACATGGATATCAATATTTTTGAAAAATGTACTCCCTGTCTAAGAAGGTTAATTTATACAACATCATATCAAGATTTGCGATAATGTTGTGTATATTAACCTTCTTAGACAAGGAGTACATTTATGCAACCAAAGAATACAGCAGAATTACCTATTTTCGAAGTCCACCGTAATAGCCCATGGAAAATCTTCATAAAGTATTGTAATTATATTTGATCCATCAAAATTGCATCGGGCAATTCTACCCCCTCGTATCTTCTCTGTCTCTGTAGAGATGCTCGTAAACAGGATCAACAGCTACGTCTGCAGGGTTACTTACTGCTATGACAATTGTCTTCAATGACTGTTCTGATGGATAATGTAATCTGCGATTATAAGGAACAGACCGATTTAGAATTTAAAAGTCGTTTCAAAATAACACGTAAACGTATATGATTGAAGACAAATTTGGTGACATCCTACATTTGTAATATTTTCAGTATTTTTATTATAACTAGCCAACAAAATTCTACAAAATGGCATTTGAAGCCGGTAAATTTTGAAAACGCCAGACCTAGAGAAGTTTGATAATTTAAAGAAAGAGGAATTAGTGTTGCTTGCTAAACATCTGAAATTAGACTTTAGAGTATCTATGAGAAAAAATTATAAAACTTTGGTAAAAGACAAATTAGTTGACGCAGAAATTTTAGGTGAAGAGGCTCTTGATCTTAAGGTCGAAAATGTTGACGCTATCAAATTAAAACAGCTTGAATTAGAACATGAACTCAAAATAAAACAATTGGAAAAAAAGAAAGACAGGCAGAACTTCAAATGAAGGAACGGTTAGAGATGGAGAAAAGAAAAGAAAAGAAGATGAATTTAAATTAAAACAGGCAGAACTTGAAATGAAAGAAAGGTTAGAGATGGAGAAAAGAAAAGAAAAGAAGATGAATTTAGATTAAAACAGGCAGAACTTGAAATGAAAGAAAGGTTAGAGATGGAGAAAATAAAAATTGAAATGGTCAAAGGAGAATGTAACACTAATGTACAGTCGAAATCAGAACATTTTGATGCAGCAAAAATATACGTTTGGTTCCCAGATTTTGTGAAAAACAGTTGATAAATTTTTCCACAGTTTGAGAAAATTGCTCATAATTTGAAATGGCCGAAGCCTTTTAGGACTACAATGCTGCAAAGTGTTTTTGAAGGCAAGGCCGCTGAAATTTACTCAGCACTTTCATCCGAACAAAGTTCTGATTATGACACAGTTAAAAGGAAGTTTTGAAAGCTTATGAACTAGTGCCAGAAGCATATAGACAGAAGTTTAGATCTTATAAAAGTTTGATTCACAAACCTATGTTGAATTTGCTACGGAAAAGAAGACCTATTTGATCAATGGCTTACGTCAAAGAAAATAGATAACAATTTTAAGAACCTAAGACAACTGATGTTATTAGAAGAGTTCAAGCAATGTGTTCATTTAGACTTAAAAACACATTTAGATGACAAAACTGTTGAGACATTACAAGATGCAGCTGTTATTTCCGATAATTATACCCTGTCACATAAAAGAAGTTTCAAAGGTCACAATTTTAATACTTCAGTGGAAATTACAAGAATCAAAGCACTGAGCGTACTGTTAGTAAGCCTGTTGCACAGAATAAGAGTCAGTCTAGTTATAATATGTCTAGTCCGAAATTGGATACTTTTGAGAAGAAGTCACTGACTTGTGCTTATTGTAAGAAGAATGGTCGCCTGATGGCTGATTGTTTCAGACTCAGAAGAAGAATGAAAGAGATAATAAGCCCAAGACCAGTGCTTGTACGACACCCCGTGTTACCAATACGTTGGAATGTCCTGCGAGTCAGGCTTTTAAGTCCAGTTTTGGTGATTACATGGAGGATTATAAACCTTTTATGTCTGATGGGTTTGTTTCTATTGTTGATAATACTACTCCTCAGCCTATTAAGATTTTACGGGACACTGGAGCTTCTCAGTCTTTATTGTTAGAAGGTGTGTTGCCTTTGTCCGAGGAGACTTCTGTTGGTGCCTCCGTTTTGTTACAAGGTGTGGAGTTAGGTTGTATAGATGTTCCCTCCATCGTATTTATCTGAAGTCAGATTTGATAACTGGACCGGTTGTTGTGGGTGTTCGTCCTAATCTCCCTGTTGAGGGTGTTTCGTTATTGCTAGAAATGATCTAGCTAGGAACAAAGTGGTTGCTGAACCAATTGTTACCAGTGAACCGGTGGTGGATGCTAAATCACCTGAAGATGATGCTGAACTGTATCCAGCTTTCGTCGTTACTAGGGCGATGACTAGAAAACAACAAAATGAGGATTTGCAAGAAAACCAGTTTGATTACATGGACCTTTCTGACACCTTTCTAGCCGACATTGAAGGTCCCGGTAGCTCAAAGGAGGCCGTAATAAGACCACCTAGTATTAGCAAGAATGTAATTATGCCATGGCCAGACGTAAACAGCCATTCATTAGACCGAAGGAAATTTGTCGAAGAACAAAATAAAGACCCTGAAGTTCTTAAGCTCAGCAAGAGGGCTCAACCACAGGAGGAAGCAGACAAAGTGGCTGAATGCTATTACCATCAAGACGGCATTTTAATGAGAAAGTGGAGGCCCCTGATGCTACCCCAGAGGAGGAATGGAGAGTGGTATACCAAGTGGTGGTGCCGAAAATTTATAGTCAAGAAATTATTGGTCTTGCCCATGACACCCCTTGGCTGGACACTTAGGTATAAGGAAGACTTGCCTTAAGATCTTGCAGCATTTCTACTGGCCAAGACTTAGAAATGATGTCGCAGAATACTGCAAATCATGCCATATATGTCAGGTTGTTGATAAGCCTAACCAGAAAATACCACCAGCACCACTTCTGCCTATACTCATTGATTGCGTTGTACCTTTACCGAAGACCAAGACTGGAAATGCGTATTTAATGACGATCATGTGTACCTCCACTCGTTTTCCTGAGGCTATTCCGTTAAGGAATATCAAGACACCTACTATTGTCAAAGCTCTGATCAAATTTTCACGCTAGTAGAACTTCCAAAGTCTATACAGTTCGGCCAGGGTTCAAATTTCATGTCAGGTTTATTTCAGCAAGTCGTGTACCAGTTAGGGATTGCTCAGTATGGATCAAGTGCTTATCATCCAGAATCTTAAGGTGCCTTAGAACGTTTTCATCAAACATTGAAGAACATGATCAGAACTTTTTGTCTTCAATTTGACAGGGACTGGGATGATGGTGTTCACTTTTTACTTTTTGCGGTCCGAGAGGCTGTTCAAGAACCTTGGTTTTAGTCCCTTTGAGTTGGTATTTGGTCATACTGTAAGGGACCTTTAAAATTGATAAAGGAAAAGTGGCTTACTGAACACACTGACTTGAATCTTCTAGACTATGTATCTAGATTTAAAGAAAAATTATATACTGCTTGTCAAATTGCTCAGAACAATTTAAAAACTCTTCAGAATAAGATGAAAATATGGTATGATAAAGATGCCAGGGACAGATTTTTGAGCCTGGTGATAAGGTAATTGTATTTTTGCCAGTCCCTAGACATCCATTACAAGCTAAATATTGTGGTCCTTATACCATAGAGAGTAAAATTAATGATTTGAATTATATTGTAAAACACTAGGTCGGCGTAAACAAAATAGAGTGTGTCATATTAATATGTTAAAACCATATTTTGAGCGTACTAATGAAGGTGAGAGTAAACCAGTTGCCACTTTAGCCATGGTTAAATTGGAGAACAATCATGACAAACCAGATGTAATTGAACCACCTTTTAGTTCTAAAACTATAGAAGAGACAGTTAGATTGAAAATTCAGAAATTTTGTCTAATTTAGATTCAAAACTTGCACATCTGTCTTTTGATCGTAGAGAAAATTAAAAGCTTTGGTATTTTCTTTTAAAATCTTTTTCCAGATGTGCCAAATAAAACCACTGCTGTTTGTCATGATGTCGATGTTGGTGATGCTTCTCCAATTAAGCAACATCCTTACCGGCTCAATCCACTCAAACTTGAATTTATGAGACAAGAAATTAAATATATGCTTGACAATGATATTATTGAGCCGAGTAACAGTGAATGGAGCTCTCCTTGTCTGCCTGTGCCCAAACCAGATAAAACCTTTCGTTTCGTAACTGATTTCAGAAAAGTAAATTCTGTTTCAAAATCTGATTCCTATCCGATTCCAAGGATAGACGACTGCATTGATAACATTGGACAAGCAAAATTTGTGAGCAAATTTGATTTATTGAAAGGTTACTGGCAAGTCCCATTGACACAGAGAGCTCGAGAAATATCAGCTTTTGTCACACCAGACGGCTTATTTCAATATACTGTAATGCCGTTTGGCATGAAAAGTGCTCCAGCTACATTTCAAAGAATGATCAATAATGTTATAAAAGATTTAGACTGCTGTTATGCTTATATTGATGATCTTATTGTATGTAGTGATAGCTGGGAAGAACATTTAACACATTTATATGATACTTTTGATAGATTGTCACAATCAAATTTGACTGTAAATCTTGGTAAAAGTGAATTTTGCCAGGCCACTGTTGATTATTTAGGGCATACAGTTGGCCAAGATCAAGTGAAACCTATTATGGTTAAAGTGGATGCAATTACTAAATTTCCTCCTCCTACAAATAAAAACAACTTATAAGATATTTAGGCATGATTGGATTTTACAGGAAATTCTGTTCAAATTTTGCTACTGTTGTTCAACCATTGACTCATCTTTTACGGAAAGATTCTAAATTCATCTGGAGTGAAAATTGTCAAAATGCTTTTAAAAATAGCAAATCACTTTTAATTAATAGTGCAGTTCTGATTACTTCAGACTATGAAAAACAATTCAAACTTGCCGTTGATGCAAGCGATGTAGGAGTTGGAGCTGTTTTATATCAAGAGACAGATCATAATGTTGAAAACCTATATCATATTTTTCTAAGAAATTAGATAAACATCAGAAAAATTATTCAACTATTGAAAAGAGTGTTTAGCACTGTTGTCTGCACTTCAACATTTTGATGTATATTTAAATCCCACTGTGCATCATATTCTTGTTTATACTGATCATAATCCTCTCACCTTCATACATAAAATGAGAAACAAGAACCAGAGATTGACTAGGTGGAGTTTATTGTTACAGGAATATGATGTTATTGTAAAACATATTAAAGGTAAAGATAATGTAATAGCAGATGCTTTATCTAGAATTTATTGAAACACTTTGTATATACTATGCATTTTATACATATTATTCATGAAAAGTTTTTGTTACACTCAAACTTTTTTAAGGGGAGGTGTTATGATATTGTAACTATTATATTTATTTAGTTGGCCTAATTTGTTTTGTGTGGCCTAAGAATGTTTACATTATATTTTGTTATATTGTGTACAAATTATACACATTGTGTTACAACTATGCATATAATACTGCAGTGAAAAATATTTAAGCTGCTTTTAGTAATCTAAGAGTAAAACAATTCTATTATAAGCTGTTGAATATTTGTTTTCCATTTGTTTTATCCTGACAGTACATAAATGTAAATTTTCAAAACATGTGTTTTGCTATATCAACATGATCAATATTGTCATCGTAAAATATTAACAAAACATGAAATACAAAAGCCGCATGACTAATGTAATAATGTGAGACTTAATAAAAATCATACCTCATTATGTCTTTAACATTGTACCTTGGAAGAAAAAGATATCCATGTTTGAAGTCATATGCCATAGAATACACATAATCGCCTACTGTAGCCAGAACTGTACTGTTGCCAGTGGCAACATTAAGTTCTTTGACGTAACCATTAATGGAAAATACAATTTTCATATCTTGGCCTGGAAAAAAAACATAATTTACAATAACTTGTTGCAACGGAATTGAAGTTCTTGAAAGAATTGTAAGAAATAAATGTTGACACTTTGAAAGCATTTACGACATTCAAAAACTTTAAATTATTATTGAAACGATGACATTATCCCCATGAAATATTCCCACGATTTTGTTTTTCAGGGAGAGCATGGGGTGTCTTTCATATCTTCAAATGAGTCATTCATTCTGTATCAGATGTTTTAAAAAAAATCACGACGAACGTAAAATGGAGAAGCCAGGGTTTTCGATATCACAAACTAGTCAAAACATTTACTAAATTTTATCATCGGTACAAGAACATCATTCGTAAATATAGCTCAACATGCAGACTTCTTATACGTTCAGGTATTTCACATCCAATCTTTTATGGTAATATTCTTTATAAAGCACTAAAATGTCAGTACTCACCTCAGAAGCTAACAAAACCTTTAAATAGACTTATTAAGAAGGGATATAGTTACGATACTGTTGTCAGGTCATTAAAGATTGCATATTTTGGCTTTAATATTGATTCACTTATAGGGTCTTTGCATCGGAACTAAACACATTTATTTAAAAACCAGTTGTTGGCATGACACGGATTATGCTCTTCTCATATATTTTATGATGGTATGATACTAAACCCCTAACGGGAGGGATTGTGCCTGATATCCATATGATGAAGACATAATCTTTCAATCAGTTTAATTGAGGTCTGGAGCTGGCATGTCAGTTAACTGCTAGTAGTCTGTTGTTATTTATGTATTATTGTCATTTTGTTTATTTTCTTTGTTACCTCTTCTGACATCGGACTCGGACTTCTCTTTAACTGACTTTTAATGTGCGTATTGTTATGCGTTTATTTTTCTACATTGGCTAGAGGTATAGGGGAGGTTGAGATCTCATAAACATGTTTAACCCCGCCGCAATTTTGCGCCTGTCCCAAATCAGGAGCCTCTGGCCTTTGTTAGTCTTGTATTATTTTTACTTTTAGTTTCTTGTGTATAATTTGGAGTTTAGTATGACGTCCATTATCACTGAACTAGTATATATATTTGTTTAGGGGCCAGCTTAAGGACGCCTCCGGGTGCGGAATTTCTCGCTGCATTGAAGACCTATTGGTGACCTTCTGTTCTTGTCTGTTCTGTGGTCGGATTGTTGTCTCTTTGACACATTCCCATTTCCATTCTCAATTTTAAGCCGTATGTTTTAATTGTTAGGTTATTCTTTCTACTATTGATTGCTTGAATTTTGCTTAACACATACATATTGTTTCTTTTTTTAAGATATATTGCATGAGAAGAAAACAATGTTATTCTGAGAATATCTTTTACACTACTTACTGTGTTTGTGCATAATATGAACATACTACACAAAAAGAAGAAACATTATTCAACACAAACTCTACCAAAAAGCGAAGAAATACTCAAATTCTAAGGAAGAGTTGACAATTTTTTTTTCAGGTAGCACCAATCGTGCTAATCGTTGCAAATAACGTCACTTTAAATAATGACACAATCTGCGGAAGGAGCACGGATTGTGACAACTGCAAGTTGAAGAAATTCCTAGTGATGAGTGCTAAATGTTTGAAAGACGGAATCCTTTTAGTGTCGGTTTAGACGAAATTTGAAAATTGTCGATTCAGTATCGAATTGAATCTGGCGCTGTTGCACTTCTTGATTTAGTATTTCTCGAAAACAATTATATAGTACGAAAGACGTATAACATCTATAAAAACTATTGTTATCCGTTTCTCAGATGATAGCAGATATGTTCTTAATGTCGTAACTACAATCCCGTCCCCTTTTTCCGAATGTGACCTTCCGAATTAGACTTATTACCGAGTTTGTACTAACATGAGCAACACGACGGGTACAACATGCGGAGCAAGATCTGCTTACCCTTTAGCAGCACCTGAGATCACCCCAGTTTTTGGTTGGGTTCGTGTTGCTCAGTCTTTAGTTTTCTATGCTGTTTTGTGTACGTACTATTGTTTGTCTGTTGGTCTTTTTTTTTAGCCATGGAGTTGTCAGTTCATTTTCGACTTATGAGTTTCATTCGAATGTCCCTTTGATATCTTTCGCCTCTCTTTTGATTAATACAAATGTTATAAATGATTGGTTCATTAGTACATAAATTGTATCCATCAGTACGTAATATTGTTGATAAACTCACATCAGTATCATAATTTCTTGAGTTTGTTGAAGGGTTTCCAAAGAGGACAAAGGTGAATTGATCAATAAGAAGTCAGACGTATCCATGATGACCCCATTTTGTACATCATTAATTAAGACTGTGTCAGAATAGGTATTCAGAAAGATATATCTTGTGTCAGACATTAACTTATACAATATTATTGATATTTTGTTATTCTCCAAAACTAAATTTAAATGTAGTATACAAATTTAAATGCACAATACTCTTGTTTCTTGAATAGCTTCATCAGTGACCACAAGTTTAAGAATCAAAATAAACATAATTTTAATGAACATAAATAGCTTGCTGTTCGGTGTGAACCAAGGCTGCGTATTGAAGGCCGAACTTTGACCTATAATTGTTAACTTTTTATTCGTTGTGACTTGGATGGACAGTTGTCTCATTGGCACTCATACCACATCTTTCTTATTTATATAAAGAAGGGAAATTGTATACACAGAAAATCAAACTCATGCGATTTTTCTGATGGAGTTTTAAAATTAGTTTTAGAACTGATCCATATTAATACATTGAATAGTAAATCTGCATATAGATATAAATAAGAAGATGTGGTATGAGTGCCAATGAGACAACTATCCAACCAAGTCACAATGTGTAAAAGGTAAACAATTATAGGTCAAAGAACGGCCTTCAACACGGAGCCTTGGCTCACAACAAACAACAAGCTATAAAGGGCACCAAAAGACTAGTGTAAAACAGAAAATCAACGGTCTAATCTATATAAAATACGAGAAACGAGAAACACTTATGAACCACACCAACAAACGACAACCACTGAACAACAGGCTCCTGACTTAGGACAGGTGCATACAAATGCAGCGGGTTTAAACGTTTTAACAGGCGCCAATCTTCACAGCTATATGGCTTACCTTTGATCAAATCTCGTAAAAAGATTAAAAAGTGACCAGACAAGATAACAATAAAAACACTGAGGGAATCGTTTGATCCCAAAACGAAGTGAAACCCGGTACATTGACAGGTCAGGCGTTTCCTGTTATACATGGATCATCTGCCGTGCGAACTAACGCTATTACTAATACTATTATTTCCGATTGCCAGAACAGAAGCCATGAACACTAGGTGGAATGTTTACAAGTCTAATCACACAATACATATACCTACACAAAACTGAAGACAGCAAAGCAAGTAACATAAATCTCCAATTTTCGAATTCTAGTTGCATTATATTCTGTGTTGTAGTGTTTCTCCTCACGCTTATCTATGAAAGATAACATTCAATTATAAATGTAAATATAGTAAGTCGTTTTGGAACTGAATTTTGAATTTTTTTTTTTTATCAATGTTTTGTACACCAGTGTTTAAATAAAATGATTTGAGAGGCATTGTTTCAATTGGCATAATATACAGTCCTGTGCTTCTTATTATTTGTCATTTTCAAAACCAGAATACATTATGATGGCTCGTTTGACAAAATTTCAAGTAAATTGAAAGACAAGTAAACAAACATGTCAGAAAAGTTCTTTGCTATACCAATAGTTTAATACATTTGTTTCGTGGGAAACAAGTTTGTTTTTTTTTTATCTCAAAATTTCAAAATGTCAATCTGACAAAATGTGTTTTCTTTTAATTAAAACAACACATGAAATGATTATAAATGTGCGACATGTGGAGCAGGATCTGCTTACCCTTCCGGAGCACCTGAGATCACCCCAGTTTTTGGTGGGATTCATGTTGTTCAGTCTTTAGTTTTCTATGTTGTGTTTTGTGTACTATTGTGTACTATTGTTTGTCTGTTGGTCTTTTCATTTTAGCCATGACGTTGTCAGTTTATTTTCGACTTGTGAGTTTTAATGTCCCCTTGGTATCTTTCGCCTCTCTTTCGTAAAAGGATGAATAACAAGGAATTTGTTACCAGTTAATAACTATGCCGTACATTCTATGTTACATGTTGTTTTAATTCCGCATTCCAACTCATCAAAGATTCCAGACTAATAACTTAACCAGCTTGACAAGCGTTTCGTTTATGTTAGGCTCACTAAAGGTCAATCAGATGCTATCAAGTAACTTGAAAATTTACCATTATGTAACTCAGAAGCAGTTTTAACAGATATTATTAAACATGAAGTCACTGTTGTCTTTCGTTAACGAATTTTGTCATACATCACTTTACATTATATCGGTAAAGTTGAAACCCAAGAAATCTCAACGAAACACGAAAACGCAGATTCAGTTTGATTTATCACGAATTTAAATCGTTCTTATAAAAAAAGATAATTTGACCAATAGAGTAAATTGTCCCGGTAACACATTTCCCACTTAAAAATTAATCAACAAAGCACCTAGTAAAATACATGAAACATTACCAGACGAATACACAAATAAATTAAAATATGAGCCTAAGATTAGATAGTTAACTGAATAAATATTTTGTACAGAATTTAAAGCTTAAACGTTTATACTGTTAATCATAACGAATACTAAATTATAGCCACAAACCTTTGCGTAAGTATATTGGTTACAGGGAACATCAGCTTTGTACATACACAACAAAACTATTGTTTTAAAAAATGAAAACAACACGACAAGTTTATCTAAAAGATGACCCAATAATCATTCTTTTGTTATTGATAACTACAAGGACGTCAAATACTAAAAATATCGTAACTGTGTTATTGTTCCTGATACAAGGTGATTCAGACATGTTGCTACACCGAATCAACCTTCATGTAAGATATTAAACAAACAAATACAAGTACACAAAAATTTAGAAGGACAATGTATAGCTTTACTTCGAAACAAAGAATGTTGATTGTGTTGAGGGATGTCCTTATTATACCTTTTGTTTTTGATAAATACTCAAATATTGCAAAAATTTAACAGCTTCAGTGCGGTTAGAGTTATGTTTAATCGTCTGTGATGTAGTGATTGGGTAATAAATAATCAATAATTCTTTTCGAACATGGCTCTATCGTGAAATTAATTCAGGAATATTAGCGCTACCCCAGTAAGCCTAAATTACATGTTAAAATCTTTGTTATCACGAAAGGTATATTTCTGAATAATGGTTTAAAGTAGATATAAATACAAAATTATGCGTGGTAAATTTTTCATCTGACGAAAAACTGCGGCTCAAATCTAGGGATGCTAGTTGATTTGGTACTCGATCTTTGAATGAATTTGTCTATTTTTATAGATTCAGATTTAAAAAAAATAAAGTAATTCGACCTACTTTTCATTTACCTATAATCGACACACAACTTGAAACTCTTGTTCCCAGCAAATATATAGCAAGGGAATCATGATTCTTGTAGGAAACGCAAGTGTTTGAATATCGTATTAACTGGGAGATATATACTGTATATATTGGCGCTGCTGTATATTTTCTACATAGAAAGGGAAACTTCATCACAGGGAAGCTGAACATATCTCTTTTGTCGTAAGATTTGTTCGCTACAAACTCTTATTGAATATTACTGAATCAATATTTGAGACGGACATAAATGTGTATGTGGCAGATAAAAGAGAGATAGCATAGGCATATATTATTTTTATCTTGCATCTAAGAAATGACAAATGTCAAATATTAGTGTTAAATAGGTTTTTATTCCCTTAACCATTTCTACTTTGGTAATGGAGGAGCATATTTATGATCATTTAACAGGTACATACAAATGTTCACCTCATTTGTTCGCCAAATGTTACAACTAATCGTACAAACCGATCCATTTTTTCATACCTGCTTGGTACAAATCATTTTTTTGTTTCTCCTATACATTCAAACTTCTTTTAAATTGAGTTTTAACGAGCGTATTGCTGTGTGTTTATTTATTCCACATTGGCTAGAGGTATAGGGGAAGGGTTGAGATCTCACAAAACATGTTTAACCCCGACTCATTTTTGCGCCTGTCCCAAGTCAGGAGCCTCTGGCCTTTGTTAGTCTTGTGTGTTCTTTTAATTTTAGTTCATTTATATGTTTCGGAGTTTAATGTGACGTACATTTTTACTGAACTAGTAGACATTTTTGTTTGGGGGACAGCTGAAGCCCGCCTCCGGGTGTGGGATTTTCTCGCTATGTTGAACACCCATTGGTGGCTTTTGGCTGTTTTCTGCTCTTTGGTCGGGTTGTTGTCTCTTTGACACATTCACCATTCCATTCTCAATTTTTAAATAACTTTAGTAGTAAGTTTCAATCAAGCTTTTTTGTTCATTTTAGAGGTAGTATTGACAAAACAGCTGTAGCTGCATTTGTTATCTTTCTGTTAAACACATTTTGACCATACTATCCAATTAATATAATGCCTTTTAATCTTTTGTTCAACTGTATGTTCGTCTTACTGGTAGCTAAACCGGATAGTTTCTTATTCTGTGTTAAACTTTACGACACATGTTCAAGAATGACAATGATGAAGATTAGTGTGCACGTTAAACTGATTGTATCCTATCTTATCTTGTGTTAGTACCAAGTTATTCCATTTCGACAATCTTTTTCGAGCTCCTTTATTTCTTTGTTTGTTTCTTGTTGTTTTCTACGGTGGAGTCGGGTATCTGTGGTTCAGATGTGATCTGTTGTTCTGTCCAATATGCTGCAGTCAATATATCAAACGTTCAAAAATACTGTTTTTATTATAACTTTGTGGTAAAAGATATAATTATTATTTAACTACACCTGGTAACAGTACGCATTTACTCATCCTCCTGATCTCCTGAGTTCACCCTAGTTTTTTTTTTTTTTTTGGGGTTGTGTTCATCAGTATTTAGTTTCTGTGTATTCGTCCTTTCTTCGTATTTGTTATTTTTGCCTTGGTATCCAAAGGATATGTCGTATCCATCCATGACACAAAATCAGTGGATGACATTGTTTTGTTGTTCTTCATCTCAAAGTCACAGTTAGAGCAAAAAATTCGAACCTCACTGTAATTTTAAGACGGCCATTAGTTTGGGTGGAATTCTTTGCAAAATGATTTGGATAGACTTTGTAAGATGTTACACCACCAAATCTGGCCTGATCAAAAAACGAACTTACTGGAAACTAGTATTACAAAACGTATGAATGAATTCTAAAATTGAGTGCATTTATTACCAGTTTCTCATATATGACGTACGTGGTTTGGTGTATCTGAAGTCCAGGTAATCAGTAAGGTCTAATGTGTAAATAACATAACGGTATATTGATCCCGCACCCCCACCCCGCAAATAAATTGAAAAGGAAACATTTAACGTGGATAGTAATGGGGACCAAACATTTTTGGTGTGCGTCTTATGAAAATTTTATTACACACACTAGCCTAAAATTGAGAGAATGATGTGGCACAGATAGGAGAAGTTATCTAAAGAATAAAAATACATCAACACTTTGAAAATAAGGAAGAGCATACACCTCAAGCACGTGGAAATTTTCTACGGCCTCAACGCAGCACAAGAGACAAACTCCGTTAATATAATAGAAAAACAAAGGTTTATACTATTTGCAAATTACTCCTTACCACTAACTAAGTTATGAATGAGTTGTGATATGTTTACTTTGCTTTCGAAAATTACTCCTTAAAATTAATTACAGGTTTTTTTTAAACAGGTTCAATATATTTCATTAACGTTAATTCAACAAATTGTCAGTTTATGCAATTGTGCCGTCTTTAAATTTGGTTTTCTATCCCGAAAGTTCTATTTTTGCTTTATTCCATAAAATATTGCTGTGATGTTTTAAACTGTTCAAATGTATGCTTTCATCATGCTTTAACTACATTGTAGTAAGATTAAAAGAGGGGCGAAACATACTAAAGGGACATTCAAACTCATAAGTCGAAAATAAACTGACAACGCCAATGGGTTAAAAAGAAAAATACAAACAGACAAACAATAGTACACAAAACACAACATAGAAAACTAAAGACTGTGCAACACGAGCCCCACCAAAAACTGGGGGTGATCGAAGGGTAAGCAGATCCTGCTCCACATGTGGCACCCGTCGTGTTGTTCTTTCTTAACTTTCTTTGTTTAAATCTCATGTACGATCTTCATGATATCCTATGCAATCAATTAAATATTTTATTATTTTCATTATATGCTTACATGATTGTAGATATTTTATTCTTTTCATTATATGCGTACACGATTGTAGATATTTTATTATTTTCATTATATGCGCATGCGTACACGATTCTAGATATTTTAGACACAAAAATGTGGCAGAAGATACCAAGGGAAAATTCAACACTCATAAGTTGGAGAAAAACTGACAACTCTTTGAAAATAAACGAAAAATAACGAAAACAAAAACAACATGTATACATAATCTTTTAATCAGTTTAACATGTTTAATTGAGGTCTGGAGTTGGCATGTCAGTAACTGCTAGTAGTCCTTTGTAATTTATGTATCATTGTCATTTTGCTTAGTTTCTTTTTTTACCTATTCTGATATCGGACTCGGACGTCTTTATAACTGAGTTTTACTGTGCGAATTGCTATGTGTTCCTTTATTCTACATGGGCTAGAGGTATAGGGGGAAGGTTGAGATCTCACAAAACATGTTAAACCCCGCTGCATTTTTGCGCCTGTCCCAAGTCAGGAGCCTCTGGCCTTTGATAGTCTTGTATGTTTTATAATTTTAGTTCATTTATATGTTTTGGAGTTTAGTATGACGTCCATTTTCACTGAATTAGTACACATTTTTATTTAGGGGCCAGCTGAGGACCACCTCGGAATGCGGGATTTTGTCCCTACGTTGAAGACCCATTGGTGGCCTTTGGCTGTTATCTGCTCTTTGGTCAGGTTGTTGTCTCTTTGACATATTCCCCATTTCCATTCTCAATTTTATAATACTACATCTAAATATTGAAGATAAGCAACACGAACCCTGCAAAAACATTTTCTCGAATAAACTAAATTCACCATGATTTTGCTTTGATGTTGTTTTACTCTCATTGGTTTTCCAAATAGTTGTGTGCACTTTTAAACATTTTCTCGAATCAACTAAATTCACCATGATTTTGCTTTGATGTTGTTTTACTCTCATTGGTTTTCCAAATAGTTGTGTGCACTTTTGCTTTATGAGTTTGACTGTCCCTCTTGTATCTTTCGTCCCTCTTTTGCTTTAGTTTCTCGTTTACTTTTCTTTCCAACCATATACTGTGCAATTGGTTTGTATTCTTTTTATCCCATTTCTAGTTTTGAATGTTTACTTGGGATTATTTTTCTTAATGTAATCATATTTTCTATAATTTTCAGAATCGATTCGATCGCCATATTTGATTTTGTTACAAAATATATTATTTTTATTTATAATATGCATTTAATAAATTGTCAGGCAATGATTAATAAATCATTAAAACGAAAACTAAAGGTATAAATCTCCTCAAGCAGAGTACTTTTTAAAATATTGGCTATTCTCTTTGTTTTCCATTTTAGCTAAAGCTGCGCAAGTATTTTTACATCATTCATTTTTGAATTGTTTATTTTAAGAGTTCCTCATAAAGGTTTATCAAGAAATCACTTCGGACGAAACAAAACTATATCGTAATCTTATAATGCTAATGGATATCAATTCTTTCAATTTACATTATACAGCATGTTGTGTCTCCAATGAATGATTATTTCACCGTTTTTGTGCAACCGAAATATACTATTGATTTAACCATTCTTATATCGATCGGATGCGTGAAGCCTTTTCAACTGATTTTCATAGTTTGTTCTTATGTTGTGCTGTTACACCACTGTCCCAGGTTAGAGGAGGGTTGAGCGCTCAGAAACATGGTTAACCCCGCTACATTCTTTATGTGCCTGTCCCAAGTCAGGAGCCTGTAGTTCAGTGGTTGTCGTTGGTTCATGTCTGTTGTATTTGTTTTTTGTAAACTGTTTTGTTATAAATAAGGCCGTTAGTTTTCTCAATTGAATTGCTTCATATTTTTCATGTCGGGGCTTTTGATAGCCGACAATACGGTATAGGTTTTTCTCATTGTTGAGGGCCGTACGTTTGCCTATAATTGCTTACATTCATTTAGTTTGAACTTTGATGGATAGTTGTCTCATTGGCATTCTAAAAGTATGATATAACTTATAAGTGATTTATTTCTAATATATTTAATCAAATTGTAAAGAACATTTAAAGTTTGGCTTATAAAAAGAAATCAGTGATATTTTGAACTATTGTCACCGGGTCGATATCTCTGCGAATATATTGTTAGCTCCGAGGATTTCTATCGCGTAAACAGTGCTTACATGGCATGAAAACAAACTAAAATGAAATATTTAATGATAATGTATCGGTCATTTTATATGTTTTAAGACGTAAAAGTCGATTATGCAATGATAAAAGATATGCCTTGAAGAATCGTTTTGGATGTGGTATCATAAGAGTGCCCTGGTAATGTTTTTTTTTTTTTTTTTTTTGCACAACCATAGAAAACAAACAAAAAAAACATGCAAGCCTTATTTCAAGATCACGAAATGTTTGCCATTAAATAGAAAAATACAAAATACACGTATTTAATTATATTTTGGTTGGCGAGTTTCAAATGAATGAAATAATGCGAATGCTGCAGTATTTCGGAATTTTTCTTAATTTGATGTTTGCGTACATCCTTTCCTTGAATAATGTATACTTCACACCGAAACTGAACTGGATATTTTATAAAGGTACATAGATTCAACAGTGAAAAAAGATAACCTAAAATATGTTAGATATTTACATGTAGTGCTAATTTGCTTCGGATTAAATGACTCAAATTTTCTAATTGTGCCTGTCAATTTTACATGTGTTTAAAAACAATTATTTTCAATTCGTTACGTTGTTGTTGCGAACATACTGTCAAAACATTCCTCTTTTGTGAATTCACGATTGCAGAACGATTTATTGTTTGATGTGTACTGTTCATATACCAAAAAGCTAAGCTGGAATTGAAATTATTACTGATATAGATTGGACCAAACATCTCCTTACTAGATGTTGAAACACATTTATCCATTTATTTGGTTGTAACTTATTATCAAACAATAAAGCAAACAGCTTGCACCTAGTATCCATTTATTTATTATAAAGATAAGGAGATGTGGTATGATTCCTAATGAGAAAACTATCTACCAGAATTCAAATGACGTGAGTGTCAGCTACTATTTGTTGTTTGGCAACAACTGAGATTTTACTCCGGTCACTGGATTACACAAAGGCACTGTGAGTTAATACAATTCTTAACACTTCCAGGGTTACAGTCTAAAGTTGAACATTCATCAACACTGGTACATGCTACAATTGTACAAGGAAATTAATTGATTATTAATAAATCTTTAAAAAAGATAATCGCAGTGACAAATTAAAAAATTAAAAGGCAATAATTAGTTAATCTACTATTTCATTCTTCGACATTTTAGTTCAACAATGTTTAAACACGACTTTTTTTCTCCTTTTCCTTTTCAGCAGATATCGTTTGATACCTTGTATAACTTTCTGAGATAACAGAAAAATCAAATTAAACACCATGGCCACTCGGAAGATGTTTTATTTGTCATAGTAATTTTATTTTGGTGTGTAAACGACATTCAACTTGATAAGACTGATGCAATTATAAAAATGATGAATTCTGTTTGTCCACAGGAATCATTTTAAGAAATTTTACCACAATATTCAATTTCTGGCCATTTACATTCAATTACTAGATATAATTACAGTTTTACCTTGGTTATGTACACAAATGCACTTTGATTGAACACACGTTCCGATTCCGCCATTGGTACAAATGTCTGCTAAACAATCAAAAAGTCCGGTACATGCTGCAATTATATAAACATCATACATTATCATTAATTCAGTATGTTTGGAATCGACATTTAACAAAGTAATATATTAGAGCATGAAAATATGTATTTCTAAACAGTTACATACCACCTGGGCCATCGTATGACGTATTCATATACATGATATATCAATTTATACGGTACAATCTTTCATCTTGACACAAAACGAACTTCATAAACAGGGGTTTGCTCCTGAAATAAAAACTGCTCCAACAGAGTTAGAAGACGACCGACTGAAATCGACGCTACGTCAGTTTTACGGTCATCATTTCAAAGTGGTTGACCGATACGATATGCTGTGTCGCAACTCACATGCAACATGTTTTCGCGGTCTTCGATCTTTAGATATCAGGAAAGTGGTCTAATGGTAAATTCATCGATTGAACCACTTGACTGCGTGTAGATTCACTTGGTGAGTGATTCATTGATATCAGAAGAGGTTAACTCTGTCGATGCAACAAGTCTGGCTTTTTGGAAGTTCACGTGTTTGCATTAAATATTGTTTTAAAACCTTGCTTTGTGTCTTGTTAATGGTTGTAAGAAACTTCAACATCTGTAAACAACTGTTACATCAAATTTACCTTTCCTTGCAATTTTTAAATCATTTCTTATATACCTATATTTAGTTTTCTGCAAATAAAGAAATGAAATAATGGTAATTTTTGTTTTAATTAAAAACAAATCAAACAACTTAAAACTGTATTTGTGAATTTAAATTTGTTTAAGATATATCGACAACTTAATGCTGGAAACGAAGATAAAATTTACCGCTTTACAAGCTTTTTGAAATGCAAAATGACTGAACAGAGGCCATAGGGTGACATTAACTTTTTCATTTTTCTATATTTCATTTTATTGAATTTTTGAACTTGCCATCTTTGACACTTACTTGGTTATCAATTAATTTGTACTTCACTATTACATTAAAGTTCACTCTCACAATGATTATTGTGATTTGAATCACATACAGAACAACTTTTAAACCGACTGAATACCCATTTTGCTACATTATAGCAGTTACTTTAAGAAAATGACAAGATGGATGAAATTACTTTTTTTTTAATTTTTATACTAATTTCTAAACATTCCTCAAAGTCAAAACGTTTACCGTTGTTGGATTGTCTTTAATTATATATATTCTGTTCTTTTGTTTTGCATGTGATAACCAACCAAATCCCAAGAGTTTAAGATATTATATAATATGTATTCGTATTATTAGAATAACACATGTACAGAAAATGAAACTTGAAAATTATCAGGAAGACGAAGAAGAATTGATGAATTGACACAGGTAAATTGATAATCGTAGAAAGTGCATAGACGGGAGTTATAAAAATTTTACCCATCATTAACCTCCAAGCACTTATATTCGTATACAAAACTCTTAAAAAATCTATCTGAAAATTGTGTAATAAAAGTGACAGAAAAAAATTAACCAATCATAAATTAAGATAATGGCAAACCAGTTGACAAGGACATGTGATTTGTTTTATAATTTGAGCTTACCATGGGCAGTGTTCTCAACGCAACTACAGCTCCCATACAGGCATTGTACAGTGATGTTGGCTTTACATTTAGTAATATTACAGTCCGTATCTTTGCTGCAATACTCTTTGCCTCTCACCATACCTAAAATGAATACGATATATCATACAAACAGACCATGAGTATGGAAGACCATCCCTCCGTTAAACTTCAATGCAAATAATTGGGACAATTTAACATTTAAAACTATATCGCCGGATATAAACTATTTGCATTGATTTATTACGGAAACAATACTTAAGAATTTCATTCTTTGGAATTATTTTTTTTTTATGAGTAAACAACACGTAGTACTGAAACGACAATAACAGATTAGAAAACATAATAATCATAATATTATGAAAAAATATTTCAGCCTATTTCAGATATATCTTAGCGTATATATTACCTATAAAAGCACACACCAGAAGCATCCTAAATTTCATTTTTCTAGTGTAGTGCAATGCAGTATTAAATTTGTGAAGTATTCATTCTAACTTAATATTTATAAGATATGTACAACCTAAACATAGATAATATGTAGAACGTTCCCACGAAAATAATGAATCTTATGTTGGAATTTATCTTGTTTGATAAACGAAACGAACAGTTGACAATGTAGAACGAGAAAAATAATACATGCACGGAAATTCAAACATCCTGCAAAAGCTTCTTAACGAACAAGACTTTATTATTTGTTGTGTATAAAGGAAATAAAGTTAAATGTAGGAATCGAAAATTCACCCATTCAGATTTAATTCTTTAACATCAGTCAGATTTTCAAATTAGTGATATTTAATTATAGACTATAAAGACAAATTCATCGTTATATAGATACGTGTTCGTCGGGTGTAGTAAATCATGTCATGTATAATCTCAGTATGAAACAAAAACACTTTTTAAACTCAGTTTGTCGAAAGAGATTTTTCGGGATCGACCGTTATACTTAGGCACGCTCTACCAACAATTAGTTGAAGAAAAAAAGAATGATGTGTAAATATTGAATACTTGAGGAGCTATGTGACGAAAATTGACCTTAAAATAATAGGCCTATATGAGGTCAGTTTAAATTTTGTACTGTCTTGTCATTATATCCATCTCAATCACAATATATCCATTTAAATCACAATATTTATAGGTAATGCAGGTGAACTACAATTATATAGGGGCACAGACAAAACCCGAGTGAACCAACAAAGTATTTAAAGTATCTTATATTAAAAGCACGACATGGTTTGCGCTTTTTTATTTGCAGTATATCATCGAATGTTAAACATCATACTTATAATTATTAAACCATTAAACATTGATATGAATGTTAGGAAAATATATTTTCCAACAATTGAAACAAAGTTATTTCAGTTTCGATTTTGTTTTGATATCTAAAAACACGTTTCCAACAGCAGAAATTTGAAATAAATTAATATAAATTTGTAAAGACAAAGTACGTGCATATATTTGATTTATGTCAATGTGTAACTCATAATGTCGGACCACCTCAGATCATCCTTGGTTTTTTATAAGGTTCGCGTTGCTTAGTCTTTGATATAAAAATAACGTGATGTGGTATGACTGCTAATGAGACAACTATCCACCAAAGATCAAAAGAAGTGGATGTAAGCAATTATAGGCACCCGTACGGCCTTCAACAATGAGAAAAACCCATACCGTATAGTCGGCTATAAAAGGCCCCGACATGAAAAATATGGAACAATTCAATTGAGAAAACTAACGGCCTAATTCATAACAAAACAGTTAATGGAAAACAAATATGGCAGACATGAACCAACGACAACCACTGAACTACAGACTCCTGACTTGGGACAGACACATAAAGAATGTGACAGGGTTAAATATGTTGGAAAGCGCTTAACCCTCCTCTAACCTGGGACAGTGGTGTAACAGCACAACATAAGAACAAACTATAAAAATCAGTTGAAAAAGGCTTAACTCATCATATCGGTACAAAGCAGAAAAATTATCAAACAAAAACACAGACCGGACGTGGCAGGGTATTAATCCATCCCTCATCCTTAACAACAAAAAAGACACTAAATAGAGATCTGAGAGTACTCCCAGTTACTGACAGCTAGATCAAAGCCAATAACAACTAATGAAAGAATATCTAAGACTAAGAATATCAATCAGTACACATCCAACATCCAATGGATTTAGTGTTAAGACGTCATTTAAAGTCAGTGCCAAAATATAAGTATCGACAGATTGTACATTGTAGTACCGTGACAGTACATATGTGCATAACAATAATATTTAGTATGGTTTTAAGTTTACCCGGATCGTATCTAAATTTCCGTGCTCGTTTAACAACATCACCGTCACATTTAGACTATGCTATTCCGTTTGAAATAAGTTGTCTACAGGTACAGCCAAACATGCAAACCAAATCTTTGTTTTTATGGAAGAATTTAGTAAAAATTTTAAGTAATTTGTGATAGCGAAATCCCCGACTTAATAATTTACTAGTAATACATAGATTACGGTTATTGAAATCCAAAACGTCACTACAGACACGGGCATAGGGAACAAGTTGTGATATATAAGCATCGTAAGACGGTGTCAAAGGAACATCATCGTCCGAAAAAAATTAACAATAGGCAAAGAAAAATCATCCCTTTAGTCGTAAATGTTTGTGTAGAGTTTCTGATGTAACTTTGAAATATCGAAATCTATGAAAGGACAGTTATTGCTGTTAATATTTTATTTAAGTTCCTTTAGGTAAATTTCAGCAGTATATTTAGAGAATGTTTGATTATTCAACGAAATGATAGTCTTTCTTGTGTTTTGTAGACTGTTGTTTGTCTTTTGGTAGTTTTTTTTATTTTTGCCGTATTCAGTTTGTGTACGAATTATGAACTTGATATCCCTTTGGTGTCTTCCACTTCTTTTTTTTATATTAGTTTTAGAAGAACATCACATTTAAAATGTCCGATCAACATGATCAAGTAATTGATGTATTAATCTATATTTTACATTAAAATGAAAAAAAGATAAAAAAAATGTATCGGCTCAAAGAAAGGTAATGCAATAAATTTACAGAAAACATGTAAAGTAAAAAGTAAAAGAAAGAGCAATTGATACAGTGATAACAACCTTTCTAGAAAAAGCTGATTTAAAAGCAAAAATGGTGAGATGATACCCAGGAGCAATCTAATTCCAGATGATATTGAAAGACAAACAGCGCCTTGATAAATAGAAAAAAGATTTACAACCATAGATAACAAAGCATATCACAAAACATAATACAGAAATTTAACGATTGCAAAACCTAAGTCTACTAAGCTTTACAACTAAATCAAACGACACGGAACATACCACAAAACTTCAAACATCAATAGAACGTTTGAACAACCTGAATCTATCAAGGTGCATATAAATGTTAGTTTTCATTGATGACAACCATGAAACTGATACAATATTCAAGGGTAAAGCTGCTCTTCAACTGTTTAGAACAGTTCTGTGATAGATTCTTCTAATATAAAAATAAGAAGATGTGGTATGATGGTCAATGAACAACTCTTCACATGAGACCAGATGACACAGAAATAAACAACTATAGGTCACCGTACGGCCTTCAAAAATGGGTAAAACCCATACCGAATAGTCAGCTATTAAAGGTCCCGAACTGACAAATGTAAAACAATTCAAACAAGAAAATATACGGCCTGATTTATGTACAAAATAATCAACGAAAAACAAATATGATATACAGCAACAAACGACAACCACTGAATTACAGGGTTCTGACTTGGGACAGGCACATACAGAATGTGGCGGGGTTAAACTCGTTTGAAGGTGCGCCAACCTTCCTCCTAACCTGGGACAGTGTTGTAACAGTACAACATAAGAACAAACTATAAAAATCAGTTGAAAATGGCTTAACTCATCAGATCGATACAAAGCACAAAAACATCTAACAAAAACACAGAGTGGAATTCAGATTAGAATTTATCCAAACTGTCATTTCGCCCATCTTTTTTTCTAATTGTAGGAGAACTTCGCTTTGTAAACGAAATAGTCCTTAAAATTGGAACAGTCTATTGAAATGATTGATTGTTTAACGTCGTGTGGCAAATATTCCATGCATGTTCAGAACCAGACAAAATTAACAAATTAACAACACATACAATATGTAGGTACTGCAATAAGTTGTTAATCGTGATGATAGGCATGAAATGTAGAATGCTTCTGAAACAGGAGGGTATATATGACAGGAAATGGAATTTAGTCGTGAAGCAAGCTACCAACGGACCTCTCAAAACGTTGTTGTAAAGGTTCTTAATGTGCATGTGTCTCTACACAATTCATCGGATTCATCGTCTCCATTCTGACCCGACGTGGCTGCAAAATTTTACATCCCGCACAGTAAATTGGACGTCCCACTTTGGCGAGGGTTTTAATGACTTTCAGAAGAAGACCAAGGGATGATCTTATTACTATACCGCAGTCAACCCTTGGGATTCATTCGATTTTGAATTCAGTTGACAAACCATGTTATTTATCAGTAATTACATATCAGGAAAATACAAGTTTATGTTTAATTCTAATATGACGTGCTTTTTCGCTTTTTAAACAACAGCGTAATAAAATTCTCGGTATTTCACATCCAATCTTTTATTTCTTTATAAAGCACTAAAATGTCAGTATTCACCTCAGAAGCTAACAAAACCTTTAAATAGACTTATTAAGAAGGGATATAGTTACGATACTGTTGTCAGGTCACTAAAGATTGCATATTTAGGCTTTAATGTTGATTCACTTGTAGGATCTTTGCATCGGAACTAAACACTTTTATTTAAAACCAGTTGTTGGCATGACACCCGTTATGTTCGTCTCATATATTTTATGATGGTATGATACTAAACCCCTGACGGGAGGGATTGTGCCTGATCTTCATATGATGTAGACATAATCTTTCAATTAGTTTAATTGAGGTCTGGATCTGGCATGTCAGTTAACTGCTAGTAGTCTGTTGTTATTTATGTATTATTGTCATTTTGTTTATTTTCTTTTGTTACATCTTCTGACATCGGACACGGACTTCTCTTTAACTGACTTTTAATGTGCGTATTGTTATGCGTTTACTTTTCTACATTGGCTAGAGGTATAGGGGAGGTTGAGATCTCATAAACATGTTTAACCCCGCCGCATTTTTGCGCCTGTCCCAAGTCAGGAGCCTCTGGCCTTTGTTAGTCTTGTATTACTTTTACTTTTAGTTTCTTGTGTATAATTTGGAGTTTAGTTTGACGTCCATTATCACTGAACTAGTATATATATTTGTTTAGGGGCCAGCTTAAGGACGCCTCCGGGTGCGGGAATTTCTCGCTGCATTGAAGACCTATTGGTGACCTTCTGTTGTTGTCTGTTCTGTGGTCGGGTTGTTGTCTCTTTGACACATTCCCCATTTCCATTCTCAATTTTATTTTTTACAGAGTTTGTCTTTAGTGCCGTGTGGAGACAGTAGAGTGCCTCCCGTGCTTCAGGTTTATGTTCTTATAATATACTAGATTATGGAGTGTGTGTCCAAGCGAGAACTTCTCTAGTTCATTACTTTAGGAATATTTATCAAAAGTAGTATTTCAATTTTCAGCCCCATTCTACTATTTAGTCAGACGTCAGTCGCTACCCTGATATACCCTATCTTTTGTTTTATTTTTCGGGTAATTAATGACGGATAGCGTTTGACATCTTTAGCCGAACAGAATTATCATTTTACATAATTTAATTGATTGTATGCTGGTTCATATTCTGGACGCCAGTCTTTGCTCCTTTCTAATAAAATCCACAAACAAAAACAAATATGAAGCTTAGAAATGGAAAAATACTAAATTCTAAACTCGTTCAAAAGGTATCTACACGTCTCAATCTTCAAAATCGCTTATATAAAAATACTACGATCGCTAACATTTTTAATAATAAAAATCGTGGTAACCCTTCCATCGATAAGTGTCATGCCAAAAAATTATTTACATGCCTTTCCACCAACATTACAGTAAGGTCCACGTTTAATGGTCGCACATTTTCTTTAAATTTTGAAACTGATATAACTTGAAAAACAAACAGTATTATTTATTTACTCACATGAAACAAACCGGGATGCGGTATTCAGTACGTAGGTGAAACTGGGCGATTTTATCTAAACGCACGCAAGAACACCTGTATCGTTTTAAAAGACCCAATAAATTCAAAAGTATCATTTATCAACACCTTAAAAAGCACAATCATCCTATTAAATATTTAACAGTTCAACCTTTAGAAGTAGTAAATAAGCAGCCTGGTGAATCTCATTCAAAGTTTGTACGATCACGGAAAATAATTGAATTAAATTGGATTAAAAAATTACAGACAGTCTACCCTCTCGGTCTTAATGATAATATCATGGAATTGGTAATATATCAAGAACCGATTCTGTTAACATTTTGGATATTGTTTCTAAAACTGTTCGTAAAACCGTTCTCATGGTCGTAGAAAAATCGCAATCAAAGAAAATTTCGGACCAATCATACCAATATTTCGGACCTAATTTCTATTTCAAAAACAATGGCAGACATTATCTGTTAACAAAGCTCTGTTCATTACCGGTTAATAAGTTAAAAATATTTTAGAGGATTGCAACACAATTTCATATAGCAGTCCTAAGTATGAAATCGTTCAAATTATAATGGCATATTGTTATTCTAAACTGTTTCCCAAAATTGATCGCCCTGAAGATCATATAAAACATTTTATTAAAATAAAGTATGTCAATAAAGGTTTTGATTTTGTAAATATTGCCGGTATTTTTAACGACCATTCTGTTAAAGAACAAATTCCTGGATATTTTGATAATACTGAGCTCCCTCTTATTTGTTATATTTACAAGAAATCTACCCGGAAATATGTGTTTAATTATAGCCAATTGTGTAAAGATGTTAATATCAGTGAAAATACGCCTACTTCATGTAATTGCAGTAATTCCGAATACATTTATGGACCCATTTCCCATGTTATAACAGGAGATCTTAACATCGTTCAAGACCGAGAGTTAAAATTATTCCTCAGTAAAGGACCTAAATATCGTCCCCGTCAATCATTAATTGGAATGAGTGTCGTAATATCATCCACGACTCACCTGTACTTACTGTTTAAAATGGATAAAACGGGAAAAAGCTGACAAAAATCTTTGGACTCTTTTTAATTCTAATATGACGTGCTTTTTCGCTTTTAAACAACAGCGTAATAAAATTCTCGGTATATCTATAATTAGCGCAGACTTAGAGATGTACATATTAATGGCTGTTACTATTTACCTCCCATGTAAATCCACACGTATCGTAATATATGTGCAAAAACTATGTGGATTTCGTTGAGTTCAAATTGAAATTGAAAAAGAAACTACAGAACCGTTATTCCTATTCAAATGCATAACAAAAAGAATTAATGCATGAGATCATAAAAAATGTATAAAACCAAAATAAAATAAAATTCCGCGAAATTTCATGAATGATCTAGACGCATTAACATCATGTCAAAACATGACGTCATACGAATGAAAACTCTCATACTGCAGATTATTCCGTTACGTGTACGCTCTAAATTTCACAGTTCGGATAATATCGCATTACAATGGAGTTTTGAGGTAGGTGTTGTTGATATTTTATTCTATTGCATCATTTGCACATTCATGGATTTCAGAGAGTCAACATGGCGCCTCACTCCTTAGTTACGCAATGTCAACTGTTTTAAAAATTAAAAAAAAAATGTTTTGGTTAAGAATTATAAGGATTGAACACATTCTTTCTGGTGGTTATTTAAGAAATATTGGATGCAAGCCTTCCATTCTCAATTTTATTAAGCCTAGATTTATTTGAAATTTGTAACTTTTATCTTACAGGGGTAAATAAAGGCAACAGTAGTATACCGCTGTTTGAAATTCATAAATCGATTGAGAAAAAAAACAAATCCGGGTTACAAACTAAAACTGAGGGAAACACATCAAATATAAGAGGAGAACTACGACACAACAGAAACACAACATTAAAATGTGACACACAGAGAAACGAACTATAATATAACAATGGCCATTTTCCTGACTTGGTACAGGACATTTTAAGAAAAAAAATGGTGGGTTGAACCTGGTGTTGTGGCTAGCCAAACCTCCCGCTTTTATGGCAATGTTAAATATAACATTAAAATGACAACATTACATGACATAACTACAATAAAAATAAATGGGAGAACATATAGGAAAAAGAAACATACGAATAATACCTAACAAAAGGTACCAGGTTTAAAATTTAATACGCAAGACGCGCGTTTCGTCCACACAAGACTAATCAGTGACGCTCAGATCAAAAAGTACGAAAGCCAAAACAAGTACAAAGTTGAAGGTAAAATAGAACAGTCATACACACGGCAATCTTACCTTCGCTTCAGTTTTTCAAATTACCGTTTTTGTCCTATTAAAATCTAAATAATTCACGCAAGCCATATCATTTTCACATGGCCTGGGCCGTTATATTTTTTAATCTTATCCCTCGCTAACGCTCTAGATAAAATTCAAATATAACGGTCTAGGCCATGTGAAAATTTCCAACAAATCTATGGCTTGCATGAATTATTTCTCAATTATACTATATCCTTAAAGAGACATATTGAAATGATCCTGAAATTCATGTTTCTGAGTACAATGCAGTTTTAGATAAGTAGAGTGTGGATTAACTTCGTATTTATCAAATGGGTTCATCATCTATGATAAAGCAATAATTTTAGAACAGAAGAAATAAAAAAAAAAACGCAATAAATCATATTATAGATGTATAAAAAGAAAAGAAACGTTACATCAGTTTTTATCAATTTTCGAAAACTTGCATAATTAAATTAACTTGTGTCTAAACATTTAAAAGTTATGTTGTACCCTAATCGATGTTGGTCGTTTGAATATGTTCTGGAATGCTGTAACGTCATTTTCCGAAATTGACGTTTTTTTTTTACTAATTTCTAAATTTAGCTTTATTCCTATGTATTTGGATTGTGATGAATGTCACAAATTGTGTCGTTTAAATCAGTAAACAAAATGTGAATTTGAAAACAACAGAATTGTACACGTAAGTCAACGTCCCGTCTACGTCACAATCAGAGAAAACTATTCATTTTGATGATGCAAGCAGGAATGTCCAAAACCAGTTTAATTCCTCAAGAATGACGATTCATAGACTTGTGGTTCGTCTGAGGGACACAATCACACCATCTGATCGCCCGCATTCCGGACGACCTCGATCGACGATGTTATGTCAGGACAGGCAAATTCGTCTGATGCACTTGCTTAATCTATTTGTGACTGCAGTAGCTACAGCCAGGCATTTACCCAGAAGAGCTAATAACAGAATTACATACCAAACCGTCCGAAATCGCCAGCGTTAGTGTGGCTTTCCAGTACGTCGTCCTTTGAACTCTTGTACTTATGTATCCCGTCATACTTTGAACCGCACAATTATTTTATTTATTAATATTACTTTTACTGTTAAGTCTGTTTTTTGTGATATCCATTTTACGTGACTCTGTATTTATGTATCCCGTTATACTTTGAACGATAAAATTATTTTATGTCTACCTGTGCGAATTTCAAACGCGCGATTTTACGCGAGTACTTAAAACCTTCCATCCTTTATGGGTGGATTTTACATAGATAAATAAAATCGTATAATATAAGCAAAATGAGGATGTTAAATTTGATGTATGCCTTTTTGTGCTTCTTCGTTACATTTGTTTGTTTTTATAGTCATTAAGATGATAACACAATATTGACTGCTGTACCCCTATTTTTGACATTTTTACCTATTGTGTCTGTTTGTTTTGTTCACGCATCGTATTCAATATAATGGAATTTGATGCGACTGTCATACAAGTGAGAGGTTTAGCCAGCTATAAAACCAGGTTTAATCCACCATTTTCTACATAAGAAAATGCCTGTACCAAGTCAGGAATATGACAGTTGTTATCCATTCGTTTGATGTGTTTGAACTTTTGATTTTGCCATTTGATTGGGGACTTTCCTTTTTGAATTTTCCTCAGAGTTCAGTATTTTTGTGATTTTACTTTTTGAAGGGAGACAAACTGAAACGACGTCACAGAGTTGCCCGGCTTCAATGGTGTCTTTATCTCTATAGAGGTTGATTCTTGAAATAGTTGTTCATTGTTATTAATTAATGTTATCTTAAATTATATAACATGAAATTATTGTAACGTTTCTTTAATTAACTTGTATATACACAGTAAATCTATAGAAAAATTAACACTTCAAGGACATTTCAAGTCAACAAAGAAGTGCTGACTGCTGTACCCTGATTTTTGACGTTTTTACCTATTATGTCTGTTTGTTTTGCTCACGCATTGTTGTCAATTAAGTGGAATTCAACGCGACTGTCATACAAGTGAGCGGTTTAGCTAGCTATAAAACCAGGTTTAATCCACCATTCTTTATATAAGAAAATGCCTATTCAATATCAGGAATATGACAGATGTTTTCCATTCGTAAGATGTGTTTGAGCTTTTGATTTTGCCATTTTATAAAGGACTTTCCGTTTTGAATTTTCCTTGGAGCTCGGTATTTTTGTTATTTTACTTTTTTTCTATTTCTAATGCTGTTGATTCTATCGGGGACGAAACGTCCAACTGAGTTGAAACGACACAGTGGTTGTAAACAAGAATACCATACGCGCATTTTGTCAAAATAAGACTAATCAGCGGGTCATAAAACTTTCGAGCACGATTATCGTACTCAGACTCAGAAATCAACCAATCAAAATACTGGATTTGGTGTTTCGAGCACAAATTTTGTACTCCAAGTACCGAGTAAAGTTTAATGACCGAGGGCCCAGATCAAAACGCTTGACATACCAATTGAAATCAGACATGGAGGAGAGCGCTAAAAATCAAAAATTCAAAACAAAAAGAAGCTATGGCGTTTAAAATGCTACCCTATTTTAAAAGGGTTTATGTTTTCGATTGATCTTGCTTATTCCTTTACATATCATAGAAACAAAGACAAGTTATAATGAAATATCTATAATATTAAAATATTAACAGTAAATATCAGGTTTGTAGTCAGTGAATAATTGATTACCAATAAGCATTAGTATTAAACTATGATATTTACTCTACACAACATTTTCCAAAGAAAAAAAAAACAGTTTTCAAATTGAAATTGAAACCGCAAAGATAAATATTTAAAAGTGTACAACAATATGGAAGTTTGGATTAAACGCAATACCGGATGAACATATGTCATGAAATACTTAAAAAAAAACTAGTTTGTCAATGTGTAAAAATCATTTAAAAAAAAAAAAACGCTGAAAGAATGTACGTTTGATATCCAAATGTATACGCATAAAAAAAATGAAAAGGAAAGAAATTGCGAAATGTAGTTAAATATTTATTGATAATATCTCAGTGCTAATCATCTATATTAGTTTTAATTGTGCATGATGTTTGACTTATTGGTTTTAAACGCCATTTTGAGCATTTGTTGGAAAACAGAGTTCCAGGAAAGAACCACCGACCTTCGGCGGGAAAACTGACAATCCTTGTAACTTCATATAGTAGTCGAGCACACCTGCCATGTGCTGGGTTCTAACTCACAACCTCAGTGTGCTAGTCTAGTGATACAATAGTTGAACTTCTTAAAGCACTCGGCCACTGAGGCCCCATTTGTATGATGATTGAATCTAATTTGAATATACGTAATGACTTTTAAATGTGTGGATTTAAATTATTAGTCACAAATATTAAAATACAAAAAAAAAATATTTTAATTTGAATACAAACTTATTTTACATTGTACCGGTTTTCAAATCGCTCTTGCAAAGAGCTATACTTATGAAACACAGAATAAAATTAAAAGTTCACTAAATGTTTACTTCATAAGAGGACTGAATGAACACACGAGGAGAAAAGAAGTGGCAAGAAGTACAAAGTGGTCCGAAATCTAATATCAATCATAAATTAGTGTTCATCGATATATTAATTGATACTCGTCCATCCGAATATTGGACAAACGTCTACAGCAATTATCATATAAAAAACATTTTACTTATGCGATGTAACGAAACCGGGAAAATGATAAAGCCCTTACTATGACAAGATATCATCAAAGCTAATACAGTCATCGAAACATTTAGTGAATCTTTATTGATAAGTCTATTGTGGTGCATAACCTGCTTACCCTTTCGAATCATTTCTTCATATTGTAAACAGCAGATGTTTGTGGGGTTTGTTTTGTTTAACATGTTTAATATTTAGTTTCCTATGTAACGTTTTCATAACTGCTCTCTGTATTCGTCGATTTCTTTTTGGTCATTGATTTGTTCATTTACTTCTTTGGTTTTTTTTACCCTTTTTGTCGAGCCTGCGACATGAAGCGATCCTAGATTCCATCGTCGGAGTTGGCGTTGGCGTCGGCGGCGTCAAGTTATAGGTTCAGTCTGTGGTTAAAGTTTTTTAAGACATCAATAACTTTGTCAAACCTTCACGGAATTTTATGAAATTTGGAACAAAATACAGTATCCAAGGCAAAATTTTAACAATATCTATTTTAATTTTTCCATATTCTACTGATAAATGAACTTAGTTTTTTACAGTTAACATTCAGATTCAGTCTGAGTTTAATGTTTTTAAGTCATCAATTCTTTGCTAAACCTTCATTGAATTTTATTAAATTTGGACAGAAGCTTCTTAATGACTAAAATACAGTATTCAGAGCAAAATTTTGAAAATATTTATTTTCATTTTTCGGTATTTTACCAATAAATGAACTTACGTTTTTTTTTACAATTAACAAGTAGATACAGTCTGGGCTTAAAGTTTGTTACGCATCAAATACTTTGTCAAACCTTCATAGAATTTTAAGACTTTGGCAGAAGGTTTTTTATAATTAAGAGATAATGTCTGAAGCAAACTATTGAAAATACATTTTCATTTTCAGTATTTTTCTGATAGATGGATTTTTTTTACAGTTAACATTTACAGAAGTCTGGTATTCAATTTTTTTGACATGATAAGTTTGTAAACCTTCATGGATTGTTATGAAACTTGGACAGAAGCTAATCTTTAAGACCAAGAAATAGCATGTGAAGAAAACATTTGAACATTTTTTTTAAATTCTATATTTTACTGATAAAAAGACCCACTTTTGAAGACACAAGCAATTGTAGGCGAGACACAAGGTTCCACGGAATCCCTTACGAATTTTTTAGTAACTGTCTATATATTTATTTCAATAATTAATGAGATAATGCAAACGGAAATGTAAATACGTACATAATATATATGCGTGTTCGTTAATGAATGTTTTGTCCAGTAATTCGTTGAATATTTTTCTATATTTGAATTCCTTGATGGTTATTCTTTTGATTACATTCACTATGGCCTTTTTAATGGAAATAGGATAGAAAATGCAAGCAACCCGTGTTGATGCAAGGTCATTTAAAGGCTATAAATGAAGATTAAACGATACAAATCAATGAACTGTACAATATATTCCATTTTCCATTGTTTTCCATTCGTTTGAAGTGTTTGAGCTTTTGATATTGCCATTAGTTAAGGAATTTTTCGTTTTGAATTTAACCTTGGGTTTCGGTATTTGTGTTGTTTTACTTTTGTCCATAGTAGTGATAGTTTCTTTGCTTGGGATTTAAATTTCTATAAGACATTATTATTTCAGGTGCGATTTAACGCACTTAGTTGCATCTGTAATGATTTGTTTAGCTATCTTCACTTAATCTTAAGTCCTAAGATTATTGCAATTCCAAAAATCCTGTACTCAACCAGAAACGTATAAAATGTATTGTAAATTTACGCCTTCTTCTTTTCTAGAGCATATTGAATATTGAGCATACAAGTAGCTTAGCAATTGGTGAACTCTAGGGTCATTCATAGTTTAAGGAGTAATACCATCATTGTTTTTCCCTATTAGCCTTTGTTAAATTTGCACCTTTCAAAAAATTGTGCAGAATTATTCTTTGTTTCAAATAAAGAAATACTTAGCGCGAGTAAATGTGTATCCTGTCCAGTACTACAGACAAAATTTCACATACATTTCATTGCATATAAGATAATAACCATCACTGGAAGTTAACCAATCAAATGTTCACCCTTCTTTTCCTGTGTACAAGCCTTATTTACCATGTAACCTCAAGTTTCCAAAATATTCTATAGAAACACCAAATTAAAAAAAGAATGGTGCTTTGAAAAACCCAAAATATATGTCTATGACTCAGAAATTTTTTACTGCAATGAAATGTAGAATTAATTTCCTACAACCGTCAAATTCAAGGGAATATTTTTTTCGACCCTTTTTCTTTAGCAACCGGATGTGACGTACTATGTGGTATTACACCTTAACATATGTAATGTCATCTTTAACAGGATTATTTATTGGTCATTAAATGTACATTTACTTTGATCGGGTTGTTGTCTCTTTGACATATTCCCCATTTCCATTCTCAGTTTTATTACTATCTTGGTTGAGTTTCTCATTCGAAATTTAACACCTATATCTTTTTCTAATGGTGAAACAAGTTATGAAGGATTTAAAGATGTACTTAGGTCATGTTTAGGAATTTTTGTCAGATGTTCAGGATCCTTGTTTTTTTTCCTACGATACAGGGTAAAATATTTTGCCCCATAACACCCATTTTTCAAATAAGATTTCAATAGCTCATAAAAGTTCATTTACCAAAATTTAAGCAGATTCTAGATTTCTTTTCTTTCGATTTGAGATCCAAATAATACCAATGCAAATATAAAGTAAAAGTCCGAGTCAGCCTTTTCCCGCCATTTTTTTAAATTAAATATCTCGAAAAGGAGCTCCATAACCTATCAATAATTTAAGCTTATTTTGTTCCTTAACTAATGGTCTTCTGACTTATAGTATCAATTTTAAATTCTAGATTTTTTTTAATTTCACCTAAGTACATCCTTAACTAATGTTTAACTCTACCGGCTGACTACGATTTGTCAGTCTAAATGTTTTTGGTTTGTACGGTACTGGTGCGTCTTTTGTTGCCAGACGAGCGTCGGCGGTACTGAATTATTTTTGGTTTGTACGGTACTGGTGCGTCTTAAGTCGACATTTGGGCGTCGGTGGAACTTCATGTTTTTGGTTTGTACGGTACTGGTGCGTCTTTTGTTGCCAGACGAGCGTTGGCGGTACTTAATTATTTTGGTTTGTACGGTACGAATGCGTCTTTAGCCGACAGTCGGTGGTACTTCATGTTTTTGGTTTGTACGGTACTGGTGCGTCTTTAGTCGACAATGGGGCGTCGGCGGTACTTAATTATTGATTTAGTAACTTTGATGAGTGTTCAATCATAGGGTCGATGCAACTGCAAATATAAGTTTTGTCTTCGAGTATACTTATGGTCCAGTTATCAGCACTAATTTACTGACAAAGATTATATCATTGTTGATGTCTATTTGTGTCATCTAACGTCTCATCAAATTTTACAATCGTAGGAAACACTCGTGTTTTCGTACCCCAAGGCATGGATTGATAGCCGGATTTGAAACAGTTTTGTTCAATAATTGTTTGCATTTAACGTTTTTCGAGATGTTCAACCTCAGTATTTGGTATTACGATCCAACTGTCTTCATTAGAATGTCATCTGTTCTGTCTTATGATTACCTAACGTTAATCTTTCGTAACTAATAAAACGCCTTGTATCTTTGGGGAAGTTGAATAGATCAATAAACTCTAATAAAAGTCCATAAGTTCTTATACTTAAATACAATAAAATGCACCAAAAATATAACAAACACATTTTTCATCACTACTTACGGAATTTTGTAATTCACATTCGTTACGTCATGGCACTCAGCAATGAAATAAGATGTAGCATACACAAAAGTATTAACATAAATACCGAATAATAGTACGCTTATGTTTTCTGAGAATAATGCTATATATATTGAGAGGAGATTAAATATGGATCTAATTTCAATCCACCAAAAAACCAGAATATATTTTGTTTAATTTCCGTAAGAATCTCCAGCGTATCATTTAAAAATTTATGGACAATTTATTGTAAAAGTTGATCACCAGAAACATTCGGGATGTACGTTTTGTTTAAACACAGTTTTGATTTATAAGAAAAACTGACATGGTATAAAAATTCAAATAATAACACCATTATAAACACAATTTCATTTCAATATTCTTGTCATTGTTAGAAAATACATAAAATAACACCATAACAAATTCAATCCCAATTTTAAATTCTTGTACGCGTCAACAATAAAACAAATCTATTCTATTTTTAGAAATTTACCTGTGATAATATAAACGTCACAAAAATACGTCACTTTTTGTGGAGTTCATACATACGTGTGACGCGCTGTTTATACTTCGTTTGTGGTGTACTGGTGTACTGTCGTAAATTCATGGGAGGTGTTTGTTGTTATTCTGTGGTTTACATGTTGTAATGTACTATTATATTATTTATTTATGTATTTCTCTGTCCTGAGAGTTCTTGCGCTTATTTGTACTGTATTCCTGTCACGTAATGTTGTCATTTTAGCGGTATTTTTAAGATTGCCATATAAGCGGGAGGTTTGGCTAGCCATAAAATCAGGTTCAACCTACCATTTGTTCTTAAAAAGTCCTGTACCAAGTCAGGAATACGACAGTTGTTATCAAATAGTCCGTTTCTATGTATGTTGGCGTTTGTTTTTGTTGCAGTTCAGTGTTTCTGTTGTTCCGTTGTTTTCCTCTTATAGTTGATGTGTTTCCCTCGGTTTTGGTTTGTGACCCGGATTTGTTTCAGTTAAATCGATTTATGACTATTGAACAGCGGTATACTACTGTTGCCTTTATTTAAAGGACTAAATCCGTGTCATAATTTTGTATGCAATATGTTTTTTCTCCCATTTCCAGTAAGGTAATATTTAGGTATCAAAACGGAAAAGTCATTTCTCCAGTTGGTATTTGGAGACGACTGAACTGATTTGATATATAACCTAGTAAATTTCATGATTGAATTGAAGAAGGAAAAAATAATTAAGAAAATAGTTCAATTTACATATCGGTGCGCTATAGTGAGAACGGTTAAAATGACAACATTACGTGACAGGAATACAGTACAACTAAACGCAAGAACACTCAGGACAGAGACATACATAAATAAATAATATAATAGTACATTACAACAAGTAGACCACAGAATAACAACGAACACCTCCCATTTACACTACAATAGAATTATGAAATGTGCGTCACACGAATGTATCAACGCCACAAAAAGTGACGTCACAGGTAAATTTCTAAAAATAGAATATAAAATTGGGATTGAGTTTGTAATGGTGTTATTTTATGTATTTTCTAACCATTAAAAGAATATTAATATAGAATTGTGTTAGTAATGGTGTAATTATTTGTATTTTGTAACCACGTCGGTTTTTCTTATGAGTTTGAATGTCAAACTTATGAAAAACTAAAAGCTGATATATACATAGTTAATTTAGTATATGACCCAAGCTGTGCGTGTGGGTGTCCATTAGAAAGTTCGATCAATGTTTTCTTAGAATCTCCACTCTTCATAAATTATGGATACCAGCTTCTTTAAAATATTTAACACTTTATTGTTTTTTTCCATAGAACTCATTTTATTTGGGACAGAAGAAATTAGTGTTGACCATAAAACAATCATTTTCAGATATATACATAGTTATACACGCCATACAAAACGATTTGTTGATTAATATTGCTGTATATAAAATATAATGGTATAAAACGGTTAGTATTTAAACATAATATATATATCTTGTATATTATTCTAATTGTACTTAAAAGAGAGGCGAAAGATACCAAAGGGACATTCAAACTCATAAGTCGAAAACAAACTGACAACACCATGGCTAAAAAAGAAAAAGACAAACAGACAAACTGACAAACAATAATACACAAAACACAACACAAAAAACTACCAACCCTACGAAAAACTGGAGGTGATCTCAGGTGCTTCAATACATAATTGCTGTCACCTTAGTTTTTGTATATTGTAATCATTTGGACAGGAGTTGTTATAACTTGTATCCAACCCTTTTGTTTATTTAGACAATAGAAAATATTTAAACTAAACTCTTCGCTTGGAATGGCGTTGTTTTCGGCTGGATTTAATTATCACTTTGGTAATTTCACCTTCTTCTTAATGTAGATAATATTTATGCAAACTTAGGTTGAACGAAAATAATAATTTGACAAAAATCTTTTCTGTTCGTCATAAGATGTAATAACGTTGGAAAGCAAAGCATCATTATAAATCATTTTGTTTATTTAATGAATCAAAAGTCAACATCGTTCATTGGACTCCACATTAATGTAAATTATTATCATATCAGGAGATCCTTACTCTGTTGAAACACTTAGTCTTGTTCGTGTTAGAGTTTCAGCAAAATCTCTAGTTTTTGTTTGCATTATCTTATTTTATCATCGGCAAATTATTGTTGCCTCTAAATCTGATGTTATACCTGTATACCCTTTTGTGTTGACATAAAGCTTATCAATGAGTTACTCTTCGAATACTACATTTAAATAAGGCAAATCTGTAAAACATACTTCATTCGTTCAGATCGAATTGTTTTATATTAATAACAATGAAAATAGAAAATCTTTATACACATTGATGTTTGTCAAAAAAAATAGTGTATCTGTTATATGCAGTCCATAACTTTGACCTTATCACTGCTGATTCATCGTGCCCAGAACGAATCAATGCTCAACATCTTTCAAAGTACTCGTTAGCACTGATATCCACCTGTCGACTTGTTTTGAATAGGAAACAAGAACTATCAGTCTCTATGCTGAATCCAAGACATCCTTGAGTTTTCCTACAGAAGAGACCACATGTGGAAACTGATGTGTTTTCAAACTGCAAACCAAGGCCTGAGAGGGTATTTTGTTCGGCTGTCTACAGTATGATCCTGTTAAAAATTAAAGTAATTATCTTTGGCAATGTCAATATGATGATGATGATGATGATAATGAATGGCTGTTTAACGTCCAGCGGCAAATCGAATGCTTATTCAAGACGAGCAAATGTTAAGGTAATTTAAGAATTTACCCTACTTTGTACTAGACTTACACGATGAGCCGGATATTTAACGTGTTAGTTCACAAGGAAAACAAGTCCAAAGGAAGTCATGTCACTCTACCCGGAGACTTTTTCTAACTTCGAGTCTACCAGTCTTTGATCTTACTCCTGAGCGTCGCGAGCTTAGAGGAGAAGCAGAAAATACACTTTCAAATTATTTGCTTTGACCCGTCTTGGGTTTGAACCCATGATCTCCCGTACCCGAGGCGAACACATTACCATGTGACCACCGAGACGGTTCAATGTCAAAACAGAATACAGTGAACTTGAACGGTGGATACTATATTCATTAATTAACAGATATGGTATGTACCTCAATGCTTATTTTCCAGTTAATCAGTCCCGAGGGTATCATCAGCTCAATAGTCAGTACTTCGGTACTGACATGATTAATAACAAACCTTTCTTATCTGTTCATAAATTTAGCTGCGTTTCCTATTATTTCTATATGCTTTCTGGTCATATAGCTTTTCAACTGAATAGGTTCTTATACATCCTTGGATTTTAAATATTCGGCTTTGAGAGTTCCAAATGAAATAGCTAAATCCATCTGAAGTCAACTTTGCATGAGGGACTTGAAACTTTCGTGTTTTGTTTTTTTGTTTTTTGTTGATATTTTCTAAATTTATAATCGAACAATTCAAGAGAGGTTTGTAATAAATCATGTCACTGCCGAAGGACTGACTACTGTGTTGCACCGGAACTGAATGTCCACCAGTAGCGATATCGACCAAGTGCTGTATAAAATGAAAACAACATGCGTCCGAAGCGCTTACATCAAATGTGAACATTTTTGCATTAAACATGTTGAATTAAAAGTTTTGTTGAGAAAGCTTATATGAATACAGATAAAATAAAATAGAACCATCTGTTTCATATGGTGGGACTGTTATTAATATCGATTTGCTTAATTACAGTTTGAGTTATAACTGAAATGTGTCAATTTATTTTCCGTCTGAAATAAAATTCTGTACTCAAATTTCTACAATTGCAATATACAGTGTTGTATACGGTAGATATCATAATATAAAAATAAAAAGAGGTGCTATGATTGCAAATGAGACAACTCTTCACCAAACACCAAATGACGTAGACTTAGTTTCATTTTGGTCACAATACGGCCTACAGCAACAAGCAAAAACCATACAGCATATCATGGTATAAAAGTCCTCGAACTGACAAATGTTAAATAATTCAAACGAGAAAACTAATTACCTGATGTATGTACAAAACACTAAACGAAAAACAATCAATATACAGCAACAAAATACATCCACTGAATTACAGGCTTCTTGATTGGACCAGGCACATACCGAATATGGTGAGGTTAAACATGTTTGCAGCAGCCAAACTCTCCACAACGGGTGCCACTTGTGGCGCAGGATCTGCTTACCACTCCGGAGCACCTGAGATCACCCCCAGTTTTTGGTGGGGTTCGTGTTGCTCAGTCTTTAATTTTCTATGTTGTGTTTTGTGTACTATTGTTTGTCTGTTGATCTTTTTTCTTTTTAGCCATTGCATTGTCAGTTTATTTTCGATTTATGAGTTTGAATGGCCCTTTGGTATCGTTCGCCTCTCTTTAACATGGATAGTGGTGGAACATCACAACATAAAAACAGACTATAAAAATCTGTTGGAAAGGGCCTAGCTCATCAGATCGATACAACGCAAAAACAAACCTACAAAAACACAAAAGACGCAAAGTAGGTATTTGCAGTTACTAAAGCTAGTTGAAAGCCAATCACCACTATAAAATGAACAAAACGTTATCTTTTTTGACGTTTTCTTTTATCAGAAATGGATTGATATTTGTTTGTAGATTTTTGGTATCTTCTGCTGAAGTTTTTAATCCCTTGTCCTTGTCCTTTTAGTATCCTTCGCCTCTCTTTTAGATTCGGTAATATTAAAGCGTGATATACAGTTAAGAATATTGTCTACCATTAAAGAGCTATGTGTAAATGTAGACGTCTTTTTGTGTCATGTTGCGTCTAATGATGATGATATTGTTATCGTTAATGGTTTCACTTTAAATTTTCTAATTACATGAATTAGGTGATGGTAATTATACAAAGTGTAAATGTAAAATTGCAATTTTAAATGTGCAAATACCGTAGGGAAAGGTATAAATGCTTTTTATATGCTTAAGCACACATTACACTTTAGACTTATTACCGGGTTTGTACTAACATGAGCAACACAACGGGTGCCACATGTAGAACAGGATCTGCTTATCTTTTCGGAGCACCTGAGATCACCCCTAGTTTAGTTTTAAAGGGGTTCGTGTTGCTCTTGCTTTAGTTTTATATGTTGTTCTTCGTGCTTTTTAATTTTTTAATGTCCTTGTTGTTTATACCGGTAACAGTTTTGTCTATACTTTGTCATGAAAAACGTTTCAATTTCAAAATCTCACATTCGGTCAAGTTTCAGGGCTAGAAAATTTACATGACCGATGGCTTACGAATTTGGTGATGTCTTAGGGATAGATAAAAGTCTGTTGCCAATCCGCTATTGCGTGATGCCTTATCACTTGATATAGCCTATTAACATTTTTCATAGGAGTAACACGAAGGGTGTCGCATGTGGAGCAGGATCTGCTAACCAGTCCGGAGCACCTGAGATCACCCCCAGTTTTTAGTGGGGTTCGTGTTGCTCAGTCTTTAGTTTTCTATGTTGTATTTTGTGTATTAATTTTGTCTGTTGATCATTTTCTTTTTTAGCCATGGTGTTGTCAGTTTGTCTTCGAGTTTGAATGTCTCTTTGGTATCTTTCGCCTCTCTTTTACAGATTATTTGATTTAATCATCAGTTCTTCAACTGATTTCACTACTGGTTAAAGAACTGTCCCATGGTGTTATAATAATCAATATAGCTGTCTTTTTCCGATTAAATTTTCTGTATAGTCTTAATTTGCATTGACATGTCATTGCAATTTGAAACCCCCCAAAAGCATTGTTTGTCCTTTTTTGGTTTATAGCTCTTCATCTTTTTAATAAGCTTTGGATTTTCAAATATTTTGGCCTGAGCATCATTCATTGTTGAAATGCGCATCTGGTGCAGAAAAATTTGTACCGTTTATGTTATTGCTACCACTAGGTAGATGTCTCTGCTGGTGGACTGATAGTCCCCGACGCTATCACCAGCCCAGTAGCCAGTACTTCGGTACTGGCATGAAAATACGTATTTTGTGTTTAACTTTTTAAAATTTGCTATTACAAAATTTTGGAACTTATTTTAAATTAAGGAATAATTCAATCCCTCATGCAAAGCTCTGATTCCTTGCCCAGCTTTGGCTATACGATTTGTCTTTTTTTGTTTATAGCTCTTAATCTTTTTAATAAGCTAGAGATTTTCAAATATTTTGGCCTCGAGCATCACTGAAGAGACATTGATTGTCGAAATGCGCATCTGGTGCAGAAACATTGGTATCGTTTATGTTATTAAAACAAACATTCATCTGTGGTTATATATAGCAAGTAACGGATAGGTAGATATACCTTCATTCATATTGCCACAGGGACACTACAACAAATTTACAATGATTGTTGATGCAAATAGTGACACATACCTTCATTAATATTCTTGTCAATGTAGATTTCTACTTCACACAAAGTTAAACAATCGTCAGTACCGCTAGTTCCGTTCATGTATATCTTGACATATCTTCCTTGAACATTTCTATCGCAAGAAGAACTAAATACACTAGGAACTTCTCCATCGTGATAGAAACAGAGTTGACCTTGTTCTTGGTCATAAGATTGCCATGTGGCTACCATTGGATTGTAGACATATATATAGATATTGGACAAACGCTCAGCTATAATGATATATTCATAAGTGAGATATAAAATATATATAATTGTATATATGATGTTATAAATATCTACAAAACTGTTCTTTAATTTTCTTTTTTTTATGTACCCGTATTTATTTTGTCCTGAGCTGATATCATTTCATTAATCAAACGTCGATGACCCTATCATTATTTTACATCATTAAAACGGAAATTTTTAAGAAAAATTCTATGAATTAGAAATTAGAGATTTGATGTTTTAAGACAAATTTAAGATGCTTTTTGCCAATTTTATGTGCTTTCTAAACAAAGGTCCACCTATTTTGAAAGAATTCAATCAGAAAAATTTCAAATGATAAAAGAGATAAATGCATTATTTTTTCGATTTTCAGTTATAGTTCAACTAGCCAAAGTTGTATGAAAAATTTTAGCAAAATCTGTGACATACCCATTCACTGTAACTTGACATTAGATAATGCAAAACAAAAAAAAACGAACTCCAAGGTACATTTACAAAGGTGAAGTCCACAAAAACTGACAAAATCAAACATTATGACCCAGCGGAACGATGGATACGTTAAATAACAAAAGGCGACCTATATATGTCATTTTGTGTTTATTTATTATATTTTGATGTTTCCATTGTTACTTCCGGTAACATTATTTGTTTTCATTAAATTGTCCCTTGAAATGTGGTGTGATTACTTAGAAAACTATCCACAGAGACAAAATGAAGAAGTCACAATTATGTTCATAATTATAAATTAACTGTAAACAAAACTTTGAATTTTTGAAAAACTAAGGCTTTTCTACTTCAGGAATAGATGACCTTAGCCGTATTTGGCATAATTTTTAGGAATTTTGGTCCTCAATGCTCTTCAAACTTCGTACTTTATTTTGGCCTTTTAGTTATTTTTTTGATTCGAGCGTCACTGATGAGTCTTTTGTAGACGAAACGCGCGTATGGCGTAAATACAAAATTTTGGTCCTGGTATCTATGATGATAAAATTGAGAATGGAAATGGGAAATGTGTCAAAGAGAAAACAACCCGACCACAGAACAGACAACAACAGAAGGTCACCAATAGGTCTTCAATGCAGCGAGAAATTCCCGGATGTATCCGGATGTATCCGGAGTTTATTTGTATGTCAACGAACCAAACTAAGTGACAGTAAGCTACAAAAATCATCGTTTGTCTTATTGTTTAGTGCCTTATATTAACGCATTGCTTTTGTATTTTGCTTCTATTTCCTATTCTCTCATTCATTTTCACGCTATATAGACTTTATTAACAGAGGTGTTTTCCTTACGTTAAAACTGTTGCAACAGAGTTATGAGGAATAACGACGGAAATCGTCTCTTTATATAGTTAACGGTCATCATCATAAATTGACTGACCGATACGATGCGTCTGTGTCTGAAAGGACTAGCGACATGCTTACCCTGTGTGGACTAACTGTGCACCACTACTGGTCGGCTTGTTTTTTTTTTAACCCATATAAAACAAATTTTAACAGAACCTTCTTAACGACAAAAAGAAAAAAATAACATCTTGCAAAAATTGAAAACAACACGTTATAAATTTCATGCGTCCGAAGTGCTTTTCTTGATTTATCTTCATCATAAACGTTCAAAGCCGAATACTTGAAAGCCAAGAATGTATAGAATCCAAAACAGTTGAAGATCTCTATGACAAAAAAGGACTTTAAAAAAAGCCAAATCCATCTTGCAAAGTTCTTTAATTTCACTTTGAGATACATTGAAGATATTCCGTCATTCAGCAACTCACTTTATCGTTCATCCCTTTAACCTTGTTACTCTGATCAATCGCTTCGTAATTCTGGTATCAGAGACATCACAATGTGTGAGAAACAGTTATCAGTTACTTTCGTCAAATGTAATTATATCTGAGGCCACAAGAATAAAAACAGCATGATTTATAGGTTATCGTTGATCATCTCAACGAGATTGATTTTCTCGCTTGAGCCGGTACGTCGAACGTGAGAAAAGCTTAGTTTCTAGCGATAATTTTCATATCACTCGACTCCGCTGAGAAAGGAAATTATCAGTCAATAAGATCAAAGGAAAATTACGTAAAATAGCGATAATAATAGATTATCTGATCATTGCGAATAAACATCGTACAATATCAATTGCTGGACACAATCAGTTCAGTTCCTGATCTGTGCCCATGTTTGTAACAATAGAAAAATAAAGGATATGGGGTATACATCCATGACACACATTTAGTACATACACAGAACAGTATTGCTGTCTTCGTCTCGAAATCGCATTGAGGCCTTCAACAAGGAGAAAAATAAAACTCTCACCTCACTGCAAATTTTAGACGGCCCCTAGTCCCGGTTTTTGCGGAATTCTTTGCAAAATGATCTAACACTACCAAATCGGGCCCGGTAAAAAACAACATAATGGAAAGTAGTACATATTTAAAACAAAATTTCATATTATTGCTCGCGGTTGATATTCTACGATATCAATGAGTTGTTAACTCGATAGTTTATACTGTCAATCATATATCGCAGGGAATTTGAGATTTAGGCTACAACAGAAATAAAAAGATTTGTCTCCTATATTGATCCTTATCATCAATAGTAACAGAGATGTACTACTTCAAACTAGAATCTTAAACAAACGTGATGATTTCAACTATCTAATTTTCAACTTTCCGTTTCTCAGCAACAAAAATACTCTATGCTCCATTAATGGCATGTGCATATTCAAGTTAAAAAGTTACGGTCGTTTATGGACTTTATCAACAGAGGTTTGCTTCTCACAAAACGTGTTCCAACAAATTAATACACTTAATCGCCTTTTTGGAAATCTGCGCCGCTTGACCCGAGAATATGCGCCTCATGAACTATTGACTTCATACAACAATCACTTTTCCATTGTGGCGTCAGATGTTTTCTATTATATAATTGTAGAATTGTCCAGCTTGGGTAAAATTACAATTGCATTGTTCTTAATCCTCTTCATAAGTAAATTATTTGATATTACGGATGCATATCCTATCAAACTCAATAAAGTGATCCCAATATGAGCAGATATAGCAGGAGGCGCTTAACTTTTCCAAGCACCTGGTCTTGCTCCTTTTAAATTTCATGCAATTTCCTCTGTTTTTAGCAATTTACCTGAATTTGCATCTTCTTAACAGACTTATTACTTTTGAAGATAGGTAAACATCTGTTGCTACTGATCTAAGCTATCCAAATGGTGGGTTCCAAATGGGGAAGTTGAAATCATCCCTTCGTAAATTTTACGGACGCCATCACGAGTTGGTTGACCGTTATGGAATAACCGTTTCACAGATGATATCGGATATGTTCCTTATGTCGTAACTACAATACCCTTCCCTTTTCACGAATTTGACCTACCGAATTAGACTATTTACCGGATTTGTAATAACATAAGCAACACGACGGTGCCACATGTGGAGCAGGATCTGCTTACCCCTCCGGAGCACCTGAGATCACCCCCAGTTTTTGGTGGGGTTCGTGTTGCCTAGTCTTAAGTTTTCTACGTTGTGTCATCTGTACTATTATTTGTCTGTTTGTCTTTTTATTTTTGGCCATGGTGTTGTCAGTTTGTTTTCGATCTTTGAGTTTGACTGTCCCTCTGGTATCTTTCGTCCCTCTTTTGCTTCTGATCTACGCTATCGTAAAGAGAGCATCCATGATATCTGAAGAGTTCTCATAATTTTCCAGTAGGAAGTTAGTGATACATTGTAATGTTATCAAGCTAAAAGAAAATATTGTTATTTAACTGTGTGTTTTTTAATTGTGGAATTGTGGTATGATTGCCAATGAGACAAATATCCACCAAAATTCAAATGAAGTGATGTGCGTTTATTAATAAATAAAAATGAAAGTCGCATTGAAACTGTCCTACGCGACCTGAATTAGCAATATTTATAGTTATCATTATTTCTAAGTATCTTTTATCAGTCATATATATCAAATTTACGTTTTGTGTCATTTCTGTTATATATTGTAACACTGTTGATATAATACGTCTCTCCAAGATCGACTGCCCACCAGTAGTTATCTTGATCTATCAATGTATGGCTGCAAAATACTAGCGACTTGTTCATTCATAACGTTGGTATCTGTTACCATCATTCGCAAAAGCTGCCACCCCTGTTAAGTTTCTATTATTATCATGATATGTTGTGCTCTGTCTACTTTCTTTATCAAGAGTAACGTTATCTCTTAATCCTGCAAAATGTTGTAATAAAATGTAAGAGAAATTTAAATTGCACGTGAATTGTAATTCGAAAAAAGTTAAAACAATTAGATTCATTGAAATCATCAAAGTGATATATGTATGTATTCAAAAGAGTTTTTAAACAAAAAATTTCCGTGTGTTTCAAAGAATTTGCACAATATGTTGCAAATTTTCTCTTAATTCTACCATTTTCAATATACATTTTATAGTACTAACGTGACACTATGCTTGGATATCCTCAGACACGCTCACTTACAACAGATTTGCGTTTACTATCATGGTATAAAATATGGGAGACAAGTTGCATACATGTAGATGGAAACAATATAGTTTTCAGAACATTTTTAAAATAAAAAAACTAAACTAGTCACAAAAATACACTCAATATGCCAGGAATATAATGTAATTTGTTACATCAGACGATTTTCGTCTATACAATAAGTTTGAATGCCAAGTTAAATACATGTCCGAAGAGTATAGCATTGAAAATTAAAATTTACATTACATATATTGGGTGTGTACTGATTAAACATTTAAACATTTAGTCTTGGTAAACGATGTATTTTTTCATTTAAGTGTTAAATCATTAACGGTACCCTTTCTACTGCATTAGAAGGACATTTCGATAATGCATGTCTCTTCAGGACTACTCGAGGCCAAAAACCAAAACCTAAAACAAACACTCAAGAGCTGATGATTTGCTTTTAGGTAGCTTTCAGTAATTGCGAGTGATCTTAAACCGTAACTTCGTTACTTCGTTTCTTTTTGTTTTGGTAGTTGTTTTTATTTTGTATTTCCTGCCAATCTGAAAAATCAAATCCTTAAACACTGGCTTTTAGAGTTTGTTCTTGTTGTTTTCATGTTAAAAGAGAGGCGGAGGATACCAAATGGACATTCAAACTCATAAATCGATTGCAAACTGACAACGCCATGGCCAAAAAAGAAAAAAGACAAACAGACAAACAACAGTACACAAAACAACATAGAAACCCAAAGACTGAGCAACACGAACCCCATCAAAAACTGGGGTGAACTTAATTTAATCAAAAGCAGAAGACTTTTGTAAAGTTTACAGAAATTACCAATAAATTCATTGAAATTGTAGAAAATGACTTTACAAGGACAATGACAAATCAGCTACAAAGTAACAACACTTGGTCAGCACCTCAAAAGAAACATTCATACCATCGATGTTTGGTTTCAATCCATTAAGCGGTTTTCTAGAAGAAGACAATTGTATATATTTCACATAGGGTCCTTTGTTAAACTAAATCCCCCGTTGGCAGCCATCTTGGTTGATGGATTTCCTACAAAGTAACAACACTTGGTCAGCACCTCATAAGGAACATTCATACCATGTCTGGTTTCATTCCATTCAGTGGTTCTTCAAAAGAAGACTTTTGTATGTATTTCACATAGGGTCATTTGTTAAACTAAGTTCCCCGCTGGCAGCAATCTTGGATGATTGATTGGCTACAAAGTAACAAGATTTGGCCACCACCTAATAAGGAACATTCATGCCACGTTTGGTTTCATTCCATTCAGCGGTTCTCTAAAAGAAAACATGTGTATGTATTTCCCATGGGGTTCTATATTAAACTAAGTCCCCGCTGGTGGTCATCTTGGATGATTGATCGCCTACAAAGCTACAACACTTGGTCACCACCTCATAAGGAACATTCATGCCATGTTTGGTTTCATTCCAATCAGTGGTTCTCTAAAAGAAGACATTTGTATGTATTGTCAATAGGGTCCTATGTTAAACGAAGTCCTCCGCTGGCGGCCATCTTGGATGATGGATCAGCTACAAAGTAACAACACTTAGTCAGCATCTCATAGGAAACATTCATGCCATGTTTGGTTTCATTCCATTCAGTGGTTCTCTAGGAGAAGTTCAAAATGTAAAAAGTTAACGACGACGACGACGACGACGACGGACGACGGACGCCAAGTGATAAGAAAAGCTTACTTGGCCCTTCGGGCCAGGTGAGCTAAAAAGCGGAAGGGATTGTAGTTACGACATTTGGAACATATCCGATATACTGACAACGCCATGACAATAAACGGAAAACGACCAAAAGACATACAACAGTCTTCATAATAACAACATAGAAAACTATTGTTTGAGCAACATCAATCCACCAAAAAAATGAAACAAAACTTAAAAGGAGGGCTGAGCGCTCGAAAACATGGTTACCACTGTCACATTAAGTCAGTAGTCTGTAATTGTAAATGTTTGGTTGTCATATTTGTTTTTCCTCAATTGTTTTCTTTATGGGTTGATTTGGCATACATAAATAAAATACAAAAATAAGTAAGCAATGAACGAGGTTGTTAAATGTGATATATGCTTTTTTGTGCTTCTTTGTTAAATATTTGTTTGTGTTTGTTGTGATTAAGATTGTGACATGGTGTTGACTGCTGTACCTCTATTTTGACATTTTTACCTATTATATCTGTTTGTTTTATTCACGCATCGTTGTCAGTATAATGGAATTTGATGCAACTGTCAGTGAGAGGTTTAGCGCTATAAAACCAGGTTCAATCCACCATTTTCTACATAAGAAAATGCCTGTACCAAGTCAGGAATATGACAGTTGTTGTCCATTCGTTTGATGTATTTGTGCTTTTGATTTTGCCATTTGATTAGGGACTTTCCGTTTTGGATTTTCCTCGGAGTTCAGTATTTTTTGTGTTTTAACTTTTTATATATATCAGGACTTTGTGTTTTCTCATTTGAAGTGTTGTTTCATTTTTCCATATCGAGAACCTTTTTGCCTTATCATACATTATATGTTTTGCGTATAGTTAAAGCCCGTACGGTAACTTTATATATTTACATTTTGAAAATCCACATCACCTGATCTTCAGCGTAAAGTTTTATTTCTTTAGCAATCATTATATATCTTCTAATTTGTATATTGATATTTTTTAATGACAATGATATCATATTTCCATCCATATCTTTACTGAACAGTAAAATAACAAAAATACCGAAAACCAAGGGAAATTCAAAACGGAAAGTCCTTTATAAAATGGCAACATCAAAGGCTCAAACACATCTAATGAATGGAAAACAACTGTTGTATTCCTGACTTGGTACAGGCATTTCCTTATGTAGAAAATGGTGGATTAAACCTGGTTTTATAGCTAGCTAAACCTCTCACTTGTATGATAGTCGCATAGTATTCCATTATAATTGACAACAATGTGTGAGCAAAACAAACAGACATAATTGGTAAAAACGTCAAAAATTGGGGTACAGCAGTCAACATAGTAATATAATCTTCATCACTATAAAAACAAATAACTGTTTCAACGAAGAAATATAAAATGGCATATAGACAAAGTACATAAGCAAAAATGACAATAACTCAAATTGACCATAGCACAATAACACAATGGCGGGAGGTATAAGTACCGATCCACGTCATAAGTATATAATCAGAAATGGATAAACAGTAAAGGTTAAAAATATACAAGGACAAAAAAGGGGATACCAATTTATATCTAAATAATACAGAGATTTATCAATATATGAATAAGTGAAATTTACAGAGAGATCACGAATGATAAAGCAGATCACTTGATGTAGCAAAAGGAAGAGTTTGCACACAGAAAGATGGATGTAACACGTTTTCTCATTGGTAGATATTGCTCTACTTAATAAATTTGCATTTAAATAGATATTCATCAAGACATAAAAAACTTGGTTTCTTTTTGTATTCGTTTTCGAACAATGATATCATACTTTGCAAGCTTATATATGTTATATATAAATTTATATTTCCTGAGCGCTCACAAACATGTTTAACTCCGTCATATTCTTTATTTGCCTGTCCCAAGTCAGGAGTTTAGTGGTTGTCGTTATCATATATCTGTCATAATTTTTTTTTATTAGATTGATTTGTTTTAAAAGAGAGGCGAAATATACCAAATGGACATTCAAACTCATAAGTCAAAAATAAGCTGACAACGCCATGGCTAAAAAAGAAAAAGACCAAAAGACAAACAATAGTACACAAAACACAACATAAAAAACTTAAGAATGAGCAACACGAACCCCCCCAAAAAAAGGGGGTGATCTCAGGTGCTCTGGAAGGGTAAGCAGATCTTGCTCCACATGTGGCACCCGTCGTGTTGCTCATGTTAGTACAAACCCGGTTATATGTCTAATTCGGTAGGTCACATTCGTAAAAAGTGGACGGGATTGTAGTAACGACATTAGGAACATATCTCCCATCACCTGTGAAACGGATATTTCGTAACGGTCAACTAACTTGTGATGGCGTCCGTAAAATTTACGAAGGAATGATTTCAACTTCACCACTTGGAACTCTTGGTTTAGCAGCAACCATCTATCAAGGAAATTATGATAGGAAAAAAGTAAAATCACAAAAATACTGAACTCCAAGGAAAATTCAAAAAGGAAAGTCCCTAATCAAATGGCAAAATCAAAAGCTCAAACACATCGAACGAATGGATAACAACTGTCATATTCCTGACTTGGTACAGGCATTTTCTTATGTAGAAAATGGTGGATTGAACCTGGTTTTAAGGCTAGCTAAACCTCTCACTTGTATTACAGTCGCATCAAATTCCATTATATTGACAACGATGTGTGAACAAAACAAACAAAAACAATAGGTAAAAATGTCACAAATAGGGGTAAATAGTCTAATTCGGTAGGTCACATTCGTGAAAAGGGAACGGGATTGTAGTTACGACATAAGGAACATATCCGATATCATCTGTGAAACGGATATTCCATAACGGTCAACCAAGTCGTGATGGCTTCCGTAAAATTTACAAAGTGATGATTTCAACTTCACCATTTGGAACTCTTGGTTTAAAAATGAAAATCCACAATTGGGAAGCTGAAATCATCTCTTTTGTCGTAAAGTTTTGTTTTCAACCGACCCTCATAGTCAATTTCTAGATATAAGTCATAATCAGATGGCACAATCTAAAGCTCAAACACATCAAACGAATGGATAACAACTGTCATATTCCTGACTTGGTACAGGCATTTTCTTATGTAGAAAATGGTGGATTGAACCTGGTTTTATAGCTAGGTAAACCTCTCACTTGTATGACAGTCGCATCAAATTCCATTACATTGACAACGATGCGTGAACAAAACAAACAGACACAATAGGTAAAAATGTCAAAAATAGGGGTACAGCTGTCAACATTGTGTTATCATCTTAATCACTATAAAAACAAACAAATGTAACGAAGAAGCACACAAAGGCATACATAAAATTTAACATCCTCATTTTGCTTTATTGTTATACGATTATATTTATCTATGTAAAATCCACCCATAAAGGATGGAAGGTTTTAAGTACTGGCGTAGCATCGCGCGTTTGAAATTCGCACAGGTAGACAAAAAATAATTTTGTCGTTCAAAGTATGACCGGATACATAAGTAAAGAGTCACGTAAAATGTATCTCACAAAAAACAGACTTAACAGTAAAAGTAATATTAATAAATAAAATAATATTGTGGTTCAAAGTATGACGGGATACATAAGTACAGAGTCACGTCAAATGTATATCACAAAAACAGACTTAACAGTAAAAGTAATATTAATAAATAAAATAATTTTGTCGTTCAAAGTATGATGGGATGCATAAGTACAGAGTCACGTCAAATGGATATCTCAAAAAACAGACTTAACAGTAAAAGTAATATTAATAAAGACAAATAAAAGAATACTATAACACGTTATTAAGATGATAAACAACATCAGTACGCAGAATCTATACTTCAAGACCATCGTGTATTATTTGAGAAGTTGATACGGAATTTTTATCAACAAGGTCTTGGTACCTTCCGATGAACTTTTTTAGAAAAAGGACGAGACGTTCTTTGACATACCCCTGGTTCATCAACTTTCTGCTCAGACACTGGTGACGTTTTACAAAGTCTGAGTAGGAGCTGCAAGCTCTTGAATACCGAATAAGTTGGGAAATGTATATCCCATATGCAGGTGAAGTTGGTATATTGCTACTAAGGTGGGGGAAATTGATAATTTCAAAATTAAAATCGTCTCGTTTGTCATAGATTCTGGTACTGAGATGACTGTGTATGTCAAATTTGAGGTATAAGTCTAAAAATGAGGCGGAGGAAGCCGTGTCTGTTGTTTCTTTAATTTCTAGTTCTGGTGGATATATTAATGGAACCCAATCAGAAAAGTTCGGATTGTTAATGGAAAGAAAGTGAAATTAAATAACCTGGCTTCTTTGATCTTCTTGTTTTTGAAAAGTGTCTGAAGGAATTCCGATTCATATGAAAATGAGAAGAGGTCGGCAAGGAGAGGCGCACAGTTCGTTCCCATAGGAATGCCGACAATTTGTTGAAAAAGTCTACCTCCATATTCAACAAATATGTTGTCAATAAGAAACTCCAGCATACTGATCACTTGTTCCTCTGTGTAGCATGTTTTACCGTTTTGTTCACTATTAACAAAATATGCCTGATGGCATCCCAAAGTAATAGATTTATAGCGTATGCTACCATTTTTATGTTGAAAAGCATTGTGGATTATTTCTTTTAGACGGTTTTTCAATTTCACATGGGGAATGGTGGTATACAAGGTTGAAAAATAAAAAGATTTGATAGAACTAATTTCAGACAAAGACCGAGATCTAAAATTATCCAGAAGTTCTTTAGAGTTTTTAAGAATCCACATATGGTTAATACCACTACGCGAGTAAACAGTTTCACAGTAAATCTGAAGACCCTCTTTCACTGCGGACAGAATTTTAGTCAATCTAATGGACAATTCTTTAGTGGAACATGCAGATGAGCCGGCAATGTACCGTTGTTTGTACAGAATTTTGTGAAGTTTAGGTATCCAATTCAAACAAGGTAAGTCCTCCGATTTGTTGTTCAATGCAATGTTCAGTGAAAACATGAAGGACTTGTGATTCGTCAAAATCTCATCCTTGTCAAATGATATGTTTTTGTATGTGGGATTACCTGAGTGCTCATTTATTCCTAATTCTTTTACAAGACACTTCATCTATGTAGCAGAAATACAAGTCCTGGAGTATCGTATCAACTGGGAGATATATCCTCCGTATGCAGGCGCTGCTGGAATGTTGCTACATAAAAATGTAAAGTTCACAATTGGGAAGCTGAAATCATCTCTTTTGGCATAAAGTTTTGTTTTCAACCGACACTCATTGTCAATTTCTAGATGTAAGTCAAGATCTGAGGCAGACTTTAACTGTATTTGTTGTATCCTTTATCTCAAGTTCGATAGGATAGATGCGTTCAATATAGTCATCAAATTTTGAATTATTTAGTGAGAGAACATCATCTATGTAGCGGAAAGTAAAGTTAAAGGATACTGCTATCTTCTTTTCTTTCTTCCTAAGAAGTTCATGTATGAGACCAGCCTCATATGAATAAAGAAACAAGTCGACAGGAAGAGGGTCACAGTTGGTTTCTATGGGAATGACGATTGTTTGTCATCCAAACGTAACAAACATGTTGTCAATCAAGATATTGTCAGTTTCAGAGAATTTTTTGTTAGAATCAGAGTGATTTTTTACAAAGTAGGATTTATCCCTCCCTAAGACAAGATACTTGTATCTACGTTGGCCATTCTTTTTTATGAAACAAAGAATGACCAACTCTTTCAATTTGTTGTTTAGTTTGGAATGGGGAATACTTGTGTAAAGTGTAGAAAAGTCAAATGTTTTAATACTATTGCAAGATGAAAGAGTCTTAGATTGTATGTACTCTAAAAGATCTTCGGAATTTTTTAGTATCCACATCTAATTCATACCACCTCTAGAATAGGTAGTTTCACAATAACTTTGAAGCCCGGCTTTGATTGCTGATAAAATTGATGTTTATAATTTAGAAAGAGATTTCGTGGAGCACTTGGAAGACCCAGCAATATACTGTTGTTTGTAAGGACACTTATGTAGTTTAGGTATCCAATACAGTGATGGAAGATCCAGTTCTTCATCTTTGGTTGAAATTCCAAAGGAACATAGAACAGACCTATGATTATCCAGGATTTCCTCTTTAGTAAGTGTCGTGGGGGTATATGTTGAGTTTCCAAGTGAATTGTCAATACCTAATTCATTTATCAAGCAGTTCATGTACAAACTGATTTTTAAAATAGGGAGGTATTTTCGAGTGAACTAATTTTTGATGAAGGATATTGCCCAAGTTGATGGCATCGAAACCTTTGTTGGCAAAGGAAAGTTAAAGAAAGGATCTTTTCTCTTTTTCATCTTTTCCAATGCGAACTGGTTTGAAAAGTCTGTGACTTGCAATATCCGAAATGATAGCTGTAAGTTTGTATTGGTTTAAATGAGGGTTTGTAACAGTGGTTTCCAAACATAAGTGGTACAGAGAATGAAGTTTTGAAAGGGTAATGAATAAAGCTTCGTGCGAATGTGATGAATACCTAACAACTTTTGTATAAATGGCAGCAGGTCATTAATAGAGACATCATGGAGAGTAGGTGATGTATAATGACGATGACCATGACTGCGTCTACGTCAAGGAGTAGAGTTTAAAATGTTCATCACATTCACCGAGCTACAGGAAGGACTAAATAAAATACCTATACCATCAATTTTGTCATTGCAACCATATGGTGTCGCAGTTCCCAAACCTTTAAATTAGGCCGTTAATTTTCTCAATTGGATTGTTTCATATTTTTCATGTAGAGACCTTTAAAAGCCGCAATACGGTATGGAGTTTTTGTTATTGTTGAAGGCCGTATGGTTGCCTATAGTTACTTACATCCACTTCATTTGAACTTTAGATAGTAGTCGCATTGGCAAGCATCCCACATCTCCTATTACTTATACATTTGTATACTGTATGAAAACATTTATTTAACAAAATTGAAATCAACACTTCAACCAAACAAACATCATTCTAGATCTGTTACATGAAATGCACCAAATAAATAAACGATGACGTTTACGTGATTACGACAACATCTTAATGACAAAGACTACGTCTTTTTTCTTATAGTTTGTGAATCACACCGCCAGAACTTACCGTTAAGAAGACCAACATTTTGTGTTACCAATAAAAATACTAGTTAAAGAAATTAGAATGCATATACACGTTCATTTTCCTTTTAGAATGATCGTGTATATATTTGAATATGTTATAATATCCGAATCATTTAGCGGGAGGTTTGGCTAGCCACAAAAGCAGGTTCAACCCACCATTTTTCTTAAAAATGTCCTGTACCAAGTCAGGAATATGGCTATTGTTATCTTATAGTTCGTTTCTGTTTGTGTTGCATTTTAGTGTTTCTGTTGTGTCTTTGTTTTCCTCTTATATTTGATGTGTTTCCTTCAGTTTTAGTTTGTAACCCGGATTTGTTTTTTTTCAATCAATTTATTAATTTCGAACAGCGGTATACTACTGTTGCCTTTATTTAGCATGATTAAGAGCATGCACCTGAGACTTCCGAAACTTTTTCTTTTTCTTTTTTAATTTCGTTTTCTGAAGGATTATAATTCCTGGATAAAACCTTACGTTGTTGAAAATTATTTTACTGATTATTGTGTACGTTTTTGAACTTTTAATTTCATTATCTATATGAAACGATTGGATACAAATGGTAATTCAACGGATTAAGAAGATATTACAATTGTATGCCATATCCATTCAGGACAAAGCCGAGCTATACAGGAGACGTATGTTGGATCATTTTAATCAATTCCATGTATTCCTTAAATCGGTATTAAGTATTTTTTGCTAATGCTTGTGTGTGTGTGTTTTAATCTCTTATTTTATTCTTTAACATAGTATTTTTCATTTATCTTGTCATGATACATGGAGGAGACTTGAGGGTTTAAAAAACTAGTTTGTCCCCGTCCCATGATCAGGTGCCTGTCTTATGTCAAGAATCTGACGAAATTTAATTGGTTTATTTTTTTAGGAATTGTCGTGTTGAGAGAAGATCTTCAATTGCTATTGCTAAATGTCTTTAAAATTTCTTAACTAGAATCTATAACTTTGAACTTAACATTTTATAAAGACGTCTAATATTAATCTATTGTTGAATCTAAATGTTGACAACTACATAAAAGTATATGTCTTGTGTAACGTGGACCCCATAAATGATTTTATTCAGTGTCATTTCGGATAGTCCGGATCCGACTCGAAGTCTACTTACATGATTTAACAGATGATATATTCATTTCGATGATTGCTTTGCATCATGGTGCGGAGCTATTAGTTTAAGTCGATATACACGCCATCTTGAAATAATTTCTTATCACATATGGATTCTGGTTGGTTGCTTTATGATGCGGCTGAGATACAGCAACAGCTATTGGTTTAAATGAGATAAAGAATTACAGACTTGTCTCGTCCCAGGGTAAGACATCAAATGCCGGAAAATTAACTATGTGTATTTCAGTTCCGATCAACTATCATTAATTCATGTTCGTTTTATTATGCATATATTGCACACTGAAATTCAATATTAAAATATCATTTATTAATACGTGTTTAATTGCTTTGTTAATCTGCAATATGCACGATTTGTTTTGCTAATCAATGTTCCTATACAATGTTTACAAAAATGCATTATCTGTATTTCATAACTTCTGCCAATCTAGGCACATCTCCAGAATCGTGTCTATTTGTAACTTAGGATAGAGCGAAGAAGTCCACAGCTTTTTAGAAAGCTCAAACTGTTGCTTCGCATCACGGTGCGGAGCTATTAGTTTCAGTCAACATACACGCCATCTTGAAATAATTACTTATCACATATAGATTCTGATTGGTAGCTTTATGGTGCGGCTGAGATACAGCAACAGCTATTGGTTTAAATGAGATAAAGAATTACAGACTTTTCTCGTCTCAGCATAAGACATCAAATGCCGGAAAATTAACTATGTGTATTTCAGTTCCGATCAACTGTCATTAATTCATGTTCGTTTTATTATGCATATATTGCACACTGAAATTCAATATTGAAATATCAATTATTAATACGTGTTTATTTGCTTTGTTAATCTGCAATATGCACGATTTGTTATGCTAAACAATGTTCCTATACAATGTTTACAAAATTACATTATCTGTATTTTATAACTTCTGCCAATCTAGGCACACCTCCAGAGTCGTGTCTATTTGTAAATGTTTTAATTTTTCAACAAGTAAAGTGAACAAAATTTTAAAAGCATGGGTGTATAACGCACACTCTAAAGTACATCCATTTTATATCAATCAATATCTAAAAATACCACATTTCCAATACTAAATCAACAACCACATCCACACATATTACTTTAAATTAGGATAGAGCGAAGCAGTCCACAGCTTTTTAGAAAGCTCAAACTTGTCACATATAGATTCTGATTGGTTGTTTTATGATGCGGCTGAGATACAGCAACAGCTATTGGCTTAAATGAGATAAAGAATTACAGACTTTTCTCGTCTCGGGATAAGACTTTGAATGCCGGAAAATCAACTATGTGTATTTCAGTTCCGATCAACTGTCATTAATTCATGTTCGTTTTATTATGCATATATTGCACACTGAAATTCAATATTGAAATATCAATTATTAATACGTGTTTATTTGCTTTGTTAATCTGCAATATGCACGATTTGTTTTGCTAAACAATGTTTCTATACAATGTTTACAAAAATGCATTATCTGTATTTTATAACTTCTGCCAATCTAGGCACACCTCCATAGAGACACACCTCAAGAGTCGTGTCTATTTGTAAATGTTTAAATTTTAACTAGTAAAGTGAACAAATTTTAAAAGCATGGGTGTATAACGCACACTCTTAAAGTAGAACAACATCATTTTCACTGAAATTAAATATTTATTGCTGTTTACAATAATATGTAATTGCTTCGCATTGCAAGCTTAATGGTAAATAGTCGGTGATACGAATATCACGTGATAATTATTTGTTAAAACTAGAAAACCACACTCCACAAAACAGTTTGACAACTAAACACTGAACAGCCAGTTTAAAATTTCAGAAAAGTTCATCTTAATATATATACGAAAATTGATATTCCAAGTCTAAGACATCCATTTCATATCAATCAAAATCCAAAAATACCACATTTCCAATATTAAATCAACAATCACATGCACACATATTACCTTAAATCAGGATAAAGCGAAGCTGTCCACAGCTTTTTACAAAGCTCAAACTTGTGTTTTACTTATCTTCAAAGGAGATCATAGCTGCGATATGACATGTCTGTTTTCTCTGTTGATTTTAGTATATCACTAGAGTGTACAAAATATTATAATCTCCTCATTTATCAATACATTCATGGTTTCCTTGATAGAGGTTTGCTGCTCACAAGGAAGCTATTAAACCAAGAGTTCCAAGTGGTGAATTTGAAATCAACCCTTCTTACATTTTACGGACGCCACCACGAGTTGGTTGACCGTTATGGAATATCCGTTTCGTAGATGATAGAGGATATGTTACAAATGTCGTAACTACAATCCCGTCCCTTTTCCCCGAATATGATCTACCGAATTAGACTTATTACCGGGTTTGTACTAACATGAGCACCACGACGGGTGCCACATTAGGAGCAGGTTCTGTTAAACCATCCGGAACACCTGAGATCACCGCCAATTTTTGGTGGGGTTCGTGTCGCTCGGTCTTTAATTTTTATGTTGTGCTTTGTGTACTATTGTTTGTCTGTTTGTCTTTTTCTTTTTAGCCATGGTGTTGTCAGTCTATTTTCGACTTATAAGTTTGAATGTCCCTTTGGTATCTTTCGCCTCTCTTTTACATAGTTTTATAAGGCTTGAATAAGATGAATATTTGTGCTATTTTCGGCCATTGGAAAAATAATGGCTCTTATCATATCTCCTCTTTTGAAGAACATATAAATACGTTTATATTTTTGATATCCACGTTTTTGAAAATGAATATTATATAAAATCTAATTGAATAAAATAATCCTGCCTATCTAAATTGAAAAAAACTTTATTTTAAGAAAGTTCATTTTGTCTTTTTCTACGTTTGAAGTACAAACGATTCCAGCATGTTATTTTTCTAAGTTCACATATTCATACATGTTTCGCTTATTATTCTAAAATCTATCTACAGAGAATAAAATTTAAACTTCTTCATTCATCTTTTCTTCGTTTACTACGTCGCACAATGCGTACCGGGATTATCAAAACAAAGTGCAGGAACAGATCACTATTCTGAGTTTTGAGGTAGCCCATGTTTTAAGCGAGAATTCAGTTACCCAAAAATAAGTTTATGGATTTGTTCTCTCTTTTCGTTCTTGTGTTTCTCTAAGTAAAAATTCTGAATTTTCCAATCGTTTCTCTTATCAATACCTAAACCTTGTTCACATGCGACTGTCAGAGGCTTAATCCACCTTTTTCTACATTAGGAAATACCTATACAAAGTCAGGAATATGACAGCTGTTTTCCATTCGTTTGATGTGTTTGAGCTTTGATTTTGCAATTTTACAAAGGAATTTCTGTTTTGAATTTTACGAGTTCGGTATTTTTGTTATTTTACTTTTCACAGATATTACTACTAGTAAATAAAAAAAACTAAAAACCCATAAATACCAGTATACTATTTGCTGTGCACTGAAACGATTATTAGTATCAATATTGTCATAAAAACATTTAAATAAGTGAGAATTGTCTCATCGGCAATTATACCGAATCTTCTTATTTCATATTTAAATGCAAATTGTGCAATTCTTACTGCCTTCATTTTTTCCAATCAAGGACAGGACCTGCTACTCGAAAATATACAGCAATGAAGTCATGTATCAGTGTAGCACCGTCACGTGTTCATGTCTGTCCTTGTCAATGTATAAATTGCATGCACGAGACTTCATTCATACAACCGAACAACTATTACAACGTTTACGGTTTGTGTTTGTTAAAATAGTATTGCAAACTATTTGGTTTTATATCATATTCTCTACCAAAACATTAGTATGAATAAAACAAATTGCCGATAAAAGAGCAATGGCAATTTATCTTTTAAATTGAATAAATCAGCTTCCACAGTAGTTAGCCCTGGCGGGCTCGCTTCATATTCTTGCTGATTACGTCGGTATCATAAACAAACATGTTATTATTCTGTATGTATGAAACATAATTTTATAAACCGGATATAATTTCATTGACCATCTATAAAATTAACATTTCTAACTACCAAACATTATTCTAATATATGAGGGTCTGGATTGGGGTCCTCCATTTCTGTATTTTTTTTATTTTTGATGGCATGTTCTATTCTTTATACTTTTGCCCTTTATTCTCTATTCTTTATGTTTTAGCATCTCATTATTTTCTATTCTTTATTTTTTGGTCCATTTTCTCTATTCTTTATATTTTTGCCGATCATTCTCTATTCTGTTAACCCCATCCATACCCTCATATATAATAGAGTTTTATGAGTAAAAGATTAACATGTGTATACGTCATTGCTATGGTATTGCAATAACAAGATATGTTTTCTGTTGGTTTGTGAAATAAAATATCCGAACTTACCGTGAGTAGGCCCAACAAATTGTATTGCCAATACAAATGTTAACAACCACATATTCGTCATCACTTTTGCAGACTATCTTTACTTATTTGAAATTAGAATAATGTGTCTCCTTTTTATTTCAACGCGCATTGATTTTACAGTCGACAACTTGAGCATGAATGAGAACATACAACTGAAATTTAAAAACAAATCGTTCCGGTTTCCTTCAGGATTAGATTTAATGACTAATCATGTTATATAGGGATCAATAGGGACTTTAGTAGCTCAATTTGTTTTTCACTGATTAGTTTTTTCTTTGTTAACTTTCAATTTTATTATTATTTTGATACAACGAATAGATACAAATGGTAATACAATGAATTATGAAAATGGTAAATTTTAAGCCATAATTGTTAACAAAAACATGGTTATTTTCGGTTTCCTTGAGGATTATATTTTAAAGACTAATACATGTTATAAATGGGTCAATGTGGACTTTAGTAGCTCAATTTGTTTTTACTGATTGTTTTTTTTTAATTTTCAGCTTTCAATTTCATTATTATTTTGATACAACGAATAGATACAAATGGTAATACAATGAGTTATGAAAATGATGAATGTTAAGCAATAATTGTAAAAAAACAACGTTACTTCCGGTTTCCTTGAGGATTATATTTTACAGACTAATGCTATAAAGGGGTCAATACGGACTTGATTAGATCAATTTGTTTTCACTGATTAGTTTTTTCTTCGGTAACTTTCAATTACATTATTATTTTGATACAACGAATAGATGCGAATGGTAATACAATAAATTACATGTATGAAAAAGGTAAATGTTAAGCCATATTCATCCCTGAGCCAATTCCACTCGAATTACGTTCGGTGAACTTTCTCACTAGATACATTTTGTCATTGAAATTTTATACTGTTTGTTCATTTTCACGTGTTTATATGCTTAATCCCAGAATTTTTTTTTTTATATACTTTTCTGTTATTTCTCTAGTCATGGTAAATTGGGAAAATTTGTTATTCAAGGAATTTTGTGTTGATGTTATATCTTTCATATCGTTTTGTTGTAGTTCTTACAGACCACTTATATGGACTCGGTCAACATTTTGTGGAGAGATCTTCATTTGACTTTTCTACCCTTTACACAAGTATCCGCCATTCCAAACTGAAATACAAATTGAAAGAATTGGTACTGTTTTGTTTCATGAAAAGTATGACCAACGTAGATTCAAGTATCTGGTCTTAGGGAGGAATAAATTGTACTGTGTAAAAAACACTCTGATTCAAACAAAAAATTCTCTGAAACTGAAATCAAGATATCTGTTACGTTAGGGGGACGTGTTTTTCAACAAACTATCGGCATTCCTTTGTGAACCAATTGTGCTCCCTGTCTTGCCTTCTTATTTCTTCATCATCGGAGGCTGACTTTGTTCAGGAGCTTCTTGGGAGGAATGACAAAAAGCTAGCACACGATCTACTATATACTAGTAGATGGTGTCCTCTCACTCAATAAAATGCCTGTACCAAGTCAAGAATATGGCAGTTGTTTTTCCTTTGTTCCGTTGATTGATAACGTTTGGCTTTGTCAGTTTTTATGGACTTCCCCTTTTTGAATTTGCCTTGGAGTTTAGTATTTTTGTTATACTTTTTTAATATTTCAAAGTTTGGTGACTTTGTTGAAGGCATATATCCCATCGAAATTGAGATAAAGGATATAAAAGATACAGCCAAGTCTGCCTCATATCTTGACATTGACAGTAAGGGCGGTTAAGAACACAATTTTACGACAATAGAGATATTTTCAGTTTCAGAATTGTGAATTTGCAGTTTTGATATAGCAACATTCCAGCAGCACCAGTTTGTAGTCTCCCAGTTGATACGATATTCCATAAGTTGCATTTCCTACCGTGATTTCCATGATAAAGGGTTGCAGTTCTCAAGGAATCTATTGAACCAAAAGTTACAAGTGATATCGATCAAGTTGAAATCATTCCTTTGAAAATTTTACGGACGCATCACGAGTTGGTTGACCGTTATGGAATATCTTTTTCACAGATGACGACAGATGTGTTCCATTTGTTGTAACTACAATCCTGTTCTCTCAAATTTGTTACCAAGGTCCTCTTTTGCTGCACGGAACACTGTAGCATTTGATTTGTGTGAGCTTTTGATTTTGCCAATTGATTAGGGCTTTCCTTTTTGAATTTTCCTCGGAGTTCAGTATTTTTGTGATTTTACTTTTTACTACAACCAAGTCGATGTCAAATTTCTTCCTAGAAGAAACTTTACTGCTGGTGGATTATTCCCCGAGGGCATCATTAACTTGGTAGCTTTATGCATGATGAAAACAAATAATACAAAGAACAAACCGGCTGGGACGTCGCCCGGGTTACCAAGGTCCTCTTTTGCTGCACGGAACACTGTAGCATTTGATTTGTGTCAGCTTTTGATTTTGCCATTTGATTAGGGACTTTCCTTTTTGAATTTTCCTCGGAGTTCAGTATTTTTGTGATTTTACTTTTGACCTACATCATTAGACGTACCACCGGGGTTGTACTTTCATGAACAACACGACGGGTGCCACATATGAAGCAGGATCCTTTCCACTGAATCTGAGATCACCACCCGGTTTTTGGTGGGGTCCGATGTTATTTCTCTTCCTATAATTTATTACTTATATATACAAAGAAGATCACTGCTGCGAGATATATCTGTTTTTCTGTTCTTGATTAAAGTGAAAAAAATGTATTAAACAATATCGACTAGTTGAGGTCTTTGAACTGTCAAATTTCTGCATATAAAAAAAGTTGAAATCCTTAAAACTTGTATCTATGATGATTATGATTAACCCCGTAATATCTAAACCTGTCTGTCCAAAATTAGTAAAAATCAGTGCAGCCGAGAACAAATATTGCACATTTAAACTTAGACTGGTGTGTAGCATTTGCATCCGGTAAAAAGTATAACAAAAATACCGAACTCCAAGGCCATTTCAAAAAGGGGAAGTACATAAAAACTGACAAAATCAAACGCTATAAATCAACGGAACAAGAGAAAAACAACTGTTATATTCCTGAAGTAGAACACGCATTTTCCAAAGAAAATGGTGAGTTAAACTTGTTTTTATAGCTAGATAAACCTCCCACTTGAATGTACTATCCCGGAATAACAACAATAATGACACGCATGATAATCAAGACCAGAGAATCAAGAGGTGGTTTGTGAAAGTTAGCCAATAGTTATCGATATGTTGGTTAATTTTCGGCTTGAGCTTAATCTTGAGAATAAGTCGGTTCATTACAAAGCTTTATAGATACCATGTAAAACATGTTTGACGTGGTAAGCTTAATCTTTAGAATATGTTGATTCTATAAGCAAGCATTGCAGGACCTTGATTTAGAAGAATTTCTAAAAAAAAACAAACTCTGCCATGTGACTGTTTCCACTCATATTAACAACCCCTCTGGCCATGTTATTACTGGGGATCTAAACATAATTCAACATGAACATCTCCGAAAGGTGATATCTCATGGTCCAAAGTTCAGAGAACCCAAACATATCAATTTGAACCATAACTTCAAAATAAATATGGATTTGATTGAGGACTACGCCAGAGCATGGTCTAAAAGAGAAGAAGTTAAACTGGACACTTTGTCAGAAGGGGTCAAAACAATCAGGTCTCTGATAAAACGTCGAATTCATAAGTTGAAAAACTGTGTGAATGATCGACCAAAGTCCGTTTTCAGAGACAAAATCGCTGTGAAATGTCTTCTCTTCACGATAAATATGTTGTTGTTCCTGCGGAAAAGGCTTCAAATAATATTGTCTTGTTATGTAAATCGTACTACTGTCTTGTAAAAGAATTAGGAATAATGAGGACTCAGGTAATCCCACTTCCAAAAACATATCATTTGACAAGGATGAGATTTTAGCGAATCATAATTCCTTCATGGCTTCAATGAACATTACATTGAACAGCAAATCTAAGGACTTACCTTGTTTGTATTGGATACCTAAGCTTCACAAAATTCCGTACAATCAACGGTACATTGCCGGCTCATCTGCATGTTCTACAAAGGAATTGTCCATTAGATTGACAAAAATTCTGTCCGCAGTGAAAGAGGGTCTTCAGAATTACTGTGAAACTGTTTACTCGCGTAGTGGTATTAACCATATGTGGATTCTAAAAACCTCTAAAAAATAATTTAAAATCTCGATCTTTCTCTGAAAATATTTCTATCAAAACTTTTAATTTTTCAACCCTGTATTCCACCATTCCCCATGTGAAATTGAAATATTGTCTAAAAGAAATAATCCAAAATGCTTTTCAATATAAAAATGGTAGCATACGCTATATATTTATTACTTTGGGATGCCATACGGCATATTTTGTTAACAGTGAACAAAAAGGTCACACATGCTACACAGAGGACCAAGTGATCAGTATGCTTGAGTTTCTTATTGACAACATATTTGTTGTTTTGGAGGTGGACTTTTACAACAAATTGTCGGTATCCTATGGACACGAACTGTGCGCCTCTTCTTATTTTCATATGAGTCGGAGTTCCTTCAGACACTTGCCAAAAACAAGAAGATCAAAGACGCCAGCTCATTTAATTTCAAATTCTGATATATTGATGATGTTCTTTCCAATAACAATCAAAACTTTTCTGATTGGGTACCATTAATATATCCTCCAGAACTAGAAATTAAAGAAACAACAGACACGGCTTCTTCATCCTCATTTTTATACTTGTACCTCGAATTTGACATACACAGTCATCTCAGTACTAGATTCCATGACAAACGAGACGATTTTGATTTTGAAATCATTAATTTCCCCCACCTTAGTAGCAATATACCAACTTCACCTGCATATGGGATATACATTTCCTAACTCATTTGGTATTCATGAGCTTGCAGCTGCTACTCAGACTTTATAAAACGTCACCAGTGTCTGAGCAGAAAGTTGGTGAACTAGGTTTATGTCAAAGAACTTCTCGTCCTTTTGTAAAAAAAAATTCATCGGAAGATACCAAGACCTCGTTAATAAATATTCTGTATCAACTTCACAAATAATACACGATGGTCTTGAAGTATAGATTCTAGATACTGACTTTGTCTATCATCATAATTACGTGTTATAGTGTTCTTTCATTTGTCTTTGTAAATTATTTATTTTCTGTTTAGTCCATTTTTGGTAATATCCTCTTGGCGTGGCTCGGTCCCGCCATTGTGTTATTGTGCTATCGTCATTTTTGTATTCTTGTCTTTCATTTTTGCTTATGTATTGGCCCATATGCCATTTTGTTTTTTTTTTTTTTTTCTTTGTTGACATATTTGTTTTTTATTATAGTGTTTAAGATTATAACATAATGTTGACTGCTGTACCCCTATTTTTGACATTTTTACCTATTATGTCTGTTTGTTCTGTACACACATTGTTGTCAATATAATGGAATTTTATGCGACTGTCATACAAGTGAGAGGTTTAGCTAGCTATAAAACCAGGTTTAATCCACCATTTTCTACATAAGGGAATGCCTGTACCAAGTCGGGAATATGACAGTTGTTTTCCATTCGTATGATGTGTTTAAGCTTTTAATTTTGCCTTTTGATAAGGGACTTTCCGTTTTGAATTTTCATTGAAGTTCGGTATTTTTGTTATTTTACTTTTTGATTCAATATAAAGCTGATGATTATTCTCAGGTGCTCCGGAAGGGTAAGCAGATCCTACTCCACATGTGGCACCCGTCGTGTTGCTTATGTTATTACAAATCCGGTAAATAGTCTAATTCGGTAAGTCACATTCGTGAAAAGGGAAGGGTATTGTAGTTACGACATAAGGAACATATCCGATATCATCTGTGAAACGGTTCTTCCATAACGGTCAACCAACTCGCGATGGCGTCCGTAAAATTTACGAAGGAATGATTTCAACTTCACCATTTGGAACTCTTGGTTTAATAGCTTCCTTGTGAGCAGCAATCCTCTATCAAGGAAATCATGATAGGAAACACAAGTCCGGAATATCGTATCAATTGGGAGATATATACGCCGTATGCAGGCGCTGCTTGAATGTTGCTACATAGAAATGGAAAGTTCACAATTGGGAAGCTGAAATCATCTCTTTTGTCGTAAAGTTTTGTTTTCAACCGACCTTCATTGTCAATTTCTAGATGTAAGTCAAGATATGAGGCAGACTTAACTGTATCTGTAGTATCCTTTATCTCTAGTTCGATGGGATAGATTCGTTCAACATAGTCACCAAATTTTGTATTATTTAGTGAGAGAACATCATCTATATAGCGGAACGTTGAATTAAAGGATATTGCTAACTTCTTATCTTTCTTCCTAAGAAGTTCCTGTATGAAGTCAGCCTCATAATAATAAAGAAACAAGTCGGCAAAAGAGGGGCACAATTGGTTCCCATTGGAATTCCGACAGTCTGTTGAAAACACGTCCTCCAAACGTAACAAATATGTTGTCAATCAAGAAATCAAGCATCTTGATAATGTCAGTTTCAGAGAATTTTGTTTGAATCAGAGGATTCTTTACAAAGTAGGATTTATCCCTCCCAAGACAAGATACTTGTATCTACGTTCGCCATTCTTTTAATGAAACAAAGTAATACCAACTCTTTCAATTTGTCTTTTAGTTTGGAATGGGAATACTTGTGTAAAGTGTAGAAAAGTCAAATGTTTCAATACTATTGCAAGATGAGAGAGTCTTAGATTGTATGTACTCTAAAAGATCTTTGGAATTTTTAGTATCCACATCTGATTCACGCCACCCCTAGAATAGGCAGTTTCACAATAACTTTGGAGCCCGGCTTTGATTGCTGATAAAATAGATGTTAATAATTTAGAAAGAGGTTTCGTGGAGCATTTGGAAGACCCAGCAATATACTGTTGTTTGTAAGGACACTTGTATAGTTTAGGTATCCAATACAGTGATGGAAGATCCAGTTCTTCATCTTTGGTTGAAATTCCAAAGGAACATAGAACAGACCTATGATTATCCAGGATTTCCTCTTTGGTAAGTATCGTGAGGGTATATGTTGAGTTTCCAAGTAAATTGTCAATACTTAATTCATTTATCAAGCAGTTTATGTAATGATATTTACACAAAAACGATGTTGTTTGGGGCTTTATCTGCAGGGACAACAACATATTTGTCATGAAGGTAGGACAAGTGCTTTGCAACATTTGGGTCTTTAAAATATGTAACCTGTCAGACATGTCACACGGTAAGCTTAATCTTTACAATATGATGGTTCATTATAAAGCTTATGATTACCATGTTACCTGTCAGAAACATGACGATCAGCCAACACTATCTATACTACTGCTGATTCATTATTATTCGTTGGATACCATTTTTTGTGGAATTCTTGGGTACATTTGAACCTCAAATTTAAATACGGCTAAAAAATGTGATTGTTTTATTATTACTTACTGGTGTTAAACGCCACTTTCAGTTACTTTTGCAATACCAAAAAGGCCAGTTTTATATCGGTGTATTATCTCGGCATATCATCTAGCTCTCAAAACTCACCTAAATTGCTTACCCTTTCAGAGCACCTGTGATCATCACTAGTTTTGTTTAAATGGCATTCATGTTGGTCTTGCTTTAGTTTTGTGTTGTTCTATGTGGTGTTGTTTTTTTTTTTTTTTTTTTTTTTTTTTTTTTTTTGAATGTTTGTGATGTTTATACCGGTAACAGTCTCGTCTATTCTTTGTCATGAAAATTTGTTTCAAATTCAAAATTTCACAGTCCGTCAAGTTTCAGGGTTAGAAAATTACACGACCTATGGTTTAAGAATTTGGTGGTGTCATAGGTTTAGATAAGAGTCCATCACAAATCCGCTATTCTTTATTTTAAATAAATTCTATTAAATTTGAGTCTGCAGAAGTGAGCTGATCAATGTGGGAAGGTGAACATGACAAAATATACGTTAAAGTTTGATTTCCATTACAAATATGTGTATTAACAAGATCTAAGACAAACAGAAAGTCTTATTTATTTCTTATCTTCCAGGTAATGTGTTTTGTGAAACAATGCCAGTCAAATAATACAAGTAATCATACCATCCCGAATTGGCCAAATATATCCATTTTTTTTTTTATTTTCAAATTGTCTGCTGTTACTGGATATCTGCACAAGATATTTTTGTTGTACGATCTCAATTGATCAAATGTTGCAGAATCCTAAAATAGCAGTCAGGTATATTGTATACTTTTTTTCAAGCTTAATTTGGAAGTGTTTTAAATGATGGAATACTATGGTAGCCACATTTTTTTTACGTTTTGAACATGCTAACTGTGACTCCATGTTACTAAGTTTGATCGATTGGACTTGAAAAACTCAAAATAACACCAAACATTAATTTTCAAGGAAAGAACTCTATTTGACCCTGCTAATAAATTGTCTTGTGAATTTTTCAAACTTAGTGTTTAAAAATTTCTGACATGCAGCAATTCCAATGATTGAAAAGGGCTTGAAAAACAAAAAAAAAGATATTTTTGTAAAGATTACTTGTTTCTTTTTATTCTTATATGTATTTCAAAGCATCAAAAACATGTTAAAATATGTCCATTTCAATCAAGTTTTGACAAATTGCACAACAAATGCAAAATGTAATTTCAAAATCTACTGAGTAAAAAAAAATCTTGAAAATGTCTCTGGTAATAAATGAAATACATTAGGAAAATGCATACCTTTTAACTTTAAATAATTTATCCTATTCTTACTGAACCTATTGCAGCATTACTCTAAAAACATATACTTACACTACAATGTCACATTATCCAATATTTAAATGTGATGGACAGAAGCCTAACAGTAACGTGATATCATGAATAGTTCAGCTGGACTGACCTTTTGTGAATTAGTTTATTTTTTTGAGCATATTTTGAAATTCACCTAAAGTTTCATATTCTGGACCAATATTATTGCAGATAATTAACCAATAACTGGTAATGAATTCTGATACAAGAACTGGGATGTTGCAAAAAAGTATAAGTCAGTTTTGAATGGATGACATTGGGTAGAAATTAAAGTAATGCCAAACAGTTTTTTTTTTTGGAAAAACTACCTGGTGTAATTATGTGAATAAAAAATAATAAAGGGTAATAGAACTAACAAGGTCCTCTTATCAAGCAGATATGAAATTTCTTATCACATCAATTAGATAAAATTTCAATACAATTTATACTCAACTGCATTAATTTAAACATTTTATCATAACTTCTGAAAAATAAATAAAAAAGATGGATGCCATGCTTGACCAGGCAACATCACTGGGGCAATAGACACATACCAAAATAAATTTGGTTGAATAAAAATTAGCTAATAAAATCCTGTTATTGACTACAATAATATACAATAAAACTACTTGCTTTCAGCACTTACTATTACATAAATTCAAAATTATGGACTAGAAAAACAATCCTTGGTTTATTTCCCTGTAAACTCATGCTCTGATTGGCTTAAGTTATTATACTGTGTTTAAAAATGTCATTGGAAAGTCTTTTTGTAGCTTTTGTATTACCCATTAAAATAAAAAAATTTAATATAAAATAATCAGAAAGTTAAATCAGAAATCGACTTCATTATTTCATATCATGAAAATAAATACAAGATTATACAACATAAAAGCATTATATGTTCTTGTAAGCATATTCATACACACTTTTATCACTCATTCACACATAAAAATGTAATATTTACAATACATGGTCATTCACATGCAGATTTTTGTGCTAAATATCATTGGTTTTGTACATCACAAGAAATGCATCAATAAAATATTGCATGAAAAGAAAACAAAGTCAACAATGTTACAGTTTACGAAACACAACATAGAAATCTAAATAGAAATAGATGTGGTGTGATTGCCAATGAGATAACTATCCACCAGAGTTTTAAATGCAGTGGATGTAAGAAAATATAGTCAACCGTACGACCTTCAACACACCGTATAGTCGACTATAAAAGGCCATCGTGTGAAAATGTAAAACAATCCAAACGCGAAAACTAACGGCCTAATTTGTAGCAAATCAATTTACGAAAAAACAAATATGACCCACATGAACCAACAACAACAACCATTGAACTACAGGCACATAAAAAATGTGACGGAGTTAAACATGACTGTGCGCGCTCAACCCTAACCCTAACCTTGGACAGAAATGTTACAGCACAACATAAGAAAAAACTGTAAAAATCAGATGCAATTGGCCAAACTAAATAGATCGGTATGACTGGGCATATTAATCCATCAAACTCCAAGGGTGATTTCGGGTGCTCTAGAAGGGTGAGCAGATCCTGATCAAGGTGTGACGGCACCCGTCGTGTTATTCTTGTACGTATAAACCTTATGAATTGGTCTAATTTGGTAGGTCACATTCGAGACAAAGAAGACGGGATTGTGGTTACCACAATTGGAACATATCTGTCGTCAACAGATATTTGGAAAAAAAGATCAATTTAGTGCAAGGGAACGCAAATTATAAAAATAAAGGATTGATATTCGTATATGTTCAAATAATCCTACACGCTTAAAAAGATCAGAAAATTATTATTTTATAGAATTGATACTTTGTCGCTCATTCCGTCATTTGGTATCTGTAGGAGATTTTTCTCATTGGCAATCATACCACACCTTCTTTATTGTTTATATAAGTTTTTTTTAATAGTAAATATTTCCGCATTAAACTGTTTTCTCATGATAAATTTGTAATCGTCCATAGATTGTTATAAAACATGAATAGGAGTGAATCTACAACATCAAGATAAAGCATCTACAGAAAATTTAGAAAAATAAATTGTGTACCGATAAATGGACGTTTTACATTACACTTTCACACTGACAGCAGCAATCTCAGGCGAGACACAGGATTCCGTAGAATACTTCACGAATGTAATATTATGATACTGCTTCCATTTGAAAGCTATGAAAAAAAACGGTCGGACAATGTGGTTAGGGGATATCCCCCTTATGTTCGAAATATTGTTATTTCTTTTTAATACTTTTTTTTCTTAGTTTTGTCCGCAGTTCCCCTTTTTCACACCAAATAACTCTGAACAACAAGTCGAACTTTAATTTTAACTGAAAATGGATTGCGACACTCATCCGCAGCACATTGAACAAAGGTCACATTGAAATCGGTTTAAAAATAGAACTTTTTTTTCCAAAATGGTCCAGTGGTTTTACCTCATTAAGTAATGTGATAACCACATCAAAGAATGACAGGATCACATCTAAAACTGGAACGAACACATCAAATTTTAAAACATCATTGTGTAATATTAGAGTCAAATAGCAAAACCACATCATGTGATGAAACAACTACATTACGTTAACCAACATACAATTCAAGTAATGTTAAAACCACATTGCCTAATGACACGACCACATTGCATAATGACACAACCACATTGCATAATGACACAACCACATTGCATAATGGTGAAACCACATCGAGCTATGACAAAACCATATTAAGTAATGACAAAACCATATTAAGTAATGACAAAACCATATTAAGTAATGACAAAACCATATTAAGTAATGACAAAACAATAATAAGTAATGACAAAACCATTTTAAGTGGATAAAACAAATATCATCAAGTAATAATTAAACCACATAACTTAATATCAGATACCACATACGACAGCTGTGGCGTTCTATACAAACCCAACCTTAATAGATATAGGAAGATGTGGTCTGAGTGCCAATGAGACAACTCTCCATCCAAATAACAATTTAAACATGTTAAACCTTAGGTGATCCGGTAGGGTAGGCAGATCCTGCTCCACATGTGTCACATGTGGCGACCGTCATGTTGCTCATGTAAGTACAAAACCGGTGATAAATCTAATTCGGTAAGTCACATTCGGGGAAAAAGACGACAGGATTGTGATTACGACGATCAGGGATGGGGTAATCGTAATCTGTAATCGTAATCGATTGTAATTGATTACATTTTTCAAGTAATCGACAGTAATCTGTTTTTCGATTACATGTAATCGTAATTTAATCGATTACAGCAAAATTGTGATGTAATCATCGATTACTTTTCGATTACATTTCGATTACTTTAGTAAAATAGTTTGATGAAATAAAACCTAGTTTAAATGAAAATAGACAAATGCATGTATTCATCAGTTTATAGTACTGATAAAATAGAATGTATTAATATTACTTGAGAGTTTATCAAATACCTTATTTAGATCTGTTGTCTCAAGCTGCATTATGATTAACCAGATCTAACAAATTTTACTATATTTCCAGCTTTTGAAATAAATGAATTTCAATGCTTGTCAATAATTTAAGACCTTTTATATTAAACACAAAATGTTAAAAATAAAAAAATTGATTCAAAATAGGAAAATACATGTAGTCCTAAGTTAAGTTCTGTACTACATTGAAGTTGTAAGCTTATTTGTAATAAAATTCCTTAAAGCTTAATTTTCAATAGCAGTTAGAATTTTTAGCTTAGAATAGATAAGCTGTTGATTCGTCATAATTGTATAGCATCAAAATTAGGAAAGAATACAAAATCGTTTTAACAATGAACCAATGCATTGAAATATTTGTTCGGTAATAGATAAAATTATCCCATTTTGACACTAAAATGTATATTGTTTATTATTTTGAATAGAGAACAAAGAATTCTCAACAACCTTCTTGTTTTTACTAATCAGATGATCAAAGACTTCTAATCAATGAGACACAGACTTTGTTTTGATTTCAATTATGTCTAATTAAGTGAGAGATTTAATTTATTATATTGCCATAAGTTATGAATTGTTCTCCATTGGCAGTTTTATAACCTGTAATTAGGGGGATTATCCAAACAAAAGGATTAATTCATTCATGTAATTATAAATTATAAATTTCCATCTTTTAAAATTAGCTGAACTCAATTCTTCTTCTTTTTTATGTAATTTTTTTCAGAGGAAACCTCTCACATTGTAATGAATTATATTCAAATATACCTGTTAATAACGAGTAAATATCAAACTTAAGTCAGTATGACAGCAAAAATTTGCAAACTATAGGAAAAAACCTACAATATAAAGAAGCGATTGATGCAATGGTCGAAGTCATTTCAAGAATGTTCTCATGTTTATCATCACTCACTCAAGAATTTTTAAATAGTTTAGATCCTCTGTAAGAGCTTCCATCTAGAAAACAACTGTCAACATAACATTTGGAAACAATGCGTTAAAAGCTGTTTTTGTAAAGTTCTAAATATCCACTCTAAATAAGTTGAGCAACATAATTGTGTTTAAACTTGCTTCATTATTTTATAGCATGTAATCGACAGTAATCGAAAAGTAATGTAATTACTTTTGATAAAGTAATCGATTGCAATCGATTACATACAAAAATCAGAGTAATCGATTATTAATCGATTGCACAAAATCCTTCACGTAATCGATTATTAATCGATTACATTTGTCAGTAATCGTGCCCATCCCTGACGACGATTAATATTTGTCATCTGCGAAATAGATATAACTTAACAGTCAATCAACTCGTGATGACGTCAGTAAATTTTTTGAAGGGATGGTTTCAATGTCACCACTTGGAACTCTTGGACAAATAGCTTCCTTGCTAGCAACAACCCTCTTTAAGGTGGTACCCAACACCTTGACTAATATTAATTTGGCTCGTTTAATTTTCATAAAATTTTGACAAAATGTTTACTTTGACCCTTTGACAAAAATATAAAAATTTCAAAAAATTTGAACCAACCACTTTATCAGAAAAATTTCATTAGTTATATAGCAGTTTGACAAACACTAATTTTGATCATTGAGAAGCTTAATATTTCCTTAACAATACAACATGATTAAAACGTTTAGCTGAGTTTTACAGAGTTATCTCCCTGTAGTGTTAGGTACCACCTTAAAGATGGTTGAACCCCGGTTTTGTTTTGTAAGGTTCGTGTTGCTCAATCTGTATTATGTTTTTTTGTACATTTTTATTTGTTTATTTTTCTATGTGATGTTTTGTTGTACATTCTTATTTGTTTATTTTGTCAAGGCGAAGTCAGATTTTTCTTCAACTTTTGAGATTTATATGTCCACTTTGTATCTTCTATCTCTGTTGTACAAATTGGATACAATTTATGTATAATCCACATGTAAACTTGTATTTATCGAGTTATCTTACGTCAAATTTTAAAGTAAAAACTAAGTCTGATCAGATCTGAAACACTTGAGATGAGGAAAGGAGAAGCTACGAGAAGGTCATTTGTTTTGACCCATTGAATTCAAAAATCAAGAGGTTTTATAAATCTATCAAATAACATTCTTCCGATGTTAATGATAAATTAGTCCGTCTGACATCAGTATTTTTGATTTAATCTTTTATATTGACATTAAGGCTTCCAATTTCTTATATCTAGTGGAAAACAGCTGTAATTGCCATATTGGCTTCATTTTATAGATGTTATTATTAGTAATTAGATATGAGCAACAATATCTTTGAGGGTACAACTGTTGCTCATATTTATTTTACTTAAAACTATACATATACACTGATACATGAAATGATTATTTCAGGTCAAACACATACATTTCGTCATGTTTATGTAGTAATAAGGAAATCACAAATGACGCTCCTGTACTAAAGTGTCCAGATTGTTATAATTTGTTCAATTATCAATAAAAGTTACATAGTTTTACAAGGCTTGAATACATTGACAATTTTTTCATCTCAGAGGCAAAATAATGGCTCTTAATCTCCTATATTAAAGGACATGTGAATAAGCTTAAATCATCGATATCCACATTATATGAAATGATTATTAAACAGAAGCTAATTGAATAGAATAAACCTGCATATATAAATTGAAAATAAACCTATATTTTAAGAAAATCCATTATGTAATTTTCTACATACACTCATCTTAGATACCATGATTAAAACTCTGTTCCTCAAACGTGCATTTCGTCTACAAAAGATTCATCAGTGACACTCAAATAAAAATAGGAAAAACGACCAAATATAGTAGCGCATTGCAGACCCAAAATTGCGAAAGCTTTTGCCAAATACAGCTTTGGAAACGCACAGCATGTTATTTTTCTAAGTTTATTTATTCATAAACTAACATGTCATTTTTCTATATGTAAGAATCATTATTATAGCATTCTTTTTCATATGTTGAAATTTATAATTGCAAGCTTATACTGTATGGAGAATTGTATGGATATATCAAACAAACAAACATTATTCCAATAAATAATCAAATGAAATGAGTAAAAGACGCTCATGTGTACACATCATTGCTACAGCATCGCAATTACAAGATAGGTTTTCTGTTTTCATTTTGTGAAACAAAATGATAGAACTTACCATGAAGAGACCCAACAACTTCTATTGCCAATACACATATTAACAACCACATATTCTGCATCACTTTTGTAGAATATCTGTACTGATTCGAAATTAGAGTGTATATTTCCCTTTTTATTTTAACGTGCATTTATTTTACAGTCTACTGCTTTAGCATGAATAGGAACATACAACTGAAATAGTTTTAAAAAAATCGTTATTTCCGGTTTCCTTGAGGATTAAATTTTACAGACTAATCATGTTATAAAGGGGTCAATAGAGACTTGAGCAGCTCAATTTATGTTCACTGATTAGTTTTTCTATGTCAACTTTCAACTTCATCATAATTTTCATACAATGAATAGATGCGAATGGTAATACAATACATTATGAAATGATAAATTTTAATCCATAATCACCCCTGAATAAAACTGAGCCAATTTCATTCGCATTACGTTCGTTGAACTTTATAACTAGATACAGTTATTCATTGAAACTGTATTGCTTATCATTGCGAATTCTTGTACACGTGTTTAATTGCTTAATCCCAGAAATAAGTTCTTTTTGTACTGTTATTTTTTCGGATGTGGTAAATTGGGAGGGATTTGTTATTCAGGGACTTTTGTGTTGATGGAGTATCATTCATAATGTTTTGTGGTAGTTCTTACAGACCACTTATATGGGCTCGGGTTAATATTTTGTGGAGACATCTACATTTAACTTGTCCACCCTTTACACAAGAATCCCCCATTCCAAACTAAAAGGAAACTGAAAGAATTGGTCCTGCTTTGTTTTATAAAAATGTATGACAGACGTATATTTTACACGTGGGACCCGTCGTGCTGCTCATGTTAGTACAAACCCGGTATTAGTCTTATTCGGAGGTCAAATTCGGGAAAAGGGGACGAATTGTAGTTACAACAATTGGGACATATCCGTCGTCATCTGTGAAATAAAAAATACATAACCGTCAACCAACTCGTGATGGCGTCCGTAAAATTTACGAAGGGATGATTTCAACTTCTTACTCGGAACTCTTGGTTTAGAAGCCTTCTATCAAGGAAATCAGGATAGGAAATACAAGCCCTGGGATATTGAATCAACTTGGAAATATATACTCCGTATGGAGGCACTGCTGGAATGTTGCTACACAGAAATGCATACAAACGTTACAATGTCGTGTAGTAGCATCTTCGATCCTGATAAAAAATTAAACTACAGTCGACAAAACACTTAATAGTAGCTACAGATTAAAAATCAGCATTTGCATTAAAACGGGTTTCAAAACGGCGGAATTCGAAAGGAATTATTGAAACAACGAATGGTGCATATCTTTGGTTATATAAGACATAGAATACCTGTAAATGTATAAACCAAAGTCATACATCGTCCGTTAAACGTTCGACAATATGATCCCAGCTCTACAATCAAGTGTGTTATTTCAATACTTTGCTTCTAAACAGCAACCGTGTAATATTCAAACACTTATATAAAATTGTTTCAACAAATTTGTTTGAATTCTGGAATGATCTTGCTAAAAAGCTTATTTTGAAAATTTTGGGACAAAATATTTAAAATCTTATGAAATCACTTACGTTATGTAGCAAGATTTTATCTATCAAATCGATTCACTTATGTTAACCTTTTTGCACAAATGTGTTTTGGTTGGTTTTAAAATGATTTATTGATTAAAATATTGTGCGTTATCGTAACATTGATTTACACTTAACAAATAGCTATATTGTACAGTCGTTTATTTCGTTGTTACATGTATACACGTCGTGGTCATAAATAAAATGTCTGTAGCTAGTTTTTTTTTATGAAACATAACTATCATTTTGTATAATTTTAAAGGAAAAAGTGTGTGTCTACTATAATCCCAACATTTTTAATTCGGTTTTGAAACAGCACTAAATTGCTTCTTTCAATTTTTCTGCGTTGGAAATTGTTTGAAAGGACATGGTCTCCATATCTTTTAGGACATGTGACACCCGTCGTGTTGCTCATGTAAAAACAAACCCGGTGATAAGTCTTATTCAGTAGGTCACATTCGAGGAAAAAAGGACGTTATTGTAGTTACGACAATTGGAACATATTCATCGTCATTTGTGAAACTGATATTCCAAAACGGTCAACCAACTCGTGATGGCGTAGGTAAAATGATCGAGGGGATGAAACAATTGGACATTCTAACATACGTGTTCATCAAATTTTCACAACATCATTGCAATTAGATTTTGTTCAGATTTTTAGGGCCAAAATTATGAGTAAGAGAACCAACTACTTTACGGAAATCTCAAAATATTTATATGATTGTCCTGATTGTTTCTTGGCGGTTTCAACAACCCGAGTTTTACAATTCAATAGTGTGTGTGTTTTATTAATGTTACCAAGGTGGTACCTAACACTACAGGAGATAACTCTGTAAAAATCAGCTGAACGTTTTAATCACGTTGTTTTGTCAAGGAAATATTAAGCTTCTCAATGATCAAAATTAGTGTTTGTCAAACTGCTATATAACCAACGAAATTTTTCTGATAAAGTGGTTGGTTCAAATTTTTGTTTTTATATTTTTGTCAAAGGGTCAAAGTAAACATTTTGGCAAAATTTTATGAAAATTAAACGAGCCAAATTAATATTAGTCAAGGTGTTGGGTACCACCTTAATCAAACTTTTGATTGTTTAGGTTTGGATAAGGGGTATAGACGTCCTTGTGCTCGTTTGAAAAGTTCACTCCAATTTCTTCTACATATTTAATACTACATTTCGGTTTAGTTTATGTTACAAGATATTTGGGTTTTCGAAGTAATGTCATAGGAAAAGAAATGAGAAAAAGCTCTTCCGTTCACTGATGATCGAACAGTATTATTAGGAGATAATTTGGAGCAGGTTTGTCAATTTCTAGCATTGCAGGGGAATATTTGTGGATATCAAAGTGTATTTTAGTTGAATAATCTAGCTGCAGAGGCATTGCCTCCTTTCACACAATCAGTTTTATACAGTTCAAAAGTTGAAAAAGTTTATTATTGCTGATTCATCTTGCCTATAAAGAAACAAAGCTCAACATCTTTCATAGTACTCGACATCAATGTTAACTATGTCCACCTGTTGGCTTGCTTTGAATAGGGAACATGTATTTTCAGTTGCTAATCCGAATCCAAGGCACCCTTCAGTCTGTCTGCAGATGATTGCACATTTAATACGTGATGTGTGTTTTAAATTCATGATTAGGCTTAAGATGGGTTTTCTGGTCAACTGTCTACAATATAATCCTGTAATAATACTTAAAGTAATTTTATGTGTATATATTTTCATATTTATAAGTACGTCTGAGCCAGTGACAACTCTACAACAGATTTATCCATCGGATCACCAGCAGTGATGGTGATACATGGCTGTGTACATTATGTATATACAACTCGTCTAAACATCAACCCAACAATGTTAGATCTGTAAATTTGCTTTTGCAAATTTTGTTCTTCCTCGCCGCGATTCGAACCCATGCTACTGAGATATCGTGACACCAAATCGCCTGCACTGTAGCCGTCCCGCTAGACCACACGACCACCTGGGCTTCATAAAATGAAGCTTTCGGTGGCCGGGTGTTACCTTTCCACGTCAGTTTTAATCTAGCGTCGTACTACAGTACATGATATATAAGGCATGGAGATGTTATTTTTACAGATCAGCTAAATTATCTGTAGTAAAGGAAATTAATGTAAGATACAGTCACAGAAAATAATTATATTTATAAGTACGTCTGAGCCAGTGACAACTCTACAACAGATTTATCCATCGGATCACCAGCAGTGATGGTGATACATGGCTGTGTACATTATGTATATACAACTCGTCTAAACATCAACCAAACAATGTTAGATCTGTAAATTTGCTTATTTTCATATTTATATATGTTTATCTATTTCTAATATATTTTATTTTATTTTGTTTTATGTTATCATATCTTATATATTGTATGCATATTTTTAACTTCTCTGTAACCTTTGTACTTGCATGGTTTTATGAGAATAAACTATCTATTTTAAGTAAAATGAGTGGACGATACATTCAATGACTAACAGTCCAGTATTAGTGGAACAATCCCGAGGTAGTTAAACCAAGGAAAACATTTTGTTGAATAATCTAGCTGCAGAGGCATTGCCTCCTTTAACACAATCAGTTCTATATAGTTCAAAAGATGAAAACGTTTATCATTGCTGATTCATCTTGCCTGTACAGAATCAACGCTCAAAACCTTCATAGTACTCGACATCATGTGTGACCTATGGTTGTTCATTTCTGTGTCATTTGGTCTATTGTGGAGAGTTGTCTCATTGGCATTCATACCACATCTTCTTATTTTTGTATATACCTATAGAGGAAGAAGATTCCAAGGAATGCAATAAGAAACCAGAAGTAATAAAAAACAGACAACACCATGACAAAAAGATAAACGACGGAAAGACATACAACTGTCCACAAAACAACGCACAGAACACAAATCCAACAAAAAACCAAGGTTGAACTGGAAAGTTAAAGAAAGGTAAGCAGTTATACTAGTGGCACCAATCGGATCTAAATATATATGTTACACTACCACGAACCTCACTTTTATTCGAACCTTATTTTTGGTCAAAGAGAATTGGAAAGTATGAAGCTATCAATAATAATTTTCAAAAGTTAAAAAGTTACTGACCATTGGCCGCCTTTTGTAAAGTCGATTTTTCCTTAACAGATTAGATATCCAAATGTGTGTAGTGTCGTCTCAGATTTCAATTAAGAAAACAGTTTACCGATGTTCAAATCTCATAAATCGATTAAGATCACAAGTAAATGTAACAAACAAAACCGCGGGGAAGCCCATGAACTTTTAAAAGGAGCGACAACGGGTGCGTCTACAAGGTAATCGTCTTCAGATATGCATGTATCACCCGCACTCAGTCAAAATGTTATACTAGGGAATAGGACACAATCGATACAATTACAGATTACACGATTTTTCTGGTATCTAAAGATCTAAGACTGTTAAAACATGTCGCTAGTGAGTTGAGACACAGACATGTCGTATTGGTCAACCAATTCGTGATGGTGACCGAAAACATATGAAATGTTGATTTCAGTCGTTCTGCCTTTTAGCTATGTTGGAACAGGTTTTGTGTCACGAGCACACCCTTGTTAATGAAGTGTACATAATTTGAATAGGCACGAGCGCAACGTATGAATTGAGATATGTAAACACCATACGATGGTTACTGCTGAGAAATGGCAGTTTTCGTACAAGGAGAACATCCCTGGTTATGAAGTCCGTATAGTGTAAACATGCACGAGCGTAACGAACCAATATGTAAACGTCATACGGTGGAGTAGATTTATGTTACTGCTGAGAAATGAGAAGTTGACGATTTGAAAGTTGAAATCATTACGTTTGTCTTAGATTCTAGTTTGAAGTCGTCCATCTTTGTGAATATCGAAGGAAAGATCAAGATATGGAGAAGACCTTCTTGTCTCGGTAGTATCCTTAATCTCAAGTCCAATGGGATATATGAGCTGCAACCACTCACTGAAAGGTTGGTTATTAAATGGAAGGACATCATCAATATATAAGATGTTTGTCTGCAAGATTTTTTTTTTTTTTTTTTTTTTCTGTCTTTGAGAAGGTTTTGTATGAATTCTGCTGCTGCAGCTCCCAAATACTGCAACCTTGACTGAGTTATCATAACTTCCTCAAACATTTTTATTCAGTTTTATTACAAATAAAAGAATAATTTGTTCGTATAATTCTACATGAAACAATTAAATAAAATTGAAACTAAAACCAAGTTTATATGGTAACTTTATTTATAAGGAAAATATATTTCGGATAATTTTAATACTGTTATTATAAAAAAGTTTTGTATTTTTTTTTTTTTTTTTTTTTGCCCGGGGATGAGATTGATATCGATTTGGTCGTTCACAGTTTGAAACATTTACTTTGGGCATTAAGCCATTTTTTTGCCACACTGATAAGCGTCTCCTTTAATAACCTGTATGTATCAAAATGTGTCGGAAGTACAGCAGATACTATAAGAATGTACGAATGAGACTTATCACCAATGAGTACGAATGAGACTGATCATCGAATTTGTACTTACATGAGCAACACGACGTGTGCCATATGTGCAGAAGGATCTGCTTACATCTGAGATTACCCTGGTTTTGTGTAACAGGGTTTCGTGTTGATCTTGCTTTAGTTTTAAGTGTTATTCTTTGTGCTTTATAATTTGTCAATGTCTGTGTTGTTTATACCGGTTACAGTCTTGTCTATCCCTTGTCATGAAAAACGTGTTTCAATTTCAAATTTCTTATTCGATTTACATGACCGATGGTTTACGAATTTGGTGATGTATTAGCGTAAGTTAAGAGTCAATTGCCAATCCGATATTGTGTGATACCTAATTACTTGATATAAATTATCAACGTTTTTATAGGAATAATACGACGAGTGTCACATGAGATAGAATCTGCTAATCCTTTCGGAGGACTTGAGATCACTCCCGGTTTTTAGTGGTTCATATTGCCCAGTCTTTAGTTTTCTATGTTATATTTTGTAGACCTTTTTTTATTGTCGTTTTTCGTTTTTTGCAATTGCCATGTCCTTTTGGTATCTTCCGCCTCCTCTCTGTTACGAAAAATGATCTTTTGACATTGTCTTTGTTCATAACAGATTTCATGTAATTCTTTTCTTTGGTGGCTTGGGGTTGAAAAGGTGTGGGGGGGGGGTATTAAATACATTGAGCTTGATGATACTACCGAAGTCAGAAGGTTTGTTTCATATATTAATACTTTCCTTGACATTGACACAGATGAACGACTTCAAACTAGAATCTATGACAAACGTACTTTTCAATTGTCAATATCCCATTTCTCAGCAGTATTCATCGTTTGGTGTTTACATATCTCAATTCATACGTTATGCTCGTGAATGTTTACACTATACGGACATCATTAGCAGGGGGTATTCTCCTTGTACAAAAACTGCTATTTCTAAGCAGTAACCATCGTATGGTGTTTACATATCTCAATTCATACTTTGCGCTCGTGCATATTTACACTATGCACATTTCATTAACAAAGGTGTGCTCGTGACACAAAATCTGCTCTAACATAGTTTTGACGGAGAGTGACTGGCATCGACACTTCATAAGTTTCACGGTAAACATCACGCATTGGTTGACCGATACGATGTGTGTGTGTGTGTGTGTTTCAACTCACTAGCGATATATTCTCGCGTTATAAGAGCTTTAGATACCAGAAACGTCGTTTAATCGGTAGATTTACCGATTGAGTTCTATTACCGCATCTGAAATTTTGACTGGCGGGTGATACATGCATAGCAGGAGACGCTTACTCTATCGACGCACCATATCACGCTCCTTTTGGGGTTCATGCGATTTCCTATGTTTTTTTTTTTTTTGTTTTGGTTCTTTTGTGTATCTTCTTAATTGATATATGAGATTTGAACATCAGTAAATTATAGTAACCTCTAATTTACAATTGTGTGTTCATGAATATACATTTCCTATTTTAAGTATGGTTGGCATTACCCAATCTATAGTTTTCCTAGTACCCTTTTCAGGAATCATTTCTTTTACTATGGTGTTATATGTCGTTTTCTGATTTTACATTTCATTGTCCTACATTATTTTTTATTGATATTAGATATTACAGCATATTAGATATTACAGCGAATGTTTTCTTATATCAAATAATAAATATATTACCAGCTACATAAAAGCAAATATAGTCCAATTTATATTGACATAGAGGAACGAAAACAGTTTTCTGTCATTCATAAATGCTATATCAAATAAATACCTTCATTTGCGTTGTCGTCAGTGTAAACTTCTACTTCACACAAACTTAAGCAATCTCCGTCACTATTAAATTTGTAATCTTTGTAGATCTTGACATATCTTCCTTGCAGATTTCTGTTACACGCCTCACTGAATACACCAGGAACTATTCCTTGATAATAGAAACAGAGTTGTCCATCTTCTTGATCAAAAGATGACCATGTGGCTATGGTTGGATCGTAGACATAAATGTATACATCGGACAAACGATCGCCTGTAATGATATATTATAGTAATCAATAATTTATTAGTTTGAAAAGTAAAACAACAAAAATACTGAACTCCGAGGAAAGCTTTTATTAATATCAATTCTCTGTAAGCACCAACCAATTCGCGGCACGCATAATCTCCGATTTTCTTGAAATTTTGTTTGTTAATGGCTACTTAGTGTTGATAAACATAACAGAAATATTGTGATAAAGAATTGCGATGGTAAGAGATTCCTTGGATTTTGATGTAGACAAATGACCAACTTAAAGCAGTTTTCATGCACACATTTCAATTTTGATGAATATATTAATATTTGCTCATTGAAATTTAACATGTTTAATTGGTAAGATAAAAGATAAAATTCTTTCTATTTAAAAGGGGGAAGGTGGCGACACGGATGATATAAGGGAGATTTCATTGTATTCAAGAACACAAATTATATGCATTTGGCATGAAGCAATTTCACACGTCTGCAACAGCACCCAATTATATTGAGGTTATCAATATAAAATATCACTGTCGCCTATGAATAATTTACAACAAAAGACTTAGGGTTCAGGTTTCTAGTGGTTGCTATGGGAACCTAAAAGTGTCATTTGTTTTATTTTGTAAATAAATTTACTTATTATTACAATATCTCATAAACCTCGACAGATCGGGGATAAACTACAAGTAAAAAATGTTGCGCATTCAATGACCTTTAGTTTGACCAAAAGGACAAAGGTTATCGATGACCTTGATCTTTGACTTTTGACCAAATAGACGCATACATTTAATATAATAAAATGTTCAGAACGATTATTGCTATTATTAGGTAACAAGGTAAAATGATGGAGGTCAAGGTCATGTCAAAAATGCTTAGCAACGACCCTTATTTGATATGAAAGTACCTAGCAACCATACATATGGGTTCAGGACTATATGAACTATCATATAGATTCTAATTGAAAGTTAGAGGTCAATATCGTCACCAAAGTCTTTAGTAACCATTTCTTTACAGTTGGAAAATGCCTAGCAAACATCAATGTTTTTGTTTCTGTTGATAAAATTCCAAAATGTTGATACTTAACATGGAGTTCTTTCATTCAATCAGATTTTCTTTTAAGAACATAACTTGTGTTTCTTGACGGAAATAATTCACTGACTTAATTTTACTAAATTAAATGTGTAATTCAGTTAATCATCAGCCCAGTTGTCAGCACTCCTGTTCTGACATAAAACATCATAGATATTTCTTTTTTTAATGTTTATAAAACTTTAAATTCTACGATTGTTCTTCTTCCAGGCATATATATAGAAATGTAGCTTTAAAACAAGGGGGTCAGGGGTCAATATCGTCACTAAAGTCTTTAGTAGCCATTCTCATATAGTGGAAAATGCCTAGCAACCCTCACTTTTTGGGTTCCTGGGAACAAAATGTACCACAAATCTTTCTAATCCGGTGATGATTCAAAGATCTTTCCTTTTAACTCACTTGGCACTTAAGAGCTTTGTGAGCTTATACAATCACTGTCATTGTCATCATTCTGTACATTGTCCGTCTTAAACATTTGACTTTAAAACAGTATAATCAAATGTTATTAAACTTATCAGTAATAATGCATAGCATATCATCTGCAAACGGTCCTCATTTTGTTACTACCCGATGAACAGGTAAAAATATAATACTAGAATAAGAACTATAGTTCTAGGATTATTTCTCAGAAGCTGTTAGAGCAGAACCGGCATATGGTCAGTAGGACAAGATCTACCTTGAAATTTTCAGAACAATTGGACAACCTAAAATGCCAGTTTTTAGAAAATTTCGTAGTCATTTCTCTTTTTCTATTTTAGATTAGAAAGATACTAACAAATTTAAGATTACCAATATGACAAGTTACTCAACATGGTAGAAATAGTCAACTGACACTTATTACCCATTTTAGCTCACCTGGCCAGAGGCCGAGAGAGCTTTTCATCACTTGTCGTCCGTCGTCGTCGTCGTCAGTTAATTTTTGCAAAAATCTTCTCTGAAGTTACTGGACCAAATGTAACCAATAGTTATCATCTTCAGGGTATCTATTTGAAATAATGGTTTGATAATCCTGCCTATCGACGCCATGGCTAAAATAAAACAAAGGGTGAAACACAAGTTGTGTTTTAACCTTGTACTTAGTATACCGAGAACATAGAGAACATCTGAAGGAACATAAATATTCAGAATGTTATGATTTACCTACTGTTTAATTTGATCAAAACTGTCAGACGACTCCTTATAGAAATAATTCCCCTTCAATAACATTTTTACCAATTTTTGCAATATGCCTATATGTATCGTCCTTTTTCTCAAAAAGTTCACAGAAGGTGCCAAGACCTAAAAGATAATTATATTCAGTTTCAACTTCACAAATAATACACGATGGTCTTGAGTTATAGATTCTGTGCTGACGTTGTGTATCATTTTATTTACTTTAAAAATAAAATTGAGAATAGAAATGGGGAATGTGTCAGAGACAACAACCCGACCAAAGAGCAGAAAACAGCCCAAGGCCACCAATGGGTCTTCAACACAGCGAGAAAATCGCGCACCCGGAGGCGGGCTTCAGCTGGCCCCTAAACAAAAATGTGTACTAGCTTAGAGAAAATGGACGTCACACTAAACTCCGAAACATATAAATGAACTAAAATTTAAAAAACATACAAGACTAACAAAGGCCAGAGGCGTCTTTGTTAGATTTAATTGTGTGTGTTTGGCTTTTTTTAAGTCAGTTTTGTTGTATATCTATGATGTATGTTTAAACAATTTTGGCTACTTGATCCCAATTACTTTCACGTTACCCAATTATGTCTGTTTTGGTTGCTTACACAATTTTGTCAATATAACGGAACTATAAACAACTGTCATACAAGTGGGAGGTTTAGCTAGCTATAAAACCAGGTTTAAACACATTTTCGTCGGAAAATGCCTGTACCAAGTCAGGAATATGACAGTTGTTTTCCAGTCGTCCCGTTAGTTGATATAGTCGAGCATTTGATTTTGTCAGGTTATATGGACTCCCCCTGTTTGAATCTATATTGGAGTTCGGTATTTTTGTAAATACATGTTTGGCTCTTACCTTGAAAACTATAATAGATAGTGAATAATGTTATTGTAAAAATGATCAGGAGGACAAAATCGAAAATAAGCTAAATATGGTCGAACTCGTCAGTCGACTACCGATAGGATGTATTGCCCTTGAATGGCGATTTTCACCAATATCTGTGGTTTGATGGAATCTATAGTAGATAAAGCAGGACAAGATTATGGCTGAAATCATAGGTTGACTCCTTAGTTATTGCCCTTGAATGATGATTTTTACCTATATTTGCAAAATTTATTTGGACAATTGACGACAATATTTATTAACACAAACGCAATTATAACAATCTTTATAGCCTAAATAAAACGTACAAATGCATTAACATACATAATATATGACTGACAATTATAATATCAACAAGGTTTTATACAAGATAACATGGATAAGTGCATGATATTTAATCTAAATTTTTATAACATTATTTTTGACTTCAAACAATTCAGAAATAAATGAAGAACACATGTTTAGTATTTGTAAAGACCCACTGTTGAATACTAATTTGATTTAGAGTTTTTGCTTGAAATGATATTTTTATTTCATTGTATCAATATTATGCAAAAAGCCGTGTGAGCCATACAGACTCCTTGGACCCTTTTGTTTTGCTTTGGTTTTTTTTTTTTGGGGGTCTAAATCTTGAAACTATAATAAATGGGTAGAAAGTTTTTTTTTTTTTTTTGGCAAATGTAAGTTATTTGTCTTAAAAACTATTATAGATAAGTGAAAAATTTTAAAGCAAAAATGACGAACAAGACAAATTAATCAACATGGCCGAAATTGTCTATTGACTCCTAATAGGCGTTATTGCCCTAAAATGACGATTTTTACCCATTTTTTAATCTCATTAAAATTAATCTTGAAACTATAATAAATCGAGAGAAACTTTATACAACAAAAATGGTTAGCAAGACAAGATCTACAAGCAAGTCAAATGACTAAAATCGTTAGTCAACTTTTAAAGACTTTTCCCCATATAAATGATGATTTTATCCTTTGTGTTTTGTCTTTTTGGCAATTTATTTTTTAAACTGTTGGAGAGAAACTGTACCAAGCAAAAATGAGCAGAATTAAAGAATTTCAAATTATTCAACATAATCAGAATCGATTCATTATGGAAGCTAATTGAGGTATAACGTCATTGTGGGGAAAACGCCGATAACTATGACTGATACGTCAAATTTTGTATGGGGACATAGTAGTTTAATTTTATACTGACTTTAAAGTCTGAATGCTTTTAAGCATGACATACGAAAAATAGGTTTAAGCTTTTAGCTAAAACAAGAGAACTAATCATCAACGACACCATGTAGTTGGGACTTTCTGTATATCTTATTTCTTAAAATATCCGCCTCAAAAACAAGAAAACAATTTTTAAAGCACGTTTTCTTCCGTATTCTTTTCATTGGTGCATTGTACATCACATTTTCTAACGAATAATAATTATACCCCACGCTACGAAGTTGCGTGGAATATATAGATTTTGACCCTCCGTTAGTTCGTCAGTCCGTAAGTCCGTCAGCCAGTCTGTCAGTCATTATCGTTTCCGGAGGCTTACTCAAATACTTTACATCGAATTGCAACTATACTTTGTTATGTGGTTGCATGTAATAAGAGGGAAATCCCTATATATTGTGAAGTCTCTACGTCCAAGGTCAGGGTCAAAGTTACTAAAACTTGGAATACATTTGTGCAGAAAGGTGGTTTCCGGCTGCTAAATCAAATAATTCATAAGAGATTGCAACCATACTTGGATATATTTTTACATATAATAAGAGAAAGATTCTTATTGATTTTGAGGTCAATACGACCAAGATCTTGTTCATAGTTACTAACACTAGATTAATATGTATGCATAAAAGTGATTTCTGAATGCTAAATCAAATACTAAACATAGGATTGAAACCTTACTTGTATGTAAAGTCACATATAATGAGAGGAAGATGCCTATTGATTATATGGTCACCAAAGGACTCGGTCAAGGCTACTTAAATAGACTCAAATCTGCTGAAAAGTAGTTTCCGGATGCTAAATCAAAGACTACATGTACATATGAGTTTCCAATAGCACTTTGAAATATGTTCACATTTAGTAAGAGAACGATTCCTATTAATTTTTAAGTCAATTGGGATAAGGTCAAGGTCAAAGTAACTAAAAAATTATTTATGTGACACAATATTACTGCCTGAAATCATAACTGAAAAGAATCATATTTTAAAAATAAACAGAAAAAAAACTATGCCATCAGTTCATTATAAGCCTTTGCCATTTAGATGCGGGTGTGGTGTATGTGAGCTTGCTCTCTAAAGTTCTTAATTAAATATCAATTAATATTGCCATAATAATTAAGTATTCCTAAATTTGTCTCTACTGTTGATATCTGCCCTTATTATGTTCAACGATTGAATATTACAACATTCATGTGATATCTGTCGCAGGCGCTTATACTAAGTAGTCAATAATAAATTAGTACATAAATCGAATAAATGGCAATGTTATATATATATATATTGAATCCTATAATATAGCTTAACGTTTTTTAAGGGTTATTGTATTTGAATAGAAAAAGGGTACCTACAATTTTACAGTTCTTAAAATGTCATATAAAAACATATTAAAGAAAAACCATAATATTTTGTTGTAAAATTATAAAATCCAACCGCATTCAGTTAGAACTTAAACAGTTAATATTCATGAAAAATTAGCGTACTTTTGCTAAATTTTAACAGCTCAACATAAGACCGTCTCCCATAATACATTATTTCAAAGCTTTTGACTACATAAATGTGTAAAACAGTTTAGTTTCCGTAAGAATGCAAGTACCTTTAAGAGGATCAGCCTTTTTGTTAAAAACAGAAAATGTATTAGTCTATGTTAGGTCCAATCAGTTATAGCAGATCGACTTTGATGTTAAAAGTTTCTCCAATCAGTTAATATGAATTGATTGATGAATAAATGTGCTGTATTATTAGGAGTCCAAATCCTCAAAAATATATAAGTTAACAGAAAAAACACAAACAGTCGTAAGATATGTCTGAATAGTAAGTTTAATAAACAATTTAATAAGTTGAAGTAAAAAATAAGTTGAAGTAAAAAATATTTAAATTGAATAATTGTTTTCAGATAGTTCCTTCAATTCCCTGTAGATTTAATTGAATGATGTTTAACTGTCGTTTCGAAGCATTTGTGGTGACGGTATGACACTGTACTTTGGCTTCATTTTTCGCTGGTAAGTACATAAATGCTGAAGAATATTTACGGGTTTTTTAAGTCGAAATTATTTGTAACTGCATAAATTGATTAACAAATTTTCAAGGTGTGTTTAAAATTGAAAATTCTCTGTTCTTCTTATTGGTGTTATTGCCTTATAAATAAATTTGGTGTATTTACTGTCTTCTGATTGGTTAAAAGTATTACTTTTATTTTCAATGTTGTCAATTTTTATGGCGCATGCCCACTCTAACGTTGTATATTCATACGCCAACATGTGTGTACGTTGTTATTGTTAATATAAATAATATAAATAGTTCTTTGAGCCTTGTTTTTGATAGGAATTTATTTATAATGAATGGAAATAATTTATTTTGAATTTATTGAACCATAAAATTAATTTTTGACTCTTCACATTTTACATAATCCGCTTCGCGGATTATTCAATGTAAAGAGTCAAAAATTAATTTTATGGTTGAAGAAATTCAAAATAAATAATAGCCATTCATTAATCAATAATCATTTGTAACAATTTATGCGATTGTTTTGCCGTTATTGAGAACTATAATAGAAAAAGGGGAACAATGAACAGCTCAAATGAGCAACACGATAAGATTTAACAATGGCGATTAGGGATGCCGAATGAAATGAATGTGTTGGTCTCTATTGCCTAAGACAAGATGAAAATGTATAGTCTGCAAATTCAGATGCATGAAATAGGTGAGTACAAAAAGGGATTGTTTTTTTGGCACGAAAAAGCCAAATGAAATAAGTAATCCAGCATTATAACAAGTGAAAATATTTTTTCCGTCCAAGCAAAATCCGCTTGAACAACCCCAACCCAAAATAAATTGGTTGTTTTCTTTGAATCTTGTAAAATTTTGTTTTTGTTTTTCATTTATTTATTTTTTATTACAGTAAGTTTTAATTTTTACATTTTTTTTTTTTTTTTTTTTTGAAGAGTTTTTTTATTTATTTATTTATTTTTTTATTTTTTATATAATTGGTTAACTTGTTTATCTCAATGTTTATTAAGCGCTTAATTTCATAGAAATTGATCCAATATCCACCCATTTTGGTGCGCTTGATAAAGATGAAGAAATTGAATATCCTATAACAGAACCTACCAATAAATTTCTGCTTGAAATAACAAAACTCATCCTTTCCAATAATGAATTTACCTTTCATGGAAATTCATATCGACAATTTATTGGAGCATCAATTGGAGCAACTGCTTCCCCTGCAATATGTGACATTGATATTTAAAATCACATAAACTCAATCCTTGAAAACTCTAATTTCAGAAAAAATTATTCTTCATAAAAGAATGAGAGATGACGGACTACTGATTGTAAAAGCAAAAATGTCTGAAATTGATTTCCTGTTTGAAAATGCAAATAAACAATACGACCTGCTAAAGTTCACTTATGAATGCAATAATCATTCCATAAAATTTCTAGACCTTGAAATCTTTAATGTTGAACGCTTCAAAATACTAGTGTTTTAGACCTGAAATTCTTTACAAAGAATACCGAAAAATTCCAATATCTTCATTAAAATTCAAACCACCCCATTTCAAACTTTAAATTCTTTATTAAAGGCGAAGGTATTCGTATACTTAGAAACACCAACATTGAAAGTGAATGTCAAACCAGAAAAAAAACCTTTTTATTGAAAATTATTAATTAGAGGGTATAAACTAAAATTGGTCAAACAAATTCTATCAAAAATCAAATTCCAAGATAAATTAATGAAGAAGAACAAAGTTGAAAATAGATGTAATGTATGATTCATTACGAATTATCATCCTCAAGCAGAAAAACTTCAAAAAGTATTCAGGAAATACTGGCATCTTATTAAAACAGATGATACAATAGTAACCAATCTCCATAAAAACCTATCTATAGGATTCAAAAGAAATAGAAACATTGGTGATTTAGTGAAACGAGCTATAAAATAATTTGTATAAACCTCACAGTTCCTACTAAATATTTAATGTGCAGAACTAATTAATGACCATCATGTAAACCACACATGAAAACTGATATTCTTATGACAAAATTTTCTTAACGTGAAACACTCAATTCAGCTTTAATTGAAATAGGTTGAAATAGAAAAAAAATCCAAATTCGAATTCAAATTAACAAATTAAAAAATTATAATAAAAAAGATCAAAAAACTATTTAAAAAATTAAAAAATCAAAACAGTAATAAAAAAATATAGAATTAAAACAGCAATAAAAAACAAATAAAGTAAAACAAAAACAAAAAAAAAGGCGGGATCTGATGAGGGTTTCCTTGGAATAAACACAATTCCGAAAAAACCGAAACATTGCGTACATAGTAAAGCATCAATGTAAGGCCAGAGATATGATTCGCACCAAAATGGGTGGATATTGGATCAATTTCTATGATATTATGTCCGGATTATACATGTGTACAATCAAGTCGGTGTAATTCAACAATCCGGTAATACAATGTGTAATGTGATAGTTCAAATAGTCCTGAGACAAAATATGTATGGTTGCTAGGTATTTTTGTATCAAATAAAGGTGGTTGCTAAGCACTCTTGAAATGACCTTGACTTCTTACTGTTAACCTTAAAACAAAATAGTTGCTTTAATCGTACTCAACATTTTCCTCATGTATTGTATGCCTCATTCTATTAACTTTTAAATCCAATTAACATACCCAATGGTCAATATCATCAATTAGCTTTGACCTTGGGTCAAATTGAAGTTCATTAAAGGGTCAATATTTTTTCACATCCTATTCATCGAATATAGATATAGGAAGGTGTGGTGTGAGTGCCAATGAGACAACTCTTGGTTTAATTGCTGCCTTGTAAGCAGCAACCCTCTATCAAAGACATAATGATAGGAAGTGCAAGCTTTGAAATATAGTATCGACTGGGAAATATATACTTCATACGCATGCGCTGCTGGAATCTTATGTTATTCCTAAAATTGCTTTGTCTTCAGTTTTTCCTAAAATTGCTTTGTCTTAAGTTATTCTTTTAATTGCTTTGAATGAAGTTGTTCTTTAACATTGTTTTAAGTTGTTCTTGAAATTGCCCCGTCTTTAATATATTGGGTTATTGTTTAAATTGTTTATCTTTCTCTATTCTTTAACTTGATTATCATATAATAATGGACATTTTATAGAGGACAATACATGTCAAATTTGTTGCCATTATCTTTTAAAAAAACATGACAGACTCAAACAAGTAAATAAGTTAGCAGCCAGTATTTTCTTCAATATGAAATAGTTACTGATATTCAAGAACATATTTAGTGGTCAACATTTTTTAAGAATAATATATTATATAGATATAGGAAGATGTGGTGTGAGTGCCAATGAGACAACTCTCCATCCAAATAACAATTTATAAAAGTAAACCATTATAGGTCAATGTACGGCCTTCAACACGGAGCCTTGGCTCACACCGAACAATAAGCTATAAAGGGCCCCAAAATTACTAGTGTAAAACCATTCAAACGGGAAAACCAACGGTCTGGTCTATATATAAAACGAGAAACGAGAAACACGTATAAATCACATAAACAAACGACAACTACTGTACATCAGATTCCTGACTTAGGACAGGTGCAAACATTTGCAGCGGGATTAAACGTTTTAATGGTACCAAACCTTCTCCCTTTTTCTGAAACAATAGTATAACATCACAACATAGAAAAACACACGATAAAATATCAATTGGAAGGCTTAACTCAATCAAAAAACGTAAATTAACACACTATGAACGAATAAATTCGATCTGTGATACCTGAAAGTAAATACATAGTTAATAAAATATCAGGGACAAACATTCAAGGCCAAAGAGCAAACAAACAAGTCCAAACAAAGCCATGGCAAGACACCACCGCGAAATATTTAACCCTTAGAAAAAAATCACTTTTGAAAAAACCGGTTTTCATAATATATACAGGTAAATGTAAAATAACTTTGTCGTTTTAGGTATACTACTTCTGTCTATATAAAATCTTCCAATAATTAGGAATACCTAGAAAGGTCTGTCATATAAATACATAATTCAACACTAGATACATAAGGGGTGAATATCAACAATAAAACTTCCCTGTACAGATTTAAGGAGAATAATCTTGATGTTCATACAAATGTAGTATGAAGAAGTGAAAATTAGTAGATATTCCAAATAATCAAAGCTGGTATACAGACAAGATCCATATTAATATAAAATAACAAAAAAGTATTAAAAATAGTATCAACAGGTCGAATTAACAAGAAAGTACGATTTGAGAGTACTCGCAGTTACTGACAGTTAGTTAAAAGCCAAAAACAATTAATAATAAAAAATCATGCATCAGAGACTAAAATCAACTAAAACACATCCCAGGGATTTAGTATTTTAACGTCATGAACAGTCAGAGAAGACATGACTTGTGCAATGCCAAAAATAAATGTATCGACAGGTAGTAGGATAGTGAGGAGCTACTTCTTTAGAGATAAAATTAACGTGTGTGTCTCTAAACATCCCGCCTCAAAAGAAGATACAATTTAGTTATGTTTTAATTTGCTAATGACAAAATCGATATTAGTGCCAATGTAAACTATATTCAGAGATCTAATTACAATATTGGTACGATAACCCTTACTTATAAGTTTGTTTAAAGGTTCGATGAGTTTACACGGATCACATAGTGATTTCCTCGCTTTAAGTACAATATTACCGTAAAATTTAGGATGTGAAATACCATTTTTAATAAGTTTTCTACAGGTACAGCCAAATTTACTAATCAAATCTTTGTATCTATGAAAGAATTTAGTAAACGTTTTAAGTAATTTATGGTATCCAAATCCCTGACACAATTATTTCCCAGTGATGCATTGATTACGTTCGTTAAAATCTATGACATCAGAACACACACGGGCATACCGAACGAGTTGGGATATATAAACACCGTATGATGGAGCCAAAGGCACATCGCCGTCTGAAAATGGAAAATTAACAATAGGAAATGAAAAATCGTCTCTTTTGTCGTAAATTTTAGTATGTAGTTTCCCGTTAGAAATTGAAATGTCTCGATCTAGAAAAGGGCAACTGCTGCTGTTTGTGTTAGATTTAGTTAAAGTAAGTTCTTTTGGGTAAATTTCGGAAGTATATTTAGAAAACTCTGGATTATTTAACGAAAAAATATCATCCAGATAACGGTAGGTATTGTTGAATGTATCAACTAAATATAACAATGATGGGTCTTTACTGAGTTTGGTCATAAACTGAGATTCATAGCAATATAGAAATAAATCTGCTATTAAAGGGGCACAGTTAGTGCCCATAGGAATACCTACTACCTGACGATACACTTTATCGCCGAAACGTACATAAATGTTATCTAGCAGAAAATTTAAAGCTTCAATCATATCCTCACATTTCCAGTAAGTGTATCTAGCATGCTTTCCTTTTTCGTTACAGAAAAAGGCTTTAAACGAGTTACAGCAAATAAAATTTTAATGAGATTTTTCGAAAGACTATTTTATCAAATGCAAAAACTTTTTCTTTATAAGATTGTGTGGAAGTGTAGTATACAGAGTAGAAAAATCATAGCTGTCAGCAGAATTATAAGGACCATCAAAAGCATGTATTTTATCTAAAACCTCTAAAGAACTTTTAACACTCCAAAAATAATTAATACCATTATTTTCATGAGCTTTATTACAAAAGTTAATAACCAGTTCTTTGATAGTAGTAAGGGAGGTAGTTAGAAGAACTGATAGATTAGTAGTAGAACACTTACTCGATGCGGAGATGAAACGGAATTTAAATGGTTTTTTGTGTAATTTCGGTAACCAGTACATGGTAGAGACTTTCTCTGAATTACTTGAATGTTATATTCATGCACCATTATACATTCTGAACTTAAATTAATTTAAAGTTGAATGGGCTTTTGTTGTCATGTTTTCACCACTGCCTGATTCTTAGACAGATTGACACTTAATATATAGACTTACTACAACAGTCTTGTCTGTTATAGATGGTTACACTATTGACATTATACACTCGCCCAATATCAACTGCCCACCAGTAGTTCACTTCATTACACATTGTGTGGCTGCAAAATAGTTGAACGTGTGGTATTTCATAAACTTGGTGACGGTTACCATCATTTGCAAGAGATGAAACACTCGGCAATCCTTTTTCGTAATGTATTGAACTCTGTCTGCTTTCTCTATAAAGGGCAACGTTGGCTCTTAATCCTGTAAGATTTTGTAAGACAATTTGAATGGGCTAATTTTCTGATTTAATGTTCACAAAAAACTACATTTGACTTTTGCAAATTATTATTTGTCGTGACTGGGTTTCGAACTGCCTCCTTGGAATCAATTATGTGCGACTGTTCATGAAAACATCAACAAAACCTCTCTGATACCAATCGGATGATATAAAAATGCCGCAACGTTGAGTTAACGTTAAGAGTAACACTTGTAGACATACATGTAGTTCGAATCTCTGTTTCGGATTTTTTTTCTTATTTTTAGTGTTATCGTTGAAATTTTAGCAATGAGAAGAGATCATTATTTGTTTTTATTTGCTAACCATCGACCATTTCATGTAATTTATAAGAAAATTAGAAAATTGCTATTTTGATGGTTTTGGCAATTTTATCTGTTTAATGCATGTTATGACAAATTCGTAAAATATAAAAAAATCGAAATCGAAAATAGGATTAGAACTATTTATCGGTAACATTATGTTTTATGGATAAATTACTTCGACTATGCTATGCTTTTTTCAATAATGGATAATTTTCTTAATCATATTTTTTATACTGTAAGTCAATACGATTTTGTATTTATTGATGTCTGCTATTAAAATTATCAATGTGAATGTATAGATCTAATGCGTAGAGAACAAATCGTTATTTGAACTCACTAATAATAGTGTCTAATTAAGAAAATAATTGTAATTTGCAAAAGTCGTCACAATAATAGTCAAAATAGACAAAATGAATAAGCGTCAGTACGTTAAAAAGATGTCATTTACACTCTGGCCTCATGGTATCTTTTTAACGAACTATCACTTATCCATTGTATCTCAAATACATAAGTTACATGGTTTAAAAACAAAATAGTTATATATTCCCTAGATACTGTTATGATTTACTGTCTTGGTACAGGTACTTTCGAATGAAATTGATCGTTTAAACCTGGTTAAATGTTATACAGAGATTAGTGATCCCCTAATATCCCTGAATCTGCCATTTAATGTCCAATAATAAACAATGTCGACATAAATAATCTATAATCATCTGAAAAAGACAACTATAAACTTTATTCACAATTTTTGAAAAAAAGATGGATGATATAACATTTCCTCAAATTAATAGATATTTTTTTATTGACGTCATATTTGTTACGTTTGGAGTACGTGTTTTTCAACAAACAATCGGCATTCCTATGAGAACCAACTGTGCTCCTTTTCTTGCCGACTTGTTCCTTTATTCATATTATGCAGACTTCATAGGAGCTTTTCAGAAAGAATGAAAAGAAGCTAGCAATAGCCTTTAACTTCTCGTTCCGCTATATAGATAATGTCTTCTCACTAAATAAAAATAGGTTTGGTGACTTTGTTTGATAGATGCATCCCATCGAACTTGAAATAAAAAAATACCACAGGTACAGTTAAATCTGCTTCAGATCTAGAATTACATCTAGACATTGACAATGAGGGTCCTTCATTTGTGTCCTTTGAGAACAAAACTTTACGACAAAGGGATGATTTCAGCTATCCAGTAGTGAGCTTCTATTTCTATGTAGCAACATCCCAGCAGCGCCTACATATGAAGTATATATCTCTCAGTTGACACGATATTCTAGAGCTTGCGTTTCTTATCATGGTTTCCTTGATAAAGAGTTGATGCTTACAAGGAAGCTATTGAACCAAGCGTTCCAAAAGGTAATTTGAACTCATCCTTTCGAAAGTTTTACGGACGCCATCACCAGTTGGTTGACCGTTATGGGATTTCTGTGTCAAAGATGACCACAAATATGTTTCAATTATTGTAACCACAATCCCGACCTCTTTTCCTCGATTGTGGCATCACCGAATTTGTACATACCATGAATATTACGACGGGTGCCTCTAGTGGAGCAAGCTCTGCTCACTCTTCAGGAGCACCTTAGATCACCTCTAGTGTTGTTTAAAAGGGATTCGGGTTGTTCACACTTTATTTTTAAGTGTTGTACTATGTGCTTTTTACTTATTTTAAATGTCTGTGTTGTTTCTACCGTTATTAGTCTTGTCTTTCCTTTGTCATAAAAATGTGTTTCAATTTCCAAATTTCATTTTCGGTCATGGTTAAGGGTTAGACAATTTCCATGACCGATGGTGTACGAACTTGGTGATGTTTTAGAATTAGATAAAGGTCAATTACCAATCCAATATTGCGTGATTCCTAATCACTTAATACAACTAATAAACATATTTTATAGGAGTAACAGGACGGGTGTCACTGGTGGAGTAGGATCTGCTTACCCTTCCGGAGTACCTGAGATTACCCCCAGTGTTTTGGTGGGGTTCGTTTTGCACCGTCTAACTTTATTATGTAGTGTTTTGTGAACTTGTTTGTCTTTTTGTCGTCTTTCGTTTTTTGCCATGGCTATGTCACTTTCCCTCGACATAAGAAGTATTGATGTCACCTTGGTATTTTTCGCCTCTTTGTTAGTGTAGGGTCTAGCTAACAACTAATCTAGATGTTCATATTACATGTTGCAGTATAATGAAGGATAACACCGTCTTTTGTAGTATAAAAAGCCTTTCGGAAAGTCTAACAATAAATTTACCCTTGCGTTGCACCACGGGGGGGATTCTCTTCCTAATTGAAGGTATATACATATGTGCAGCTGGAATGGGTCCCTTTTTTATCAATGGGGTCCAATTTTACCGAGGAAATATATCAATAGGTAGTAATTGACCAATTGTGATATATCAATGGGTCATAATTTTTCAGTTTGTTGAGCAACGATCTTCACTGAGTTTCCCAAACTCTTTGTCATTAAAATTTCCACATCTGCTGAAACTTACTGACACAAGTTTTGTTATTGATCAAATTTTATTACACTGTCACAATTAATAATCTTTACCCACTAGAGTATAGTAAAAAAAATCACATATCGAACCTTTTGCACTTATTGCGTAACACATCGATCTATTTGCACTAATTTTGTTGCGTTTATTATGGCACCCTCAACGGAGTTGGGGTGACATATTGTTATTCTACGTTTCTTTTTATGGCACCCTCAACGGAGTTGGGGTGACATATTGTTATTCTACGTTTCTTTTTTTTCTTTTTTTTATTATTATTTTTCTTCCACTATTTTTGTCCGGAGCAGTTCTCAGAATAGAATGGACCAAAGTTGATGGAAGTATGGTATAATGTTGACCACCATGCGAAGTTGTCCCTCTGACTTTGGAATGGTCAAGATGGCCACCGTTACCATAGAAACAACAAAAATGCGAAAAAAATTAAAGTGTTCCAAAGTGGAAGAAACTTCACAGGAATGGTAACTGGCATGTGCAGATTTACAGTCTGACTTCGGAATTTTCAAAATGGCCGCCGTTACCATGGAAACTGCAAAAATGTCAAAAATTTCAAAAAGCTCCAAAATTTATGAAACTTTGTAATAATGTTAATTGCCACGTATAGATGCCCTCTTTGATGTTGGAATCTTCAAAATGACTGCAGTTTCCATGGCAATGGGGGGACGAGGGTGCCATCCGTTATTGCTAGCAATTACAAATCTAGTTATTATTATTATTATTATTATTATTATTATTATTATTATTATTCAACCTAATTTTGTCCTGCAGTTTTCTCAGAGCCTAATGTACCAATCTTAATGGTTGTTCACTATAACAAGGAACCCTGTCTTACGAGTTGCAGTGCAACTTTGGCACTAAAAAATGGATGCCATCACCATGGAAACCAAAGAAAGGTGAAAAAATAAAATTTTAGAGTTTGGTGGATTATTTGGATATGCATAAACTTAGAATCATGATATTTTAATACAATGTAGGTGCCCACTATATAGATATAAGAAGATGTGGTATGAGTGCCAATGAGACAACTCTCCATCCAAGTCAAAATTTATAAATGTAAACCATTATAGGTCAAAGTACGGTCTTCAACACGTATATACTGGTTTTGGATGATTTTGGCAATCACTGGAACTACTATGTTGCCATGGAAACTACACCAAAAATTTCAAAAATATCAAAATGCTCAAAATGTAATGAAACTTCACAGTAATGATGAGCAACATTGGTAGATGTGAAATTTGGCGTTGGAATTTCAAAAATGTCTACCGTTACCATGGAAACAATGCAAAACAGGTCAAAATGATCCAAAAACCTAAAAGTGGCGTTTACTTCTGAAAATGGTATGTCAAATCCATTGAAATTTTAATGGTATGTTCCCTCCCATGTACCAATGTAGAACCTGTCATTAAATTTTGGGAATGGTCTCTGTTACCATGGAAACCAGCAGAAATGTCAAAAATTTCCAAAAATTACAAAATGCTCCAAACTTAATGAAACTTAATATGATTCTTAACTGGCAAGTCTTGATGAGACTTTTGACTTTGCAATTTCCGAAATGGCCACCGTTGCCATGGAAACTGCAAAAATGTCAAAAAATTTTAAATGATCAAAAATGCTCTAAATGTTCTGAAAATTTACAGAAACATGTATAGCCATGCATATATAAGCATCCCGGTTTGAAATTTCTTTAATGGCTGCCACTTAGTGGCAATGGGGGAGGGGGGGTGGGGAGGGTGACATCCGCTATTGCTTGCAATGGCAAATCTAGTTCTCATTGTGTTTTTAATATATAATAAGATTGTATATGATATAGGTACTATTTGAGCTGATAAATATATGAATGGGTTATGATTTCGCTGTGAAATATATGTATAGGTAGGGATTTCACAATTATTCAATATATGAAATGGGGGTTTAAATCCCAGCTGAACAACTGTATTATCCTGTGCATTATATACAAACGCACTACTTCGAAAGGAAAAAGTGCTACTTTCACCGTAACAAGCAGTGGCAGATCTAAAATTTAGATATTTTAACAAACAGAGAGCTGCCAAGTAAATTCGTATTTTGTATATGAACGGTGTATGGTATTCGAACTTAATCAGTTTAGAACAAATCAATTGTTCTTTTATATTTCTTTTAGTCAACTTTTTTGACTTAATGTAGTGTCAGATGTAAGGTATGTGCCGTGGTATGACGTATACTTGACAGTGCATGTCACTTGTATTTTAATCGACTAACCTTAAGCTCACTTGAGTCTCCAAGCTAACAATATATGTGGGACTATAAATAGCGTCTGTACCGAAAACTATAAAAAGAGGACTGAGTCAATTTTGTTTCCTTTTTCTTCTTTAATACGATCCTACATTTCCGGTTGTACTTTCTTAATAATGAAATTAATGGTACCAATTATACTGCACCATATACGCATTTCGACAATTAATGTCTCTTCAGTGATTCTGGAGGCCAAAATAATTGAAAATCCAAACCTTAATATAAGCATTAAAGAGCATATAAAGCAAGCAAAGATTAAGACAAGGAATCAGAGATATGCATGACGGAAATACATTCTTTAATTTAAAGATGATTTCCAAAATTTCATAACAGCAAATTTCAATTAAACAATATCCGTATGTCCATGTCAGTACCGAAGTTAAGAACTATAGATCAGGAAAACAAAACAATTAAGACAAAACTTCAGACAGAAATAAATTAAGTCTAATTATCAATTTAAGTGAAATCGACATTACTTGTGATTGGCCAGTGAGTATTAAGAGTCGTCAATCCGTCGGAGGAAAGAACCATTTCATCTGAATTGGTATATCACGCCTGTATCCCTTGGTGTTGAAAGATGTGAGAACTTTCCCGAGTTTACATACAGTGTTGATATGTTGGGAAATTTAAAGCATTGAACTTAGATGAATTTGGCTATTTTTTTTAGGTATGTTTGTCATATAGCTCTTCAACTGTTTCGGTACTTATACATCCCTCGGATTTCAAATGTTTGGCATTGAACGTTCCTGATGAAGGTAAATCCAGAAAAGCGCTTCGGACGCATGAAATTATTAAACGTGTTGTTTTCAATTTTCTCCTTTAAAATTTTATTTAGAAACTTAGGGTTTGACGAAAATTTACGAATTTGCAGGGTATAGTCAATGTGACAGAAAAACAACGACCTAAACAAAAATACATCGTTCAACGTGAAATAATTTCTGTCATGGACGTTGCACGAAAAATAAAGACTTTGATGTGAACCTTTTTTAACAGATGCACAGTCTTCCTGTATATATATAAACTCTTTTACCAGAGACATATTGTGTGTATTGTGTATATGTCTCTGGTTTTACTTGATATTCCCGATTTAGTATCAATTTTATGATATAAATAGTTTACGGCTTTTAAAAAGTATATACCGATCTTCTTAACTTTTAAAATTCAAATATCCCGCAGACACGAAAGAGTATTCTTGATCTATCAAGACAAAAAATTAAATCCATTTTTCCTTGAGGATCCCTGTCATGTGTTTGAATTGTATTTGAAAAATACTGAGCATGCAAAATATGCATCGGAAATCACGATGCACGTAAATTTGAATAAGCAGAACACGTTGAACGAGGCACCTGTCTTGCACGACTGAACGTCAAACAAAAAAGTAAAAACACGTTGAACGTGAAATAACAAACTGAATCACGTTGCACAAAAATAACCATTTACCACCCTCATCTATATTATGATAGTTTGTGAATTCCAAATATCAGTCACCTACCGTTAACAGGTCCAACATATTGTACCGCTAGTAAAAAAGTTAGGAGCCACATCATCATTCGCTTTAACAACCCATATAAAATAAGGAGATGTGGTGTGTTTGCAAGTGAGAAAATTATCATCCGTAGACCAAATGATTTATTTAATTGAATGTTCTTATATATGAAAAATGAATAATGAATAAAATCGATTCCTTCAGAAAATGTAAGCATGCAATGGGGATTAGTCATATTAGATTTCTATAATGTTCTTTCTACATGATTAAAAACTTATGTAACACTGACGTCAATACTGACTTTATTATAATTGATTAATTTGTTTTCGTTGATTATTTTCTAGTTTGTAGATTCTAATTTCAGTATGTTTGGAAAAATAATATGCGAATGGTTTTTCAATGAATTATTAAAGTTTGTTATTTCCCTGAACATTATATCCATTAAGTTTTCAAATTAACTGCGATCTTTCATGGATACGGTATTTTTTGGTCCACAATTATCTTCAATGCCGTAATTTATTTGGCCTTTTTAACTGTTTTGATTTGAGCGTCACTGATGAGTCTTTTGTAGACGAAACGCGCGTCTGGCGGATACAATTTTAATCCTGATATCTATGATGAGTTTATTTATTATTAGTATGCTTGTCCTTGTACTTTTTTTTTGTATCTTTTGTATTGAAATTATTTTTATACTTTTTTTGTTATTCCCCTGTTCGATATTAAATGGATGAGAGTTGATATATCAAAAAACTTAGTGGTTAATTGTATCTAAATGTGTTTGTCATTCAAGGAATTTGGTGTTGATTGGAGACCTTTGATTACTTTTGTTACATTTCTTCAACATTTTCACAGTTTCTGAACTCGGCCAATTTAGATTTTGACATAATAATGTATGTAAAGACAGACTGTTTGTTGACCTCTTTTTGATTTTTAATATGTCGTGGTGCTGTCTCATTGACCTATATCCCGTATCTCCTTTTTCCATAGTTTAGTTTAAACATATTTATTTATAGTGGATTGGGAAACAAGTTTTGCAACTTGTATTAATCCCTTTCCACTTTGCGGGTGCGAGTGCTACCTTGTAGCGGCATTAGCCTGCTCTTTTTCGAAATCTACCAGGGTATCTTTAACGTGCAAGAGATATGGCTCTCTCTTAACACGGGTCAGCCATTTATCGTCCCCTTCCGACGGACTATCATCGTTTCCTCAAGACCATACTCGCAAATGGTGTCAAGGGAGAGCCGAAAATTTAGTCCCTGAAATTTTCATCCCGGACCGGAAATCGAACCAGGAATCTTGTGTTAGTAGTCCGATGCACTAATCACTACACCACGGCTCTCTTTTTTTTCATAAACATTTCGGAAAGTCGGAATAAAACAGAGGTTGAAGATGCCAAAGTGATATTCAAATTCATAAGTCGAACTGACAACGCTATGGCAAAAACGATCAAAAGACAAAACACAACAAAGAAAACTAAAGACTGAGCAACACGAACCCAACCAAAAACTAAAGACTGAGCAACACGAACCCAACCAAAATCTAAAGACTGAGCAACACGAACCCAACCAAAAACTAAAGACTGAGCAACACGAACCCAACCAAAAACTAAAGACTAAACAACACGAACCCAACCAAAAACCGGGATTGATACCAGGTGCTCCGGAAGGGTAAGCAGATCCGGCTCCACATGTGGCACCCGTCGTGTCGTTCATGTAAGTACAAATTCGGTGATAAGTCTAATTCCCTCTTAGAATGAGTTATTCACCTCTTAAGATGAACTATTTCCCATCTTAATATGAGTGTTGTCTCTTCTTAGGACAAAAGTAGGATGACATTTCTCATTGGTTGTGGTGTAATATTTGGTTATTTAAATATCGACTATTTTAGGTCTCTGAACTGTCAATGTACTCCTACAAAATGAGAGGTTCAAGATCTCTAACATCTAGTGTAGCCACTATCTTCATGTGCCTGTCTTAAGTCATGATCCTTGATAATGGTGTCTTATGTCAGATCTTAACGTTTTGGGGTTGGTTTTTTTTTTTTTTGCATACATAACTTTTACATTTATTCATAATAAATAGTGTTTAATCTACAACGATTATGCATTGCTAGAAATAAGTCATGCTTTCAAGAAAGGGTAAACACGCGTACTAAATTAAAAAAATAGAGATGAAAATGTATCCCTTTTGAAAATTTGTAACTCGAAAGGTTTATAGGTTCTAGAAAAAAGTGTATTGTTTATCTGTATCAATCGATTTGGTTTTGTCTAGTGAAATATTGCGTAAATTTATAAAATATAACAACTATTTATATAACACTCATTATCTTGTTAAAGTTACACTCTTGGGCATTTATATAATTTAATTTAATGACTGCAACAGTTTATTTTCAAACTGATCCACGCCAAGATAGATTGAATGTTGATTGTTGCTTTTTTTACACCATATATATATATCAATATATATTTGCTAAGATTTAAACGCATATTTATAATAATTTCTATATTGAATTTCAAATTGTTAACCGCTGTCAAGAGCTGTAAAAATGAAAATAAAAACGTTTGGTGATAAACTTCTATACTGAAGAAATATTCGATGTGTATAAAACATGTAAAAAGAAGATATGGGGTAGCGTAAATAAGAGAGACGCCTAACGAAAAAAATAACATCGATCTTCTTGAGAAGTTTTTCAGGTAAACCATTGTCATTCATCACAGACTCAGTCAAGTTTAATTTCACGGAACGTTGTATGCCAATATCATTGTATATAGCTGACCTCATCTTTGTGCATATAAAATTCAATGTTTTAAATAAGTCAAATTTGAGTTTTCCCGCTTAGGTCAGTTTCTCAATTGTTCTTATTTATTGGTTGTCAAAACAATCATTGTAAAGGTAAAATTTTCTAAAATGGGTCATTCGACCCTGACCTCAAATTTCATGGTTTATTGATCAATGTTAATATATAATGCTTATCTTTTTGTCTTCTTTACAGAGGTAAAATATCAGCTATATTAAGACTAAAAATCACTATAAGGTCTTACAATTCTCTTGACCTTTTTCCTACTCCCACGATTTTATTTACATGATCAAAGTTTTTTCTGATGAGGGCAGTTTCTCGGTAACTTTACGTGAAAGATCAACTGTTTGGTGGATGAAAACATTGTTACTTGCAGGACATAATGTTTTTTGTAAGTTATGTGATTCTTTTGGATGTTTGGTACAATTAGTGACGAATTTCACTATCTTTTTATATGCAAGTCTCCCAAACTGGTTATTTTTAGAGAAAAACATATCCCTAGTTATTATACAAAGCATCCAAGCAAGCAGAAATTATCTGTTATGTTATCTTATTGCAATGTTAATTTATATAGACAGGTGTCATCTTTTATTAGAAAGCTAAATAACTTATTGTGATATGTATACTGATTTGTATGAATTTTTATTTGTTATTGTTTTTAAATGTTACCATTGTATTATAAATCATGTTTATTATTGTATATTTACCTCATGTTACACATATATGTGTCTGAGCGTTGCTTTACAATAAAATCTAAAAATCTAAAAAAAAAAAATCTAATTCTTGGAGATTTATACTATTCCGAAAGATCTTTTTTTTTTATATAATCTCTGTTCATCATTGGTCAAACTGCAATTATGACGTCAAATATCCTTGAATCGAAGAGAAACCGACAAAACCATGGCAAAATACGAAAGACAACGAAAGCACAAACAACAGTCTACAAAGCACTTCACACAAAACTAGACTGAGCAACACGAACCCTACCAAAAACCGGGGGTTATCTCACGTGCTCCGAAATGGTAAGCAGATCATGTTTTCCACATGGCATTAATTTTTCATGAGAAGCTCTTGTATAAAGTCTACCTTATATAAAAGGAACAAGTAGACAAGAACTGGAGCAAAGTAAGTTCCGATAAGGATGCATGTTGTCTGGTAAAAACATGCACGTCCTCCAAACGTGCCAAATATGTTGCTGATGTCAGCTTCTGATGAGTTTTTGTTTACATTAGAACGATTTTTTATAATTTATCCCTTCCTAAACCATTCGTTTTTATTAAACGAAATTAAACTTATTCTTTCAACCGTTCTTTAAGTTCAGAATAAGGAATACTAGAGTAAAGTGTAGAGAAGTCAACTGTGTTAATACTGTGGCAAGACGACAGAGTCTTAGATTGTATGTACTCTTAAAAGATATTTTGATTTGTTTAGTACTAGTATCAACATCTGATTCACATTGACCCTAGGGTATATAGTTTTACAGTAACTATAAAGTCCGTTCTATAAATGTTGGCGTTTGCTTTTGTTGTAGTTCAGTGTTTCTGTTGTTCCGTTGTTTTCCTCTTATAGTTGATGTGTTTCCCTCGGTTTTAGTTTGTAACTCGGATTTGTTTTTTGTTGTAGTTCAGTGTTTCTGTTCCGTTGTTTTCCTCTTATAGTTGATGTGTTTCCCTCGGTTTTAGTTTGTAACCCGGATTTGTTTTTTGTTGTAGTTCAGTGTTTCTGTTGTTCCGTTGTTTTCCTCTTATAGTTGATGTGTTTCCCTCGGTTTTAGTTTGTAACCCGGATTTGTTTTTTGTTGTAGTTCAGTGTTTCTGTTGTTCCGTTGTTTTCCTCTTATAGTTGATGTGTTTCCCTCGGTTTTAGTTTGTAACCCGGATTTGTTTTTTGTTGTAGTTCAGTGTTTCTGTTGTTCCGTTGTTTTCCTCTTATAGTTGACGTGTTTCCCTCGGTTTTAGTTTGATACCCGGATTTGTTTTTCGCTTAATCGAATTATGACTATTCAACAGCGGTATACTACTGTTGCCTTTATTTGATTGCTGATAACTTAGAATTTAATAATTCTGAAAGGGGTTTCGTCGAGTGTTTGGCAGAACCAGGAATATAAAGTTGTTTGTAAGGACACTTATGTAATGTGGGCATTCAGTACAGTGAATGAAGATCCAGTTCTGGTTGAAAGTCCAAACGAACATAGAACAGACCTATGATTGTTCAGGTTTCCTCTTTAGATAGTGTCGTGGAAGTATATATTGAGTTTTCAAGTGAATTGTCAATGCCTAATTCCTTTATAAAGCAGTTTATGTAATGTGATTTCCAAACATAAACGATGTTATTAATGGCTTTGTCAAAGTAGACAGCAATATATTTCCTATGGAGATAGAACAGTTGTGAAGCAACGTTTGGGTATTTAAGATAATTGTAGCATGAGTGTTCATAGACTCATTAAGTTTTTTTTAGATTCTAATTTTTATCAACCACCTCACAACCTTAACCCATTCTAAAAAAGTATCTACGTCTTATTTTCTACGTTTAGCCGATAATCCTCGGCTGAACCCATTATAATTTCAAAAATATGTTTCCAATTTATGGATTTAGGGCTCACGGTATTTAGGCCTTTTGGTCAAAATATTTCGCAGAGAAATGTAGTTGACAATGAGGAATGCGGCTTGAATTTTTACACCTGTTGCACACATTTTTCCATGATAATATCATTACTGGATTCTATAAAGGACTTGCACATAGACAGCAAACAACCAAACAATGTTTGACAAGATTAATCGATATTTTAGTCAATGGATTCACTACATATAACTAAAGGCTCTAAGGAGCCTTTGTCCCTCACCTGGATCTATGCGCATCTTCAGCAACGGCCACTTTTAAACACTAGTCTACTTCTATATTTTTTGCCCAAAACATAAAAGGGTAAAAATCGTCATTTAAGGGCAATAACTCCTGTAAGGAGTCGACTGACAATTTCGGTTATTTGACCTATTTTTCGATCTTGTCTTGCTGGTAATTTTTTTGCTGTTTATAGTTTTTCATTATCTACTATAGTTTCACAAAAAATGTAAAAACATGGATAGAAATCATCATTCAAGGGCATGCAATTACTCCTATAAGGAGTCGACTGGCAATTTCGGCCTTGTTGACAATTTGTAAATCTTAACATGATCATTTTTGCTGTTAAAGGTTTTCTCTATCTATTCTAACAAATGCTATGTTTTAAGATATACTTTATTTTGCATGCAGTTTTCCTAAAATTTAACTTGTAACTATGCTTTTAACTTTTATTTGACATTTACATTATCTTACTATACATTATATGTTTCATGGCTTTTGTATGTGTATATATATATTGTTATTTAGTCGATTTGAAAAGCTCACTAGAGCTTCTGTTTATGTAGTCTGTTTACTGAATATCAACTGTAAATAAAACTTTGAATCTTGAATCTATGATATTTTTAAAAATTGGCAAAAACACCCAAAAAAAATGTTAATCGTCATTTAAGGACAATAACTCCTATCAGGAGTCGTCTGATAATTTTGGGTGGAATAGCTATTATGTAGATCTTGACATTATGACAAGTTTATCCTTATGTTCTATTTTTAGTTTTGACGGCCATGTTGGTTAGCTGACGGGATCATCGCACACATTTTTCAAACTAGATACTCCGAGGTTGATTGTGGCCAAGTTTGGTTCAATATTGCCTGGTAACAGACGCCATACGACGATGACGGACACCAAGTGATGGCAAAAGCTCAATTTGGGCCAGACGAAAAGTTGAAATTATCATACCATCCTGAATTTATTGTAAGGGAATAACAACTTGGTACTATTTGTCTGCCACTACTAGATATCACAGACGTTCCTGTAAAAATTTTGGTCACAATAAAAAATTTCACAAGCCACAGAGCAAAAGTGGTTGTTGTGTGACCTCAATTGGTCAACTGCAGCAGAATCCCAAATAGCAGTAATGTATATATCCTCGATTGATCAAATGTCGCAGAATCCCAAATAGCAGCAAGGTATATCATGTATATTGTATATTGTTTTTCAAGCCTATTTTCCAAAATTTGGAACAGTTGAGCATATTTGTTAATTTTTGAAATACCATGATAGCCACATATGTTTACTTTTTCAACATGTTAATTATGATGTCGTGTCATTTTGTTTGATCGATTGAACTAGAAAACTCATAATAACACAGGACGTTCATTTTTCAAGGAAAAGAACTCTATTTGACCCTGCCAATAAATTGTCTTGTGAATTTTCTAACTCACCAAATAAAAAAATGATTTTTTCAATTTGTTGTGTTAAGCAACTGATGACATGAACCGATTTCAATGATTGAGAAGGCCTTGAAAAACAAAAAAATGGTTACATGTTCTTTTATTCTTATCATAATATGTATTTCAAAACATCAAAAACATGTTAAAACATGACATTTCAAACAACTTTTGACAAATTGCACAATAAATGCAAAATTTGATTTCAAAATTTACTGAGTTAAAAAAAATCTTCTTCAAAATGTCTCTGGTAATAAACGAAATACATTAGGGAAATGCATACCTTCACTATAAAAATGTTGTCCAATTCTAACTGAACCTATTGCAGCATTTTTCTAAAAACATATATTAACTCTACAATGTCATATTATCCAATATTTAAATATGATGGATAGAGGCCTTACATGACAACATGAATAGCTCAAAGATGGACTGATCTTTTGTAAATTTGTTTATTTATTATGAGAAGCATTATTTGAAGTTCACTTAAAATGTAAGAAGAATTTCATATTCTTGACCAATATTATCACAACATCATCAGACATATTGTTGTATGTTAACTAATAACTGGTTATGAATTCGGATACATGAACTGGGAGGTTGCAAAAAAATATTAAATCAATTTGGAATGGATGACATTGGTTGGAAATTAAACTGCCACAAATTCAATGCAGTGTTTTAAATTGATTACCCCTTTTCAAAAGTGGCATTATGTAAATAAAATTAAAAAAGAATATAAAGAGTTGATGCCCTTATATTTTTCAATTATGAGTTGTTTGCCTGTGAGAGATTTGACTTGGATGGAGAGTTGTCTCATTGGCACTCATACCACATCTTCTTATATCTAATTGATGAACTAACAGGGTCCTTTTATAGAGCAGATACATATGCAGTATTTTCATACACTGTACGAATATTGTTTTGGTCCTGCAATTTTACATTGAGCTTGATCGTATATTTTTTTTTTTTAGATCCCAACCTTTGAATTTGTTTTTGAATGAAATCCACATGACTTAAACGCAGACCTCCACAAGGACCCCAAATTGAACTGTAACGTAAACAGTAATTTGAACATAACTGTTTGCTGGCAAAAGAAGCAGATACCAGGAGACTATAAACGTATACTATACGTTTATCTCTTCGTTTTATCAGTACACCTGTATTTGTATAGTAGAATGGTCTATTGAAGGATAAAATATTTTATAAAACATCTATCAGATAAAATGTCTATACAATTATTACTTAACTGCATTAAAACACTAAATTATAACTTCTTTAATATGAATAAACACAATTGGAAGTCTGGACCAGGCAACATGACCGGGGCAACAAACACATACCAAAATAAATTAGGTTATATAAAAATTAGCCAATAAAATCCTGTTATTGACTACAATTATATACAATAAAACTACTTGCTTATAGCACTTACTTATACATAAATACAAAGTTATGGACTAGAAAAAAAATCCTTGGTTTAATCAAATAAATGTGCAAAACTTGTATTTATTTTTTTGTAAACTAACGATGTGAGTTGTTTAATTTATTACACTGTGTTTAAAAAATGCCATTGAAAAGTCATTTCTATTAAAAAAATCACATATCTAGATTGTACTCTTAGGCACTCAATCTGACAGCTATATAATTCATGAAGTTAAACATGATAGAGACTCACAATGAAACAACAACAAAAAGTTCCAGGCTCAGAATGGGTATAATTAATATTCAAAGTATCATCAAACAGGAAGCAACTGTCTCAAAGATTTGTAAATTGCCTACACTGTACAACTCAACATTATAAAGTTTCAGACAAAATATCAAATTATTCCTTTATAGAGAAGATGAGTAATATTTAACAAAAGATACGGATGGATGAACAAACAGATTCTATTGTAAGTAATAGATTGACGGGTGTTCTAATATGTGATGAAAATCTTCTGTCTGTCAATCAAATCAAGATAATAGCAGCTCCCTCATCCTGATCCATATCATGGGAATATTTGATTAAAAGAGCAAACAAGCGCTGATCAGTATTCAGATCATGAATTTTCAATGATATCATTAAATCTGTTGTACAAACGACGAATGTGAAAACGCATCGCACAGTTAAGCATGTTCTCATATAGCTTGCTACCAAATTACAGGAAACTATGATTTATTTTTCCTGAGAAGAAGGTGACAAAAATTAATGGGACTGACAGTGAGAGAAAAAGAAGTGCTGATCAGTATTCAGATTATGAAGTTTCAATGGTATCTTTTAATCTGTTGTATAGATGTTATTACAGGAACTTCTGGATTTTTATCTTCTACAGAAGAATTTTTTTGTATCTCCAAAATTAGCTAATTTTTTAATTTGTGTTACTTAAAAAAAATTCTGCAAAATAACAGGAAAATTTAGTCAGATTTCATATTAGAAAAATAAATACAAGATTATGCACCATAAAAGCAATATGTACTTGTGAGCATATTCATACACGCTTTAAAAACACACATTCACACATAAAAATGAAATATATACAAAACATGACGTCATTCACATGCAGAAATTTGTGTGATATATCTTGGTTTTGAACATCACAAAAAAACGCATTCACAATATATTGCATAAAAATGAGAAAAAATCAACAATTACATTCCTATTATTATGTAAACAAATTATCGAGGAAATAAAAGACTATAACTTTAGGTGCCACATGTGGAGCAGGATCTGCTTACCCTTCCGGAGCACCTGAGATCACACCAGTTTTTGGTGGGGTTTCGTGTTGCTCAGTCTTTAGTTTTCTATGTTGTGTTTTATGTACTTTTGTTTGTCTGTTGATCTTTTTATTTTTTAGCCTAGGCGTTGTAAGTTATTTTGACTTGTGAGTTTGAATTTCCCTTTAGTATCTTTCGCCTCTCTTTTACTGACAAGTCATAAATATTCTCTAATGTAAAGCTACAAAATTTAAGGATCTTGTAAACTTGGTAGTGTTCCCATAGGAAAAAGTACACAATTCAACACTTAAGGATGTTCGCTACTCTTGTTTTTGATCATTTGCCAGATATTCGGAATCCTCTGGTTTTATCCATGTAGTGCCATTAAAAATTTTGCCCGCTAACCCCTACTTTTTTTTCATAATTTTATTACATATAGTTTAAAAAACCACATTTGAAAATCTTATAAAATCCTTGTTATTTTTTCATTGTTTTTGAAAGAAAAAAGGTGCCAATGTTAAATGTGAAAAATCTAGAGAGAATCATTTCCCGCCAAATTTTCAATGGCTTATATCTCTAAAAAAAGCACAAGGACCCTTCATTTTTTTCTGTCTATTTAGTTCCTTCATTTATATACTATCAATTTATAACAGTCTTTTAAAAAGCTTGTAATTATGAAACAGAGTAGCGACAATCCTTAAGATCCTTTAGCACATGTTGGACAGTACAACAATTGTATAGATGCCTACTCTGTTGTTTGATAAATTAAATCTTATTAATGCCCCCAAACCATCACACATAACTAATGCATTTAAAGATTTTAACCATACAGATATTTTGGTATATGTTTTTCTTCAGTAGAAAAAAATTCAAGTTATGCACACTTTTACCACAAGACTTACCAGTTAGTTGAATTTTCTGTATCCCTTTTCTAATGTCAGACACTGAAGCCAAAATAAATCGTTTTTTTTTCTACAGGAGAGACGGAAAACAACCAAGTTCCATTACATATAGAATGATGGCATTTTTGTATTTGATACCAACTTCATCAGAAAGAATATCAAGCAAGCTTGCTTGGGCTAGCTGATATTTGAGCTGATGAAGTCTGTATCAAAAAATATATTTGTCTTAACTATATTTTTTTTTTTGGTAAAGAATATGAAATTACAGGAAGAAGTTAGTGAACTATTTTTACCGTACAAAAAATTTTGATAGTTGTTTGATTGTATGAATGACGTTCTGTGCATTCCACGATAAATTTGATGCGGTATGACATGAAAAAGTGACGCTGATGCATTGTTACGTTACGTCATTGCCTAATATTTTTAGTATCAAGCACCGTCCTTGATTCTAAAAAATATAATATCCTAATGAAAATGTACAAGTTACCGTACATCTGATGTCCTAATATCTAATCTGTTCTAAAATTCTGATTCTGATTCTGATTATTTGAATTTATCCTGTTGGCCATTTATTAATCTGACAAGATTTTCTTAACTCTGACTTGCCTGGAGGTTCAAATTGGCCAAAGCTCTACTTCAACAGAAAAGACCATTTTCTGGAATTCTTCATGTTTCATTACTTTTATCTTTTTTAAAATAAGAAAACCAGTATCAAAATCGGTATTAAGAATGCAGTGACCTATATTACACCAAGGTTTACACTGTGGTGTTTACGGTATGTGGTAATATCTTAAAATTTAATGTTTTTTAGTATAACAGCAAGATTGATCATGGCAATTGGCTATATAGACACCTATTAAGACATTTACACATAGTATTATGCATATAATTACAATTTCCTGACCTTAAAGACAAAGAAACAAATATAATACTGTCCAATATCATTCACAAAAACAAAACTTAATCTTTGACTTAACTTATAGCACAAGACGTTCTCTTTTCAAGGGAAAGAACTCTATTTGACAAAGCTAATAAATTGTCTTCTTTTTTTAATTTCAAACTCATCAAAATAAAGTTAAGTATCACAGTATACAACAAAAGATTGGTAATCTCTGTAAAAACTTCACTGATTAAATATCAATGTAATAAAAAAACTACATCGTCATTCAAGAAAAATGACTCCCATGTATTAAACAGACAAAATACACAGATAGGAATAATTTAAAATTTATCTTGCTCATAGAAAGAGCTCAGCTCTTTCAAAATAACTGCAGAATACGACATCAACCATATCAAGCCAAAACAAAGGTTTCATTTCAAGTGATTTAGTCTCTGTCTGCCATGATTGTTTTTCGTTTATTGCTTTATTATAATTGCTATTCTCGTTTGAATACACCTTAATCTTTAAATGCTAACATCTCTAAAACAAACAAAGGGACTATCTTTATTTTTTCTATTAATTTATGTATTATACATTTTTTTGAAAAAGTGGATTTTGAATTTCAGCCACTATTTATAAGGCTGTTCCATTTAAACATACATGTACATGGTACCCAGGGAAGGCACTTTTAAAATGGTGTAGCCACCTATAGAGGCAAATTTAGAATTTCACTTACATTTTCACTGTACTTGACACCCACCCATAGTGGAGATTCCAAATTGCCTTCCTTGGTCCCATATATGTTTTTTATGGAACAGTTCTAAATATAGATAAAAAGATGTGGTATGAGTGCCAATGAGACAACTACTATAAATCAACTAATTTTCGTGTGCGATTTATTTTTGCCACTTTCGGGAGTAGAAAAATCACGCGAATACAAATCGTAGCGGATATGTAAAACTTGGATTTTTCTTTATTAAACTACATCAAGTAAATTAGAAAATTGTGAAATTAAATAGTCGCGAAGTGGACTAGAAAGGGTTAAACGCGAAATAAAGTATCCACGAAAATAAGTTGGTTTACAGTATCTATCCAAGTCACAATGTGTAAAAAGTAAAGAATTATAGGTCAAAGTACGGCCTTCAACACGGAGCCTTGGCTCACACCTAACAGCAAGTTATAAAAGGACCCCAAAATGACTATCTTTATTTTTCTAATAATTTATGTATTATACATTTTTTTGAAAAAGTGGATTTTGAATTTCTGCCGCTAATATTTATAAGGGCTGTTCCATTTAAACATACATGTACATGGTACCCAGGGAAGGCACTTTTAAAATGGTGTAACCACCTATAGAGGCAAATTTAGAATTTCACTTACATTTTCACTGTACTTGACACCCACCCATAGTGGAGATTCCAAATTGCCTTCCCTTGGTCCCATATATGTTTTTTTATGGAACAGTCCTACTTTACTATGATAAAACACACATATCTGATTAGATCAAGTATATTATTGGCTGATTACGATACTATTTCATCACAGTTTTTAACAAGAATATGCATAGGACACAATGCCATGCTCGCACTATTACATTTTCATGTTCAGTGAACCGTGAAATTTGGGTCAAAAGCTTAATGTGGCATATATACTTCATAATCAACATATGTACAAGGTATCGAGTTGACATGACCACGAACCACCTCATACCAAAACTTTAACCTGAAACAGGACAGTCACACAATGCCCCTCTACTCTCATAGGCAGGACATAAAAATCTCCAATCTTATTTAGGATATGAAGTTTGAGATATATAATACTGTTAACCAACTAATTTTCACGTCTTTCACGAGGAGAAACATAACACGAATAGATAAAACTTTATCTAAATACATCAAGAAAATTAGAAAATCTCTAAAAATAAATCATCGCGAAAATAAATCATGGCGAAGTGGGCTAGTAAGGACTCAAAGTAAAGTGAAATAAGGTATCTGCAAAAAATAAGTCGGTTTACAGTACTTAGCAAAAAATGAGATTAGCAAATTTTCATTACAGCTATTATAAATCCTTAGAAATCATTTCTGTGCATGTCAGAGGTTGTACAAGCCTTCTCTCAAATTAATACAAGAAACAATAAAAAATAGAAAATTAAGTATTGACAAGTTGATTTATTTTTCAACATAAGATCAGTAAAATTTGATTTATCAAATGGTTTTATACTCTGTTATCAAGTCTATCACAATGAATTGTGTGAGAAAAATTGAAGATAAGAACAATACATTTTCCAATCTAAAGTACTATATGTCTCTGCTTAAAACAACATGATCAAGATTTATAAGACAATAAACTGCTTCACCGAATGCAGCTGGATACGACCGCAGAGATCCAACCCTGAACAGTTGGGGCAAAAACGGACACAATATTCAAGCTTGACACAGGTCTGAATTTGGATTGTAATTGTGTAAAGAACTTGATATTGGTTGTATGATTTGAATTTATATTCAACTGAAGATTTCTTGCTGTTGTGCAATACACTGTGCTGTTGTGCAATACACTGTGCTGTTGCGCAATACTTAGTTTTAAAATCTGTTTTCAGACTATATACAAAAAATTAGCAAAATAAATTATGACCCCCAATTTTTTTCTTTGAAAAATTGACAATTTCTTAAATCTTGAGGGGAAAAAAATTGACTCCCCCCCCCATAAAAAAATTTTTTTTTTACCCCCTCCAAAAACCTTTTGATTAAATTTCATAGAGATCCATACACTTAAACTAAAGTTATTGTCCGGAAACCAAATGTCTTCGGACGACCCTGACGCTGACGACCTGATACCAATATATGACCGCAAAAATTTTTTGCGGTCGTATAAAACATGAAGCATTTCATTTTGAAATTTTTCAGGGATGAAAATTTTAAAACTTCCCTCTTAAAAAAAAATTGTAGTACTGATTAAAGTCAAACTTCCCATAAAACAAGTTAGAAGGCATGCCGTTATGAATGACAACACTATATGGTTCTGTGAACAATATTAGATAATTAAGATATGACAACTATGCTTTGTCTTGGGTTACTAGTCATCCCATCTAAACTGTTAGACCTAAATAATGACGGTTTCTGTAATTTGGCAAGGGTTTCTTCTGTAGACATTGCCTGAAAAAAAAAAAAAACTCTGTAAATGCATTATTGCAAAATCATTTATAAATGCCAAAACAACAATAGGAAGTGCTTACTATTTTACAGCATGTTATATTATAAGAGAAGTCTTAATTAAAGTAGGGGCATCGGGTCTGAGACATTGCTGTTATAAACCTTTGATTAAAATTTCATAAAAATCTTGCAAGAATTATACACATGACAGTGCTTACAAGCCCAGACTGACAGACGTAGTAAGAATTATACACATGACAGTGCTTACAAGCCCAGACTGACAGACGTAGTAAGAATTATACACATGACAGTGCTTACAAGCCCAGACTGACAGACGTAGTAAGAATTATACACATGACAGTGCTTACAAGCCCAGACTGACAGCGTAGTAAGAATTATACACATGACAGTGCTTACAAGCCCAGACTGACAGACGTAGTAAGAATTATACACATGACAGGGCTTACAAGCCCAGACTGACAGACGTAGTAAGAATTATACACATGACAGGGCTTACAATCCCAGACTGACCGAGTAAGAATTATACACATGACAGGGCTTACAAGCCCAGACTGACAGACGTAGTAAGAATTATACACATGACAGTGCTTACAAGCCCAGACTGACAGACGAAGATATGGAAGGAAAGATGGATGCCAAGTATTTCTATGTCCCCACAACTTGTTGCAGGGTGGGGTGGGGGACAAAACATCAAGTTTGTATATATTCTGCATTATTCAGAAATGTTTGCAATGTTTTTATTTTTGAGAAAATCATTTGTAAATAGTTTATTTTCAAAGGTACTGTTATGTTTACAAAACATGAAAGCATTGAAAAAAGTTGATAATTTTATACTGTGGATTCAACTATATATTTTGGTACCAATTTTCTAGGTTTGTAGATTGAGGAAAAAATGCATTTTCATGGATATTTGATTTCTTCGTTTTGTCAAAGTCTGCATACAAGCCTATAGAAAATTTGTAATTTGTTTGATCTCTAGATGTCTCTTTTGTGTTTGTGTGTGTATGTGTATACGTGTGTGTGTGTGTTTTTGAAAAGCTCTCTCAATGACCCATTCCTGGCTGCTCTTTTCAAAAACACAAAATAACTTGTAAATTCCAAAATCCTAAAGGTCTGGGTTAATTTTTTTTTGCAAAAGAAATTTCTATTCTTTTTCAAATGTAAAGATTAATTTGAAATGCTTTCGATTTTACTGGAACTTTGTAGGCCTTTCCTTATTAAGAGGTATGAGCATCTTCAGGGGAATATTCTTAAAAATGATTATATCAATTAACTACAGGGTTCACCACAGAATGAAAATCAAGGGTGGGGGAGAAAGCTCATCAAATCAGAGATTTTGTGTTACGTTGTTGAATCGATTCCTTGTGCATAAATTATTAATTATATGCTTTACATGTATTTGTCATATATATATAGCTAATTTGGAAAGGGGGTCTCGCACAGATTTTGTAGTTGGTCTTAATTATTAGTGGTCACCACACTTGTAGGAACAAATTAAACAGGGAGAGTAAACACCTGATGTGGCTTCCCAGATTGCAGGAATATTCTGAAAATTTTTAATCTTAATTGTCTTATGGAAAACCACATGGTAAAAAAGTCTAAAAAGATACAGAAATTAATAATAAAAGAAATGTTCAGTCATAGAATTTCAGTCATTTCAACCAAATTAAGCCTATCTAGCAGTTTATAAAATCATATGTGTTATGTAGAATTTTATTAAATTAAGTCCCCTCTTTTCCAATACAATTATGTAAAGGAATCATATATCATTCCAGTTTTACTCTTTTCTTACTTTAAAAGAGTTTTAAGATTAGGAAACTCCTATCCCAGATCTAACTGTCTAAAAATAATCAGATGATGGGAGTTTTTAATGACCTTGACTGGCTACAAATAACCAGACTAAGTTTGTCTGTTATTTAGGTATTCCCCAGTATTTTCCCGCCAAAAGAGATCATGTGACATTGTTGTCAACAAAAGGACCATGTGGTCAGGGAATTCATTTGTTTTCTGGATTACTGCTTTTATTAATCTAGTTAGGATATAAACATTCCATTTAAGGTACAGTCAAACATATGCATTTATAAAATACCTGTAGTTAGTTAACAAGTTTTACTTTTCAAATTAAAGAGGGGCGTAAAGGGGGGGTATATGCACGGAAGAACGCGAAATAAAATTGCCATTTCACGATGAACGAACAATTAAAAATTTCTTACACGTTGATCTTTTTACAAATTTCACGAAACACGGTGAATAATGAACCTTTTTCACGGTTGCACGTGAAATAAAAATGGCAAAACACGTTGCACGAAAATAACCCTTTACCACCCTCATTAAAGAAATTGGGTCATGATCGTTCATTGGTTGTTGTTACCTTGTTCAACCACGAGACTATGTAAATACAGGGTTTTCTGGGTATTTTGGGAAAAAGGACCCTGGCCAGTTTTGGGAATTTTTCATCGCTTTTCAATGAAATTGGGAAAACAGCAAATATACCAGATTTGAGTTTTAGTGTGTTTAGTTCATTAAAAGTTATCTTTTATTGTGAAAATAAAGTAAGAAACTTCAAGATTTTTACTGGCCCTTCAAAATTGAGAAGAAATTACCTCTTGGAATTGTAGTAATATGTTTACACTAGCTATAAAAGCATCTACATGTAATATCAACATTTATTAATGATAAAGAAAATTACTGTCACATTTTATTGGATTTTGACATGAAAATTTGTGAACTTAAAGTAATTTTGAGTTTCTGTATAAAATATTTCCTGCTTTTCTTTGTTTTCCATATATCTTTTGGTTTTCAATTCTGGTGTTTATATTTCATCATCATAGATGTATTTTGTTACTTGCCTGGAATTATTATTTTTATTGTATTTGATCGGCAAACCCAGAATTACCCTTATCCGCCCCGGATCTGATCCTGTATTGTAATTGTCTTCATTTCCGTTAATGGCATCCATTGTTTTCAATGTTGTTTTGTCAGTCAGATACGATTTTACGCGGATTTACATTACTTGTTGGCGATTTTCGCATAAAGCTAGCGGTTGAACAAAATGAACATCGCTGTCATGAATAATAAAGATGAAAATAAATTTTGAGATCGTTTGGGAATTTTGGTCCCAAAATTGGGAAAAATGTAGGGTAATTGCCATTGGGAATGGGTCCAAAACCGGACCCTGTGGAATGCTAGAAAATCCATGAAATAATAAAATCAGCTGTCAGTGTATATCCCTTGAGGCAATTAACAATAATTAGACTTCTTAATTTCACTGACATGATAATTGGATTAGGGATATCTGAAATTTAACTTCTATCTATTGAATTTTCAAGTGTGGCGGACAATAAAATAAGCGTGGCGCTGGGAATTTTAACGTGGTGCTAGAAATTTTAGCGTGGCGCACCGCCATGCTTAAATAGGTTGTGGTGATCCCTGTAACTATTTTGACAGCTCTTTCTTTAGTTAGGGGCTGCATTGGGAAACCCATACCATTTCACCTTAATACCTCTTTCTTTATAAAGGTGTCCTAGTGGGAAAACCATATTATTTCAACATACCTCCAACTTGATAGCTCTTTCTTTATTGAGGGGTTCCAGTGGGAAACTCAGATCATTTGCATCTGCCAGCACTCTCAGATCAAAATAATATTTGGCATACACACTAGCAGGAACATTGATATTAAAGTCTATCATTTCTAAAAACTTTCTTTCCAGATCATTTCTGTCGAGATAAAAACATTGATATTAAAGTCTATCATTTCTAAAAACTTTCTTTCCAGATCATTTCTGTCGAGATAAAAACATTGATATTAAAGTCTATCATTTCTAAAAACTTTCTTTCCAGATCGTTTCTGTCGAGATAAAAACATTGATATTAAAGTCTATCATTTCTAAAAACTTTCTTTCCAGATCATTTCTGTCAAGATAAAAAATAAATAACATCTCAGTCAGCTGCAAAATACTAAGCAAAAGACGCTTACCATGTTACTGCAACCTTACTCAATTCAAGTTAACTTTTTTTTTATCTTGCATGTACAAAGTGTATATGTATTCCAAATGAATTAACGAGTTAAGAAAGACAATAAACTACTGTCCCCTCTTATTTTACACAGAACTTTAACAACAAGTGAAACTGTGAGCTACTGCTCACTGATGATACCCCCGCCCAAATATTTGGTAAACAGGAAGTTGTTGAGTGATGAATCTGAAAATGCATCACACAGTATAGCTGACTCATATAAACCCTGAAACCAAATTTCAGAAATCCTTGTAATGTAGTTCCTGAGATAAATGTGACGAAAATTTTCAACTACTTGGATGTCATGTGTAAAATGATGTAAGTGTTTGGTAAACAGGAAGTTGTTGAGTGATGAATCTGAAAACGCATCACACGGTATAGCTGACTCATATAAACCCTGGAGATGGACGGACGGACGAATGGACTGACTGATGGACAGACGGACAGACAGAGGTAAAACAGTATACCCCCACTTTTTGAAAGCGGGGGTATAATAATTACAAGAATGCATATGCTTAATATTTTTCATGTGCTAATTATCATGGTTGAATTTGTATTGAAAGTCTTTAAAATAAAGGTTTTACAACAAATACCACATTAATTAAACATTTTCAATGATCTACGTAAATGAGGTCAAGGTCAGATGAACCCTGTCAGATGTTCATTTTACACCTGAAATTCATTCCATACACCAATAGTTATAAACCTTTTGCTTAATTTAAAAATTTGACCATTTATAATGTTTACGGACTCTAACGATGAAAGTTTATTCTAACTATAAAATTGAGAATGGAAATGGGGAATGTGTCAAAGGACAACAACCCAACCAAAGAGCAGAAAACAGCCCAAGGCCACCAATGGGTCTTCAACACAGCGAGAAATCCCGCACCTGGAGGCGGACTTCAGCTGGCCCCTAAACAAAATATGTACTAGTTCAGTGAAAATGGACGTCACATGACTAAACTCTGAAACATATAAATGAACTAAAATTAAAAAAAAGAAAAACAAATTTTTATTTGATCATGTTTATAACAACAATTGTTGTTTTGCATTTAATGCAGATTGACAGGATTTGTTTGAATAACCCAAAATAAAAGATTTAGAAATACTGAAATTTCACACCCATAAAATAACCTGGTTTACACAGCCCTCAATTTAGACTACTAAAACAGTCGCCTGGGCGACCTTAAAAGCCCACATTTACGCTTGGTCGCCATTTGGCAAACATAACTTTTTAAACCTGGCTACCGTAAATAAATCTCTTCCGGTTTTTTGGGGCCCCTATCCCATTAGTGGATTTCAAAATACATTTCTACTGCTGGATCAGCAATAAGCTTGCAAGTGGGGTGATTTTTTTAAGTGTCAAGCATTTCATCGACCATGAGTAAAGACAGCCATTGATACGACAACAAAATCTGCAAAACGAAATAAGTGTTGAAATGTGAAGACACTTGAAATAATATGGTCACAATTTTTGCGGCGGAACACAGACAAATATGTTGGCTATCGTTGTCTATACCGCTGTAGATGAGACAAAAGGGATTAATTATGAAAAATACCTCAAACATGAGAAAGGGGTCTATGTAAAGTTTCCTGAATTCCATTATGTGGTTAAACACAATGCAAGCTGGCAAAAAAGAAAAGTTAAAAAGATCAATAGAAAATGAAAGGATATGGAGTAAATGTACATGGGATAAAATCGCACACAATACATAGAAAACATAGAAAAATTATCAATGGACAGGGCTGTTCTTCATCTTGACAGTTGATGTAAGGTCTTCAACAATGAATAATCTACCTACCTACCCTATTATTTTAGGGTTTGCAACAGGAAACACACTTACTTCTTTTTACCTCAGTACACAATAACCATCAGAACTTTTTAATAACAACCAACCATCAAACTTTTTAATAACAACCAACATATATGATCATGTAAGATACTTACTTCAAATCTATAGAAAAATATTAAGTAATATTCTCTCTTTAAGTAGAGACTTATGAATAGTCTTCATGTTATGCTATTTCATAGGAAATTTCTTAGGGGACCTGAAAGTACTGCCTGGTCACTAAAATTTTGAATTGACCACTGAAATTGTATATCTGGTGGCCAAATAGCAACCTGATTTTTTAACCTACTTTGAGGGCTGATACATAAGCACATAGAAAATACTACAAAAATGCAGTATTCTCTGATTTCCCTATAGTCATTTTTATCTTATTTTTAGAACCTTTGGTTATATTTCTATGTATACATACATATCTTCAACTGCAATGTCTTTCAAGATCTGACAATAATCCACATTCCAAACAGCTTGATCATCCCAGACCTTAGAGGACAGGAGGATAGCACCTAATACAATCCGTCGCCAGTTAGCTGGCATAATGTTTATTTCAGCATAGTGTAAAAGTCTTTCTAAATATACCTGTGCAAATAAAAATTAATTGTTAAATTTATAACAAAAATGAAGCATAGACACTAATAATGAAGAGGTTGTAGATCCCATTTGAAACTTGCTGTATTTCCTTACCTGTTACTATGGATAATGGAAGATTTAATTTTGTACAAAAATAAGTAAATGTAAAGTTAAATACCTTAATGTGGTACATAACACATCAGGAGATAACTCTGTAAAAATCAGCTGAACGTTTTAATCACGTTCTATTGTTAAGGAAATATTAAGCAAAATTAGTGTTTGTCAAACTGCTATATATCCAAAAAAAAATTTTCGATAAAGTGTGTGGTTCAAGTTTTTTGAAATTTTCATATTTTTGTCAAAGGGTCAAAGTAAATATTTTGTCAAAATTTTATGAAGATTAAACGAGCCAAATTAATTTTAGTCAAGGTGTTTGGTACCACCTTAATGTGTTACAAAGTGCTTTTCATTTGCAATTTAAAGGTATAATAATGTAAGCAGGGGTCAAAAAATGAAGACGTTCCAAAGACCACCCTTAACAAATTCTTTGATTGATGTTGCCTACCCATGCCTTGTAGGGTTGGGTAGGTAGGTAGGTTTTTTATTATTTTTGCCAACAACATAAGTTATAAGTTTTTTAGACAAGAAAACGACATTAGAGTACGAAAAAAACTTTAAAAAACAAATTAGAAACAACTTGTGTCATCAATTTTTTCGAGTAGGCTGCTTTTTAGGTGGGTAGATAGTCAACATCAAGCAATTTTTATTTTATTTTTGGCCCAAATTTTAGGAAATAATCTCAAGCTTTTTTTTAAGGTATAGAACCACTAATTCGGCCCGGTCAGAAAGAACATACAAGAAAGTAGTATATATTTTAAACAAAATAGTTCCTACGCATAGCTGTAATTTTGTCAATAAGTAAAATATTTGGGTAAATTTGGTATCAAGTGAAAGCTAAGGACTTGGGATCACTGTAGGACCCTTGTTGAAAGTTTATTTCGAATAATAAAAAATATATGAAATTATAATAGGAGGGCACATTTGCCCTGTTGTTTAGATCAGAAGTACCTGTTTTTGTACTACCAAACTTCCGGGAACCAGTGCGCTCTAATATGCAATTAAAGGTATGTTGAATTTTTCAGCACAAGTCAGGATAAGGTATAGTTTTGACATGAAATGACTGTCACTTTATTTGAACTTAAGACAAAGTAGCCATTAATACCTGAAATTGCAGGATTTAACATAGAAAGCAATGGGGCTATGAATTACTGGTTTTATTCCTTATAAGAATTGATACTTTTTTGAAATTCTATTGAGAGGTTGTGAAAAGCATTGACCAAAGCATATTTTGATGAAGTATGAAAAGGCTTATTTTAATAATGATACTTTTTGAAATTCTATTGAGAGGTTGTGAAAAGCATTGATCAAAGCATATTTTGATGAAGTATGAAAAGGCTTATTTTTAATAATGATACTTTTTAAATTCTATTGAGAGGTTGTGAAAAGCATTGACCAAAGCATATTTTGATGAAGTATGAAAAGGCTTATTTTTAAAAATGTGTGCACGATCAAAACTTGTACGACTGAGTAAAATTACAGGAGGAAGCTTTTGATTCTTTAAATAACATCTGTATGCTAAAACCAGTTAACCTAGATTATTTCCTAGGTACTAAAACCAGTTAACCTAGTTTATTTCCTAGGTACTAAAACCAGTTAACCTAGTTTATTTCCTAGGCACTAAAACCAGTTAACCTAGTTTATTTCCTAGGTATTAAAACCAGTTAACCTAGTTTATTTCCTAGGTACTAAAACCAGTTAACCTAGTTTATTTCCTAGGCACTAAAACCAGTTAACCTAGTTTATTTCCTAGGTATTAAAACCAGTTAACCTAGTTTATTTCCTAGGTACTAAAACCAGTTAACCTAGTTTATTTCCTAGGTACTAAAACCAGTTAACCTAGTTTATTTCCTAGGTACTAAAACCAGTTAACCTAGTTTATTTCCTAGGCACTAAAACCAGTTAACCTAGTTTATTTCTTAGGTACTTTTGTAACTTTGTTATGGAGAGCACATGCAGCCAAAGATTATACATTTCAATAATAAAACATTATTTTGGAATTCATCACGATTTTTGTTTACCATTTTTCTCCAATCAAAATTACACAATCTAATAAGAAATCAATGGTAATATAATTTTTTGTCCATGAACACTGCCCATGAGGACTTAATGCCTACCAAGGTTACTATTGCACATTCTGCAGTAAGTTGAGCAGCACTAAACAAATTCCTAATAAATCTGTATATATGTTTATGTTCCGGATCACGTGTACTGTAATCTTCAGGAACTAGTTCTTTCTGCAAGTAGATAAATAGATATAAATGATTGGAATATTTGATTTTATTGAGACTTGACCTCAATTATAATTTCTAACATAAAGTTACAGATACTCTTTATTATTCCACAGATGATATATTCATATTTCTTTTTTCTGTCATTATTTCTAAGGTTATGGTTCATCTGTATACTTCATTAAATTTTAATCAATTCTTAATTTTATGTCATTTAATTAATTAAAAGTTCATAATAAACTGTTATCACAGAGATATGTCTTGCCTTTTGTAATTTTGATAATGCAAATGTTGAAATTAAAATAGCAATACTTTAACATGTAAGTTATGAAAATATTCAAAGTCGATGAACCACAACTGAAGGTACATGGCTAAAAAATCTCCATGGAAATGAGATGTGCCAATGCTAATACAACTGCATACCAAATACCATTGACTTATTATAAGTCGTTCCTTTAAACACACCTTAACACAAACATTAACTTGTAAATTATGTAAAAGTTTCAAAGTCAATGAACCATGATCAGGGTGGGGCTATATAATCTCCATGGAAACGATACTTGCAAATGCCAATAAATTTGCATACCAAATATCATTGACTTAACATTAGCAGTTCATCTTAAACTGATCTAATCACAAACTAATACATGTAAACTAAGCAAAAGTTTCAAAGTAAATAGACCATGACTGAGGGCCGGGGCAGGGCCAAATATTCTCCGTTGAAATGAGATGTGCTAATGCTTATACAACTGAACACCAATTAACATTGGCCTACCACTAATGGTTCCCTTGAACTGACCTAATCACAAACTAATACATGTTAACTTAGCAAAATTTTCAAGTCTATAGACCATGACTAAGGGACAGAGCCAAATACTCTCCATGGAAATGAGATATGCCAATGCTTATACAACTGCATACCAAATATCATTGACCTACCACTAGTGGTTCCCATAAATTGACCTAATCACAAACTAATACATGTAAACTATGAAAAGTTTCAAAGTCAATAGACCTTGACTGAGGGCGGGCCAAATAATCTCCATGGTAATGAGATGTGCCAATGCTAATACAACTGCATACCAAATATCATTGACCTACCACTAGTGGTTCACCATGAACTAGACCTAATCACAAACTAATACATTGTTGCCGCCGTCGCCGTCGCTGCCGCTGGAAACAGCATACCTATGTCTCGCTTTTTGACTCCGTCAAGGCGAGACAAAAACTATACATAGTCCATGCTTCTATTGTTAATTCAAAATAATTGTTTTTAGTAGTTTTTCTTACATTTTCTTATAAAAAAAACACATCAAATATATTACAGTGAAACCTGTGTAATCCGACACACTGGGGGACCAGAATTAAATGTCGGATTAAGCAGGGTGTCCGAATACTCAGGTTTTTTCTGCAAGGATAGGCATATTTTGGGACCATGAAAATGTGTCGGTTAAAACAGGATGTTGGAATACTCAGGTGTCGGATTAGGCAGGTTACACTGTAGTATAAATAAGAAGATATGGTATGAGTGCCAATGAGACAACTATCCATCCAAGTCACAATGTGTAAAAAGTAAACAATTATAGGTCAAAGTACGGCCTTCAACACGGAGTCATGGCTCACACAGAACAGCAAGCTATATATAATATATTAGGCCTACAATTTTGTATGCCAGACACACGTTTTATCTACCAAAGACTAATCAGTAACGTTTGAATCAAAATGTCAAGTATAAAGTCGAAGAGCATTGAGGACCCAAATTGCGAAAGGTTTTTCCAAATACAGCAAAATTACTCATATCATGCAATACATAGAATTATAGTTTATAAAAGATAATAGGAAGTATCACCCCCCCCCTTTACAGAAAAAGACAGCTCCTTTTTAAAATAGAAATATCACTCACTACACAAGCTACATGATATATAGATTACAGAATTCACCACTGCATCAATTGTGTTACGATATTTCTCCACTCGAGACAGTTAAATTTTAAAAATCTAAAACACTAGGCTTACCGAGCTTTTTAAATATTTAAAATTTAACTGTTGAGAGTGGAGAAAAATTGTACTACACGAGATATAGTGGTGGAATCTGTTTCTCTAATGATTTTAAAACGATATCTAAACAAGTTTATCCTTCCTCTTCAAAGATTTGCAGAAAGTTGTGTTCTTTATATGTGACGTCATCAGGCATGGTCGCCTTTTTTTCCATGACGTCACAATAGGAAATTCAGAAGAAATCAAGAAAAATTTGACGTCATAATTGAAATTTTGACCAATCATTTGCCGAGAACAAAGTTTTCTCTAGAGATGAGAAATATTTTTCTCCACACCGATCAAGACATGTGAAAATATCATGAAAATTAGAGACTTTATCATTTACATCTGTCCACTGTATCAGACTTCTGCCAACTCAAATTTGATTATAAATTTAATTATAAATATCAAATTCATAAGCTAAGTAAATTTTCTTATGTAAATAATTCTATGCATTTTTATTAAAAACTAAGGACTGAGCAACAAGAATCCTACCATAAACCAGACATGATCTGAGGTGCTCTGGAAGAGTAAGAAATAAGAATATGGAAAACAACACTAATAATACCGTGCATTTATGAATGAATGTGTTCAACATTCATACGTTACATTTTTGTGTACTTGTAAGTGAATAATGTTGATGGTCATTCAAAACTTTGTATTTTTCCAAATTAAAATTTCAGTAGTCTTTTTCAACAATTGAGGTGTACATACAGATAAAGGATGTGCCTTCTCATCAAATATCTCCAGAGTTCGGTTACTTTCTCTGTTCCTGATGTGAAAGTACACAGCATAAGCTACAGCCTTGATTGTGTTTTTAAGGTTTGGTTGACTGACTGTGGAATCATCTATAAATATCGTAGAACACGAACTGCACTTTCTAAGAGCATTCTGAAAAAAAGAAGAGAATTAGTCTTATTTCCTGGATATAAAAAATATAAGATCTACATATATTTTGAATCTGCATGTTATATAGAATAAAAGCAGTTATAGAATCTGGTGTACAAATTATATTAATAATGTTAATATACTTGAAGATGTAAGTAATATTTATTTATGTTAGATTCAAATTTTCTTATCAATGTTTGAATAATCTCCCTTTGCTTCTCCAAAAAACAACTTCTACAAATCTTTAACTTAATAAGTCAAAACATGTCTCTAATTTTAACTCCTGGTTTGCATGATATTTTCAAATCAAAAATTTGATCTAAAGATGCTTACAAAGAATTCTTCAACTCACTGATGTTATTTAAAACAAAAGCGCTATAAAGTCCTAAACAATCGTTCCCTGGAGGAGGCAGGATTTTCAAAATAACAGAACAAGATTTTCGTTGTCCGTAACAATACTATTAAACATAATTAAGACAGATACATAAACACTCTAATAGAGCAATGCAGTAAAGAGAATTTCAAGCCAAGAAGAAATATGACTTTCGTACAAGTAAAAAACAATCTGGACTAAGGGAGATAACTCTACTTCCAAAATAAGTTACCTGTACCAGAAATACAATTTACTCACAAGCACAAGTCTTACCTGTGACTGTTAGATTTCAATCTAGGTTGCAGCTTTGCAAGAATCTCATATGTTACATGTATTTTAATGACACATGTATAAAAATGTATGCAACTCTAACCTAACACAAAATCTGTCCCATTATGGTAATATTACCTCATTACAGTATAAAATGGTGATTCATAAACTTCAGGCAATGGAACAGGGTATTTTCTGATATTTTTTTATACCTCCTTAATGTGTTACACATTTGTGTATATATAACGTTTTGTTACTAAAATTTAGCAATTATAGCAATGTTTTTATTATTGAGAAAATTGGATAGCATTATTATCATGATTATAGCAATAATTAATCTTGTACGCTATAGTCCATTTTTCAACAATCCCAATAGTAAATGTACACAAAAATTTCTGGATTTCCAGCATAAAACAAAATATTTCAAATTGAATCCTCCAAAATCAACAGGGTTTGTAGAGTAAAACACAAATAGAGGAGATTTTCTGAATATTGAACTTAAATGTACTTGAATAAATATTTACATACATTGTGGATGTGTTCTGTTTGATAGTTTCTGGGTTCATACTGACTGATCCTTCTCTTCTTGTAATCTACAATAAAATAAATAAACTTTTAGAAATCTTTAAGTACTATAGGGTCATTATCAAACTACAAAATGGAAAGGAACGTAATTAGCAAAATAGAAAACTTGCAAAAGTTAAATCTATCGAGGACATAAAATTATTGCATATTTATAATTATTCCTGAAGTACTTATTTTCTCAGAGTTTGTGTTGTCGTTTGTTGCTGTATATCATATTTGTTTTTCGTTCATTATTTTGTACATAAATCAGGCTGTTAGTTTTCTTGTTTGAATTGTTTTACATTTGTCATTTCGGGGCCTTTTATAGCTGACTATGCGGTATGGGTTTTACTCAATGTTGAAGGCCGTACGGTGACCTATATTTGTTAATTTCTGTGTCATTTGGTCTCTTGTGGAGAGTTGTCTCAATGGCAATCATACCACATCTTCTTATTTTTATATAGCAGAATTTGTCGTGTCACACGATTATCTTTTTAAGCATGATCGTTTATCAGTGAAGTTGTTCATAGTTTATATAAAGGAGCTTTTCCTTTGATTGTTTTTTGTGTGGGTTGTGATTTGTGTTATGAATTGCCACACCATATTCTTTCTTTTCCTCTTTAATGACACTACTGAACATGATTTATGAATGGATTTTCACATAAAATGAGCAAAACTGATGGTGCAAATAAGTAGAACAGACACCGCTTTCCCCTTTGTTGCATGGAAGTTCACATCCAGTTTTTGGTGGGTTATATGTTGCTCAATCTTTAGTATTATATGAAATATAATGTAGACTGCTGTATGTCTTTTCTTACATTTCATCTTTTTTTAAGTTTACAATGACATGTGCATGGATAGACGACAGACGCCAAGTGATGGCAAAAGCTCATGTGGCCTTTAAGGCCAGTTGAGCTAAAAATGGGGGAATTTACTTATCATATTTTTCCCTTAAACAATGTTAAATATTGCAATACACTGAAAGTAAGTTTAGCATATTGTTTAAAAACTCTAATTTATAAATACTACATTTATCATGTTTTTATTACATTTAAAAATAATTTAATTTTGGATGTAACACGTCTTCTGATTGGCTGAAAGTTTTTTGTCTATCAGCTCATAGACATAATTGTGTCATGTGACCGTGACGTCATCAAGGTTTTTTCATGATTTACTCATTAAAAATTGAATTTAGAATTTAATTTTAAGGCATGACTGTAATATTTTTCTTTCCATCCTCTTTTCCTCAAATGTGACCTACTGAATTAGTTATCACCAGATTTGTACTTACATGTACATGAGCAACAGGAAGGGTGCCACATGTGGAGCAGGATCTGCTTACCCTTCTGGAGCACTTGAGATCACCTCCCGGTTTTTTTGTGGGGTTCGTGTTGCTCTGTGAGGGGCCTGATGGGTTATTTTCGTTCTTCGTGATCGGCGCATTTTCGCTATCGTGATCCGTTTTTCTACAGATTTATACTCTTTTTATATTTTCGTGATCCGTGATCATAGAAATTTATTTTCTGTGAATTGTGATTGAAAAAAAAATCAACTCGTGAATCGTGATGAGACCCCCCCCCCATCAGGCCCCTCCTCTGTCTTTAGCTTTCTATGTTTTGTTTTGCATACTGCCATTTGCCTTTTGATCTTTTTTTATTTGCTATAGCATTGTCAGTTTCAACTTATGAGTTTGAATATCCCTTTAGTATCTTCCGTCTCTCTTCTTAAACATAAACTCACTTTTTGCTATCTCACTCTGTGACTTTGAAGAAAACAAGGTGGTAGCTGAAGGATGAATTGAAGGGTCAGCTTCATTTTCTGTAATTGTAAAATATTTTTTTTATTAACATGTACTTCATAATCATTTTTTTTCAAATGAGGAACTGAACAGCATTTTTGAAACAACAAATAAGCATGATACGCCCATATTTTGCATATTGAAATTGTTGCAAGAATAAAATTGGATATTTTGAAGGCAATAAAGCATATATCTTCACCAATTCTAACAAATACTTAAAGTTTTCACTAAATTAATCAAGCAAACTCAAGTTATGGTACAATATGTGAAACATTTACTAAAGTCTGACAATTAAAGTCCCATAACTCTGTAGCAACAAACAGGAAAATTAAAAAAATCAAAAACAGCTTCCATTCATTAATCCCCACAATAAAGTAAAGTTTGGCGGAAATCAATCCAGGAATACTAGAGTCAGTGCACGATTTGTGAAAAATTGCCTTAAATGTCATGAATTTAGAACCACAAACTTGAAAATTGAAAAAAAATCACAAGGGAGCTCCCTTTCAATCCCCACAATAATGTAAAGTTTGGAGGAAATCAATTCGGGAACACTGGAGTTAATGCTTGATTTGTGAATAGTTGCATTAAATCTCAGGGTCAAAGTTCCGTAACTCTGGCATGACAAATCTGAAAATGAAAAAAAATCAAAAGGGAGCTTTCTTCCATCAATTTTAATGTTGTGTTAAAGTTATATGAGAATTATATACATATTGGTTAAAGCAGATTTGAGTTATCGCTCAAAGTGTTGACTAATGGATGGACGGAGGGACATTGGTATACCATAATACTTCCCGGGCATATAAAAAAGTGATAGTACTTTATTTGTGTAAGTGTATATCATGTTGTATCAGATATTACGCAAATTTCACCTGTGAAACAATTTTTTGATGAATAAAAAAGAAAATTCCCTGTCGATATACATGAAATATTAATAATAAAAAAGAAGTTGTTTTTTAACAAAGTTTAACATGTTTAAGGCAAAATCTACTTAAACATTTAAAGGCAGATATACCAGACATGCCAGATAGGATTTTTACCAATAAATACTCTTGTATTGTGGATTTTTGGATTGTTTAAAGTTATTTTTCAATAAAATAATATGTCAGTGAACATGGTGAAGCTGGCACTTATTATACATGTATATAAATCTCATTTGGCTTACTGAAATAAATACTTTTAACTGTACATACATGTATATCAAACATGCTTTTTTCATCATTCTTTTTTTTTTATGAAATTCAAAAATGACTACTAGGCTACTAAAAGACGGGACAGAAAAGAACACAGGATTTTCACTAGGATATTTTTATGGTGGTGAGTCCCAGCCAATTCTGATGAGTCCATAGTACATCATGTCGTTTTAATATGAACATGATCATAATGATGAACCAGTTCATTTGCCTTATTGCGCTTCTTAAAATGAATGGAATGATTTTTAACACCATCATGACCATGAACACTGATTTAGTCAGGTTAATAGTAAATTATGATTATATACAAATGTACAATAAACAAATCTTTGCTAACTCAATCCCAATACAAACATTAAATGGTATATTATCATATTCAGGTAAAAATATTGACAAGGAGCACGTTTTCAGCTCCTTTTTAATAGCGGAGGGATAATTCTGATGATAACAGGACTCAGCTAGTGTTATCCGGATGTGTCCTGTCGACGCATTGCATCATGAAATGGTGAGTCCAGATTTATTTCTTGATATTTTATGCATGAAATATTAAGTAAGGGGATTAAATTACATGTTAAAAAAATTTGGGTGCTGAATCTTTATGTTAAGTAGTGATTTGGTCCAGTTAAAAAAGGTCAAAAATTAGAATGTCTGAAGCTGTCAAACTGAATTTTAGCCCCCCTTAACACAGAATTGTCAATATTTTGAGTTAGAGCTGGTAGAAGTTTCTATAATTTTGATAGTATTTGTATCAATAGTAGTACACTACACTGTAAAAATCTTTTTGAGATAGAGCAGGTGCGATTTTTTTAATTTGAATTTATTGTCTAAAACAAATGCACTACGAAATAACCATGATAACTGTGTTCTCGGGCCAAATGGCAATAAATGGCAATAATTGGTAAAGTTTTGATTAAATTGTCTTATTCTTACAACAAAAGAAAGAAAACAAATTATTCGACTTGCATAGAATTTTCCAGAAAATGATTATAACAATGTTTCTTAAATAATTCCACATTACGACAATTTTTTATTTTGAGTGGTAAATTATTCCATACCTTCATTGTACCTTTGTTGCAGAATAATGAAAAGATTTTTTATAAAAATTTGTATTTGGTCTTGGAACAAATAGATCATTATTAGAGACAGATTGTAAGTTGTGGTGTTGCACATCATTATTATTTAGCATTGCTAAGTAATCAGGTGTTAGTCCATTTACAATTTTATACATTAGAATTGATTGTTGGTATTTTATTCTTTTTGTAAAAGATAGCCATTTTAAAGATGAAAACATAAAATTAGATGGAACAGAAATATTGCATTGAAGTATAATTCTTGCTACTCTTTTTTGAAGTTTTATGATTCTATCTGAATCTTTTTGTAATAAATTTCCCCAAACTGAACTACAATAGTCTATATATGGTAGAATATATGCAATGTAAAATAGTTGTCTTGTGTGTATAGGCAAATATACTTTAATTTTAAACAAAAAGTGATATTTTAGATGAGATAATCTTATATACGATCAACATGATCTTCCCAGCTTAAATTTTCATCAATGTCAATTCCAAGTAATTTGAAAGAATGGACATTTTCAATACATGTTTCATTGACGGTAATACATAATTCTGATAGTTGTGTAAGTTTTGTTTTGAACCCAATTTCATACACTGTTTTTGTGCATTAATTTTCATACTGTTATTATTACGCCAAGATTGTATAGCATTTAAATCATTTTGCAATATGCTGTTTATTTTTCAATGTTTTATTATGAAAATGCAATGTTGAATCATCAGCATATAAATCCATGTCGGATTGTTTAACATGAAGTGGTAAATCATTTATATAAATTAAAAATAACAGAGGACCTAAAATAGAACCTTGAGGCACTCCATATTTTACAAACGATTTATCAGATTTAATGTGAGCGTATTGAACTTCTTGTTGTCTCTCAGACAAATATGATTTTATCCAATCTATCATATGTTCTCCGATATGATGAAATTTTAACTTTTCTAAAAGTATGGCATGGTTAATAAGGTCAAAAGCCTTACTGAAATCTAAAAACACAGTACCAACTATTTCTCCATTATCTTAATATTTTATTTCATATGGTTATGTCCATCTTTTGTTATGGGATAACCTGTCTAAAGGGATAAAATCGGGATTGAAAAAAATGTCCGGCTGGCTCAAATATTTTTTGGAAGCCCTGGCCTGCCTTAAACCTACATGTACATGTATATTCCGTAAATATTGCATTTATATCGTCTATCAAGATTTAGGACTTAATACTGAAAGCTTGCTTCATTGGCATTTCAGATAGAACCTGTCTCATATATGTATATAACATGCATAAAGATTTTTAAAGAATTGAGATTCACTGCAAATAGATATAAGAAGATGTGGTATGAGTGCCAATGAGACAACTCTCCATCCAAGAAGTACAGAAGACAATCATAACAATTATTTACAATTTTTTTTGCAAAAGCATTGCAAATCAATTATCAAAATTCTAAGCAGATTTACCAGAAGGCATCATACATATAAGTCAAAGGAAGGAAATGGTAAACGACAGTGTTCTCCCAGGCCTTAAAGGACCGCGGGCCCCTGATGTATAATTTTTACCGTGGTGGTATCGTTCTTACCGCGATGTATAATTTTTTCCGTGGTGCTAAAATTTTCAGTTTAAAATCGTAAATCGGTAAAGTTTTAAACGACTTGTTAAATCTTTTCCGTGCGGTATAAAATTGCAGGTGAAATTTGACTAGTTCAAACCAGTTCAAACCAGTTCAACTTCAGTTGTAAAGATTGTTTACACCACGTGATCGATTTACCTTACGAGGTTAACCTTGTTGATTGGATTTAATCGATGTAATTAACACTTGTTACATGATTCTTTTGTCTTTCAATTAAGTGACTGAGAACTATTTTAGGGCTTCACTCACCACCCAAGCGCTGACCTGTTACAAGTCGGCAAATACTTTGTAGGCTTTGTACACAAACACTGAAACAGTGTCGACCCGATAGTTGACAATTATACATTTCTCAATTCTTATATCATAGTATTATATTCTCTGATTAAACCATGGCCAAAATTATCTTTAATTATGACATAGTTATTGCATGATAGTCGGGTTTCAAACTATAGTATCTGTCAGGTAATTCAAAGGACACGGATAACTGTACATATCACATGACCTATTTTGTTCACGTAGAATATTCAAGTTTATTTACAATTATGTTTTACAAATTAAATGCATGACTGTACCTTCAAACTGGGTATCTATATCCATAATTAATGAATTCAATAACAGAAGTAATCTTGCAAATTTTATCCAAAAGCACATGTTAAATCTATTTATATCTACTTCCTGTAATTTAGGCAGGAAAGTAGGGAGACTTTGTTGTTGACATTGAATATGGTTTATACACCTAGACATAAGAGAAATTTATAGATTTAGGAATTCTTTTAAATGTATCATGAAAAAACAAAAATTATAGATTTCAGTGCAGTATTAAGTCTGTATCTATGTTTGATTATCACCAAAGACAAGAAAGGTTAATATTTACATGAAATCTATGGCAAATTGTTTTAAAATTTATGAAAAATTTCTTATATTAAAATTTAAGATAGAAACTGGTTCAAATAATAAATCATTATTTGTTCTTCTTAATTTTATATCTCCTTATGACAGGAATCCTTTCACATCCAACAACTTTCCTTCTAGAAACTAGAAAATTTTTAAATTGAACATTTTGTTCTCTTTTGCATGATATTTTATTTTTATTGATTATGGATTTTAAAAGATTTAATTACTTTAAATTTATGATGAATATTTTGTAATGAATCATGTTTTATTTATTTTTAAAAATATTAAAGTATACAAACTGTTTATTGATTTACTTTTTTTACAAATAATTTTCTGACTCAATGTCTACATAACACAGTACCACAGTATTAAAACAAAACAAGAGACATAAAAATACAGTAACTAGAAATTTAGCTAAGCGTAGCGACTGATTGTATGAATCATTTCACCAAGCTGTCCACACGCATTACCCTGGTGCTATCCAAAATCCTGGGAGAACACTGAACGATATATACAAGTCGTCTTTATGGTACCAAATCATGGCATACATATAGGTCCTCTTTAACATGTTTCAGGTACAAAACAGACAAATAGACGACTTACAAATTTGTGCACTTTCCTATAAATTTCCTATGTCACAATGCACAATGCTTATATATAAATGTTATTACGTCATAGTAAAATCCAATTGTTCCATGATGTTGTTAACGTCGAATGACCATGGGTAACTCATTCATAAAAATTTACTAGATATTGTTGTATATTAGGGGTGTCAGGTTTAAAAATAGTCCAAATAATTATGACGTCTTCAAAGGCAATTTTATTTTTTGGCTGTGACGCTGTCCTACATCGCAAGAAGGCATCACTGAAAAAAAAATAAAATAGCCTTTCAAGACATCATAATTATTTGGACTAGCTTAAAAACAACTTTTAGGATGCAACATTTTGACATGTTCAATACCTTCTGGTAAGATTTCCCTGTCACTTATGTGTGGTACTGCTGACAAAGAAGGTGTACTCAGGTTATTGTGTGTTAGCGTCACACGCACGTCATCTTGTCTGTGATTAGCAAACTGTGGTGTAGTTGAAGTCCTGTAGGCATCCTCAGGTCTTCTTGGCTTGGACCCTCCAAATGAACAGCAGGATTGCTTATTTCCCATCTATATTGCTCTTTACTATACCTTAAAAATTACTACATGGCAACCATGTTTCATGCTGAACAATATATTGTCAGTTCTTTGGTATCAGCTGATTTTCTAAATCAGCGCACCCAAAAAGATGCTCGTGCCGGGTCGGACTTGCGTGTGAATCATCAATATGAATTGAAAAGCAGTATACTTTGTGAGAAAATAAGGTTAAATTATTGAATTTGTGTGGATATAGGAACAGTGTTTATGTTATTTGAACCCAATTTTGCTCAGATATTATACTATTATCCTTCGTTTGTTCAACATCACAACGACGGAAATGTCGGAAGTGGTCCAGACAACTGTAATGCAGTTAATTTATAATGCGTTTTGATTGGACAAAATTAACGGAAGTATTTTAGCGGGAAAATTCAGTTTTAGTTTTAAAACATAAGTCTTTCGCTTTTCAATATTTTATCCTTATTGTTTTATACAATTTGTAAAAATTTCCATCAAAAGAATTTGAACTCATTTCTTCAGCTAATTATTCATGTAACAAACTTTTTTTCAACGACTTGAGTTTAATAATAGCAATATTGTTTACTGATACAAGTTAAACCAAATTTTTTTGACAGGAATGACAATAAAATGAAAATATTTCTGAAGGTCTGGGTGACCAACCTGTCATTTGTAAATTGAGTCGAAACATTACCACCAATTGGATCAATTGGAGCGAGCGACCATGACATCCTTTACAGTGAAATAAACTTAGCACTGCCGAAAAATAACTTGAATTGGCAACAGGCGCATAAAGTACTAAACTACAAAAAGGCAAATTGGGACCAAATAGAAAATGACCTCGCTGAATCAAAAAACTAAAACAAGCTCAAAATAAAATGAGTCTCGATGAACTATGGAATACTTTTAAAACCAACGTCCAAAAGTCTATTGATAAGCTAGATATTTCAACAAAAAGCATCAGTGATAAATCAAAACTGACTACCTTGAGTAAATAACCAACTAAAGAAGCTGATCAACAAGAAAAACAAACTGTATAAAAAGAAAAAGGAAATCCCAAGTATAAAAAACAATTCCAAGAAATTAGAACCAAGCTCCAGAAAGAAATGACGGAAACCGTCGTACTGGCAATATATAGAAAACATGATCTTTGATATTGAAATAAGGGAGCAAGACCAACCATACTTCAAAAATACACAAAAAACTATATTCTTATATTAAAAGCCAGAAAAATGAAAACACCGGCATAGCTCCTATAAGAAGTGAAGGTACACTGCACTTAAATCCATCTGAGAAAGCGAACATATACTGAACAAACAATTTCAGTCAGCTTTTACATCTGAAGCAAATATTATACTAACATTCCAGATAAAGGTCCTAGTATTCACCCCAAAATGATGGGAGCCATAACAATATCTAGGGATGGTGTTTATAAATTTATCAAAAACATAAACCCTAATAAATAAAGCTACTGGTCCTGACAACATCGCAGGCAGAGGACTAAACAAAACATTGAAATATGTACAGACATCCTCACCTTGATATTCACCAGATCATTAGAAACAGGCAAAGTACCATCTGACTGGGACCACTCAAATGTCACACCTGTATTCAAAACAGGGGATAAACATAACCCAGGTGCCTACAGACCTATACCCTTTAGGCTTAACATACATAGCTTGCAAATTACTTGAACACATCTTTGCAAGCAGCATGATGCAACATATTGAAATCAATAACTCACCTTATGAAATTCAGAATTACAACATGGATTTAGGGTAAAGCGATCATGTGAGTCAAGTTATCTCACTGATTGATGAATTATCACAAAACAATGACAAGAACATACAAACAGATCCCATAATCATGGATTTTGCTAAAGCTTTTGACAAGGTAACACACATAAGATTACTATATAAAATGAAATACTTTGGCATATATCAGAACAAATCATAAACTGGGTCGAATCCTTTTTTCAAACAGAACTCAAACAGTACTTTTATAGAAAACATGTCATCTTCAAAAATACCAGTCACATCGGGTGTCCAACAGGGTACAGTGCTAGGACCTATATTTTTCCTCATTTGCATAAATGACCTTCCAGAAAACCTCCAACATAGCAAATTCAGACTCTTCGCAGATCTATAACAGTATGATTTACAGACAAATGAAATCTCACAATGACTGCCTCAAGCTTCAGGAAGATATAGAAGCTGCCATACAATGGGAGCAAGACTGGCTCATGTCTTTCCACCCAGTCAAATGCAACATCATGAATATAACAACCAAAAGAAATCCCATCCACTTTTACTACAACATGTATGGACACATCTTAGAATCAGTAAAACATGCAAAATATTTAGGTATCGCAATCTCTTTAGATCTAAAATGGAACACCCATATACAACAAACAGCCGCTAAAGCAAATAAATCTTTTTGTTTTATCAGAAGAAATCTCAAAGTCCAGTCAGACTCACAAAAAAATAAAGAAAGAGCATACCAAACTCATATAAGATCCACACTAGAATACTGCTGTACTGTATGGGACCCATATACAAATGAAAACATAAGATCATTAGAAAAAGTACACAGACGAGCGGCAAGGTATGCATGTAACAGACATCACAACACCAGCAGTGTGTCTGAGATGCTAGACACCATGAAATGGCAAACATTACAAGAATGCAGACTAAGAACAAGGCTAATAATGTTCCACAAATATATAAACGAAAATATTGCCATTCCATTGCAAATGTATTAGGAGCTACCATTTGATTTTTATGGGGGTGGGGGTGGGGGAAATGAAATGAAAAAATAGGCAGGACAGGAGTTTTTAAAAAAGGCAGGATGAGACACTTTGCAAAAAAAAAGGCAGGCAAAATTTTCATCCTAGCCCCCATAAAAATCAAATAGCTCCCTTACAGCAGAGTGAGTCCTATACAAGATCTACCAATAAAGATGCCTACCGACAAATCCAATGTAACAAAGACAGCTACAAATTCTCTTTCTTTTGTCAAACCATTAAAGACTGGAACAAATTATCCTCCGACATAACCAAAAATACCACTACAGAAACCTTCAAGGGTGCACTCACTCACGATGTGCCCCTTAATACCTATCCACACCTGAAGTAAACAGGCAATCTTTTTTTTTTATCTTAAATTAAAAATAATATAAAAAATGAAATATTAGAAAAACTAAATAAAAACGAATAATCTAAAAACAAAGAATAATTGTAAAAATTGATAATATAACAAAAATTCAATATAACAAAAATATGGAATTCAAAAAAATTGACAATCTATGTTTAACAGTATTTAATAAATTATAAATTTGGAAAAATTTTTACCAGGCATGCGCCGGAAACTAAACATCAGTATGTTGATGGTTTTCTGGAACTGAAGAAGAAGAGGTTTACAGTATAGAGAACAATGGGTAAACACGTGACAATGAGTTGTACCTTGGTCAGTACTACAGAAAATGGGACAAACAAACAAACAAAAAGAGAAAAATAAGCAAAAAAAATAAGAACAGAAAACAATGGGGTGTTAAAATATAAAGCATAGAGAAAATTGCTTTAAAAATGAATGAAAACAGAGTTTAAGGACCCCAATGCTGACCTTCATTTCTAAGGTTATTAGTTAATTCATGAAATTGGTTGATGGAGTTTAAAATATTTTATTCTAAATCTATTGATTTGTATTAAAAAAATATATAATTGAAAGAGATGAAGAGGGAAAAACTATATCCAGGTTAGGGGATAATATGGTGCCCGTTATAAATACAGTAGATAAGTAACTCATATAAGATCCACACTTTTCTAACGATCTCAGTATATATTTTAATGTATAATACTTACTTTTTATTGCATTTTATTTCCTTTACACTTTTTATTTTTAGACATTTCTCATACTTACTTATTTTTATTGCATTCTTATCTCCTTTACTCTTTTTATTTTAGACATTAAGCTATTAGTCCAATTTCTAAATTGAAGCTCTTCTGTTGATTTTCTTTTAATATTTTTCAAAATTTATTTATATTTTAAAATTATTTTGATGAATAATTTTAATTTTCATATATTGAGTTGTATTTTTACGGTTTCTATTTTGATTCTATTGTAACATTGACACATAGATTTTTTGTTTTTGTTTTTGTTTTTGTTTTATATGTATGTACATGTATCGTTGTTTTTTTATGCATTGTAAAGCGCTTAGAGTAAATGTTTATTTGGATAAGCGCTATATAAGCACTGTAAATAATAATAGTAACTACATTAGCAAAATGCTTTAATCTAATACTATAGATAGTTCAATTTATCCAGATGAGTGGAATAAATCATATATAATACCTATTTTTAAACAGGGAGATGAACTTGATCCAGCTAATTATAGGGGTATATCCCTTATGAATTGTTTAAGTAAGATATTTCATTCTGTTATAAATAACAGGTTCATAAAACAAATTGAAGATAAAATGAATCCATCACAGTTTGGATTCCGAAAGAATAATAGAACATCAGATATATATAGTTTGTTTATTTTAAAAACAGTTATCAATAAAAAACAAAAATTCTTTAAATGTTTTGTAGATTTGACTCAGTTTGGAGACTAGCGCCTTCTATATAAATTGATCAAGACTGATACTATTATCCCTAAAATATATAAAGTGTTAAAAAATATGTATGAAAGCACTGAAGCTTCAGTAAAATATAAAGAAAACATATCTGATTCTGTATTTACAAATAGACTGAGGCTTGAAAGTTGAAGTTGAAGCCTGAGCCCAAATCTTTTTTAAATTTATATTAATGACCTTCCTGAAATTTTTGATAGTGACTATTAACCAGTAAATTTTAATAACATGTCATTAAGTTGTCTTATGTTTGCGGATGATTTACTATTATTGTCTGAAAGTGAAGAGGGGTTACAGAAGTCATTAGAGAAATTAAGTAACTATTGTAAAAAATGGCAGTTGTCAATGAACATAAATAAAACCAAGGTTATGGTATTTCAACAAAAAACATATCATACACTAAAGCAGAGGTTACTTTGGGTGGGTATAAATTAGAAAAAGTATTGAAATATATTTAGGTAATATTATAGAGGCTTCTGGTAAATTCCTTACATCCCATATGGAACTATAAAAAAAGGCACAAAAGTTATATTCAGTATGTTGAAATATTTGAACAATATAGAAAATATACCTATAAATATACATAAAAAGCTTTTTGAATCTTTAGTAAAACCAATTTTTATGTATTACTCAGAAATTTGGATTATGGACTACTATTTAAAAATATTAAGATCTCAGAGTAGAGCAGTAAATAAAGATAGTAAAAAAAGCAGTCAACATTGCATCAAGGGCAGAGTTAGGATAATATCCAATAGATGTATATGTAAAAGTTCAAGCACTAAAATATATGGCAAGAACACAGAAATTAATCCGTTGTTATATGATGCATATTGCACAACTAAACTGTTGAATGAAACAGGAACCTATTCTTGGTATACCTTTGTATAAAATATAACTCATGAAAATAATTTAAAACTACCTGATATTGAAAATGTTGACTTTATAAAAGAAAAATATAAAATGAGTATACACATGAAAGAGATTATGCAAGAAATTATAAAAGCTGTTCTTTAAAAATTAAATTCTTTAACAGATTATCTATAGTAAATTAAAAAGAAATATGAAACTGAGCCTTATTTACTTAAAGAAAATAACTGTAAAACAAAGAAAAATATACTAAATTAAGGGTAAGTGACCATATTTTGAAATTGAAAGGGGCAGATACAAAAAATATAAAAAGATAAGAACGTTTATATGTCAACATTGTTGTCTAAATAAAAATGACGAAGAACATTTGTTATTTATATGTACAAAAAAATGAAGATTTGAGACTTGAATTTTTACAGAAAGTTAAAAATAACTATTCTATAAATGATAATATAATAGATAATTTTGATAAATTGGTTTTATATCTTTCGTGTTCGACAATTATGCAGTATGCTGCTCCATTTGTTAAAAGTCATGGTCACTGAGGAGGCCGGACTCAACAACTGCATGATAGATACATATGTGTATAATGCTTTGTTCTTTTATTGTTTTTTATTTTTATTTTTTATGATGTATTGTAAACTTATTTTGTTGATTTATGTATGCCTTCAACCTCATTGGGGTATAACTGTGCATTATTCAATAAACAGTAAACAGTTATAAAAATAAGGAGATGTGGTATGATTGCGAATGTGACAACTATCCATCAAAGTTCACATGAACATGTTTAACCCCACCATATTCTCCTGATGAAGGTAAATCCAGAAAAGCGCTTCGGACGCATGGAATTATTAAACGGTTGTTTTCAATTTTTACATCACTGGGTCGATACCTCTGCTGGTGGACTATCAGTCCCCGAGGGTATCATCAGCTCAGTAGTCAGTACTTCGGTACTGACATGATTTATAACAAACTTTTCTAAAATTGTCCGTTTATAAATTTTGAAATTATAAAGAAACTAAGGTTTCAACTGCCTCAGGCAAAGTTGACCTTAGATGAATTTGGCTATTTGTTTTAGGTATTTTGTCATATAGCTCTTCAACTGTTTCGGTACTTATACATCCCTCGGATTTCAAATGTTTGGCATTGAGCGTTCCTGATGAAGGTAAATCCAGAAAAGCGCTTCGGACGCATGGAATTATTAAACGGTTGTTTTCAATTTCTCACGTATGTGTCTGTCCCAAGTCTGGAGACTGTAAATCAGAAGTTGTCGTTTGTTCCTGTATATCATATTTGTTTTGGGTTTTATGTTTTGTACATAAATCAGGTCTTTGGTTTTTCTCGTTTGAATTGTATTAAATTTGTCATTCCAGGGCTTTTTATAGCTCACTATGTGGTATTGCTTTTGCTCATTGTTGAAGGTTGTGTGGTGACCTTGATTTGCTCATTTTTACGTCATTTGGTCTCTGGTGGACAGTAGTCACATTGGAAATTATACCGCATCCTCTTACACGTTTATAGTTAATGCTGTCTGTCTAACAGAGAGGCGAAAGTTACCAAAGGAATATTCAAACTCATTTAAGTTGAAAACAAACTGAGAATACCATGGCAAAAGACGAAAAGACAAACAACAGTACACAAAACACGACAGAAAACTAGACCGAACAAAACGAACCAGCCAACCAAAAACTGAGGGTGCTTTCAGGTGCTTTCAGGTGCTCCGGAAGGTATGCAGATCCACATGTATACGTCTAACTGACGTATAACTCAATTCCCGTTTATTCATATCATTTTTGTTTGTTTGTAGTCACCAAATGCTATTTGTAGCGGATTTTCACTAGTCGTGAACTTTTTAGGCTAGCTACACGTTCAGAAATCGAAAATCTACGTAGCCCTATGTATCTGCTACGAAACTGAACGCAACCCTGATAATAATTTAATTTTGGAAGTAACACGTCTTTGATTGACTGAAAGTTTTTCGTCAATCAGCTCATTGACCTAATTTTGTCATGTGACCGTTATATCATCAGATTGATTTTTGATTTCTATTACATAATTTATTAACAACAGTTTATAAATAAGTAGATTGCTATTAAGATGACAACGATTTTCAGTATAATGACAATATGCTTCAAGGTGGAATTTTTCTGGTAGGCGACCGGTCAGACACTGTAATCAGCAAAACCAATTAATAATATATAATTCTCAAACTGATCAATATAAAACCCAAGGGAATTTTAACTTAATTTAATCGATTAGGCTTCCTCTCTGTATTCTTAAATTTTTGAGGAGATTTTTCTCTATTCTTTATACATGACCATTATTCACTATTATTCATTATTTTTAATGCCCCCTTTATTCTCTATTCTTTATGTTCCAACTCCCCAATTATATTCTATTCTTTAACTTGCTGGCCCATTTTTTGCTACTCTTCGTTTTTCGGTTTTGTTGGTCCATTTTTCGCTATTCTTCGTTTTTCGGTTGTGTTTGATCCATTTTTCTCTATTCCTTAAACCCAGTGGCGGATCCAGAGGGGGTGGGGGTTCCGGGGGTTGGAACCCCCCTTTTTTTTGACGATCAATGCATTTGAATGGGGACATATAGTTGGAACCCCCCCCTGGGTTGGGAACCCCCACTTTATCCTGGGTTGGGAACCCCCTGAAACCTCACCCAGACCGCCAACCTCTACTATTCTTCGTCTTTAAAACAAATTATCGAACACGATTTTAAAATACAATAGAAAGTTTTTGTTTATATAGTTGTTTACCCCTCCTATGGCAACCCGTTTTACTATTTACTTTAACTTCAAGATATCTAATAAACTTAATAAGATATCTCATATAGTGTATAAGATATATATCTTATATAGTTTATAAGGTATCTTATATAGTTTATAAGGTATCTTATATAGTGTATACCATATATATCTTATATAGTTTATAAGGTATCTTATATAGTGTATACCATATATATCTTATATAGTTTATAAGGTATCTTATATAGTGTATACCATATATATCGTATATAGTTTATAAGGTATCTTATATAGTGTATACCATATATATCTTATATAGTTTATAAGGTATCTTATATAGTGTATACCATATATATCTTATATAGTTTATAAGGTATCTTATATAGTGTATACCATATATATCTTATATAGTTTATAAGGTATCTTATTTAGTGTATACCATATATATCTTATATAGTTTATAAGGTATCTTATAACTTATATTTATTAGATACCTTATAAAAATGAGAATGGAAACGGGAATGTGTCAAAGAGACAACAACAACGACCAAAGAGTTGGAAACAGATCAATGCCACCAATGGGTCTACCTCGTTCTTGCGAGAAAATCCCACACCGGAAGGAGGGCATTAGCTGGCCCCTAACTTGACAAAAATGTATACTGGTTCAGAGAAAATGGACGTCACACTAAACTCCGAAACACAAAAATGAGCAAAATTAAAAAAATAAAACATACAAGACTAACAAAAGCCAGAGGTTCCTGACTTGGGACAGGCGCAAATATACGGATAAGATATTTTATAAAATATATGAGATATCTTATAAAGTATATAAGATATCTTATAAAGTATATAAGATATCTTACATAAAGAATATTTATAAGATATCTTGCATAAAAATATTCATAAGATATATTATAAACTTTAGAACATATCTTAATTATAAATTATATAAAATATCTGCTAAACTATATGAGATATCTTATATGATATATAAGATATCTCTTATAATATATATATATATATATATGTTGTGTACAAATTGTAATGTTGTACAAATTATAATTTGTACATTTTTTTGCACAAGTTATCAGTGTTTTATGAACCGCTTAACACACATGGATGATGCAAGTACACAGTCTTTTGTTTTGCATATTTCTGTCATATTTCCATGACTGCATGATACAGTCTAATACTGAGCATTGATACAAAAAACATCATTAGAACACAAAAAGACTTTTTATGGATATGATTTTGGTATTAGGCAAAAAATAAAAATAAAATTTAAACCATTCAGGTGTCCTTATTTCCAGTTTGAGGACATGGAGAATAGTACTAAATGTTAGGTTGAAGTATATAAATTTGAATTTAAGACATTAAACTGATACACATTATATATATATATATTGTTTTATTAAAGTGCAACTTGATATAACATAATAATACAAATATGAAACATATTTTATGTCAGCCAGCCTTCATAAGCTTATGATGCACTGTACTTCTAAAGTTCTCATAGTTATCTTTTATAAGCATCAAATATCAATTTAAATGTACAATAAATAAGTAGTTATTTTTTTCTCATTAATGTTTGTGTTCTTATATTAGAAATGTTAGTGATAAATTTTGACACTATTTTAACACCGGCACTAAGTAAAAATTTTAATATATCCATATCAGACATGTTATCAAAATTTCAGTTATATCTCTGTTGACAGTCCATAAACATGCGATTTCTCTGCAATGAATATAGGCAGGGAAATGTAATAAAAAGTGTTTTTCGTCTTCTACGGTCCCAGTTCCGCAAACTTTACAAAGTCGTCTATCAGCCGGGATGCCTCGGTACCGCCCTTTCTCGATTTCAAGGGGAAAAACACCACATCTCAGTCTTCCAATTGCTGACCTTTCATGACGTGAAATGTTTGATTTGATGTACGGCTGAACACTATATGGTACGACTGAACACTATATGTGGTGTTCAAGTCTCTATACGTGCGGACTTTTGGCATAGCTTCTACGGTTTTTTCCCATGTGATCTGGTACTTTTGCATGAACATGTCTTTTGCAAAGTTACTAAGAAACTTGGTACTAAGTCCATCCGTACATTTGGAGTTGAATAAAGTATCAAGTCCAATTTCATTTATAATCGACTTTATATTGTTGTACCACGTATCCTTATGACTTCGTGAAAAACGACAGTTCCATGCATATATCCGTGATGGTATTCTTTCCGAGTGCATATTTACAATACGGCACCAAAGCTTTATCATCTGACAATGATTTCGGATAGAGACTGGAATCCATGCCATTTCACCTGTCATTCCCGGTATCGGTGTAAACTTTCCGACTCCTAAGAAAGATCGTATAGCCCTATTTTGCAGTTTGTCTAGTCTATCATACGGTTTAAACCCCATACTCATGCACAGTAGGTCATATTTGGAGCGACTGTACTTTTAAAAAGTTTATATATATATATAGTATACGTATCATAATCCAATCATATAATATATAAGATATCTTATAAAAACTAGATTATAAGATATCTTATATATATAATACTAGAACACACCCGCGAAATCGCGGGCATTTAGAGCGTGGTTGAAAGTATGTAAACTGTAGTAGGATGTATTTTTGTAAAAGATTTTATGACTAGAGAATTTCAGGAAAGGTATCAAAAGTCATATAAAATAGCCCTCCCCCTTTTTTCCAAAGTCCGCTATTTTTTGTTTTCTGTTGATAGTAAATAGCAAATACACTTTATTCATAGTATATGTATGATCATAGGATACAGAAAAAGGCCAAAATAATTGTTCTGTCCCCAAGTACTTATGAAAATTATGTGTAATTTTAAAACAGTCGGGAGTCTTTTCTATGACTTAACAGTCCGTCAGAAGACGGAAATAATATACGGACGCCATTATTTTCGTTTTCCTCCCAAAATAACCCAAACTGAATAATCATAAGCGAAGATGACAAATGCGACTATGCATGGTACTTATAGGACACCGAGGCATAATGATTTATTTATTGTGGAAGGAAGAGAAGCGACACACAAAATGAGGTCTTCTCGTTTAATAGTATAGATGAGCCATGATATCTTGAAGTTCGAATAAATGGTAAAATGGCTTGCCATACCCTCCCCGTTTCTCTTAGTGATACTGAAATCGCTATTACGTTTTACCAATTTTTATATATGTAACAATATTGAAAAAGAAAGAATAATGTTTAGAAATACGTTTGATTGTAGGGTGGCCTTGACTACCCACGAGTGCCTCGAAAGAGGTTGGATGTCCTCTTTTATTTTAGATTGTAAAATAACAGAAATTAATCGGTTTTAATCTGTAATCAAATGTGTAAATCTCGAAAGTCTAGACAGATAGATACTGTATCCTCTAAAAAGCTAAATACAAGTTTACAGAGAAACATACAATATGAATACAGATACAATAGAAGAAGAAGAATGTACTTCACTTGCAAATTGTTTTTATCTTTATGAATAAATAATGTGTTAAATCATACGTGTTAAACTGTTTAAAAACTAAACACCAATGGTGCCCTAAGGCCTTTAATAACAGACTTGTTCATTTACTGTAATGAATCACAGTTTATGGCCAAACTCAGTAAAGAACCGTCTAAATTCCATTTAATTGATAAATTCATCAACACTTACCGTTATCTTGGTGATATTTTATCGTTAAATGATCAAGAATTCTATAAAAGAGGGACGAAAGATACCAGAGGGACAGTCAAACTCATAGATCGAAAACAAACTGACAACGCCATGGCCAAAAATAAAAAGACAAACAGACAAACAATAGTACAGATGACACAACATAGAAAACTAAAGACTAAGCAACACGAACCCCACCAAAAACTGGGGGTGATCTCAGGTGCTCCGGAAGGGTAAGCAGATCCTGCTCCACATGTGGCACCCGTCGTGTTGCTTATGTTATTACAAATCCGGTAAATAGTCCAATTCGGTAAGTCACAATCGTGAAAAGGGAAGGGTATTGTAGTTACGACATAAGGAACATATCCGATATCATCTGTGAAACGGTTATTCCATAACGGTCAACCAACTCGTGATGGCGTCCGTAAAATTTACGAAGGGATGATTTCAACTTCACCATTTGGAACTCTTGGTTTAATAACTTCCTTGTGAGCAGCAATCCTCTATCAAGGAAATCATGATAGGAAACACAAGCCCGGGAATATCGTATCAATTGGGAGATATATACTCCGTATGCAGGCGCTGCTGGAATGTTGCTACATACAAATGAAAAGTTCACAATTGGGAAGCTGAAATCATCTCTTTTGTCGTAAAGTTTTGTTTCCAACCGACCCTCATTGTCAATTTCTAGATGTAAGTCAAGATATGAGGCCGACTTAAGTGTATCTGTAGTATCCTTTATCTCTAGTTCGATGGGATAGATTCGTTCAACAAAGTCACCAAATTTTGTATTATTTAGTGAGAGAACATCATCTATATAGCGGAACGTAGAGTTAAAGGATATTGCTAACTTCTTATCTTTCTTCCTAAGAAGTTTCTGTATGAAGTCAGCCTCATAATGATAAAGAAACAAGTCGGCAAGAAGAGGTGCACAATTGGTTCCCATTGGAATTCCGACAGTCTGTTGAAAAACACGTCCTCCAAACGTAACAAATATGTTGTCAATCAAGAAATCAAGCATCTTGATAATGTCAGTTTCAGAGAATTTTTGTTTGAATCAGAGTGATTCTTTACAAAGTAGGATTTATCCTCCCAAGACAAGATACTTGTATCTACGTTCGCCATTCTTTTAATGAAACAAAGTAATACCAACTCTTTCAATTTGTCTTTTAGTTTGGAATGGGAATACTTGTGTAAAGTGTAGAAAAGTCAAATGTTTTAATACTATTGCAAGATGTGAGAGTCTTAGATTGTATGTACTCTAAAAGATCTTTGGAATTTTTTAGTATCCACATCTGATTCACGCCACCTCTAGAATAGGCAGTTTCACAATAACTTTGGAGCCCGGCTTTGATTGCTGATAAAATAGATGTTAATAATTTAGAGAGAGGTTTCGTGGAGCATTTGGAAGACCCAGCAATATACCGTTGTTTGTAAGGACACTTATGTAGTTTATGTATCCAATACAGTGATGGAAGATCCAGTTCTTCATCTTTGGTTGAAATTCCAAAGGAACATAGAACAGACCTATGATTATCCAGGATTTCCTCTTTGGTAAGTGTCGTGAGGGTATATGTTGAGTTTCCAAGTGAATTGTCAATACCTAATTCATTTATCAAGCAGTTTATGTAATGATATTTACACACAAAACGATGTTGTTTGGGGCTTTATCTGCGGGGACAACAACATATTTGTCATGAAGGTAGGACAAGTGCTTTGCAACATTTGGGTCTTTAAAATTGATGTAGCGTGGGTATTGATATGCCCATTTAGTTTCTTAATTCGGATTTGTATCAACGACCTCACAGCCTTATTAGTAGTGAAGAAATGACAATTCTGCCTCAAAACATTTTCCATGCAGAAATCCTGCATAAGACCTCAAATTTGGGGCCTCGAACAGGATGCAAACGGATCTTGAGCGAGTCAGGGATGCTGAAAAGTGTTGGGAGCCTCATCGGTAGGGCATCTGGGGCGACCCACCACCAAAAAAATAGATTAAAAAAAATTAGAAATCCAATAAATCATGAATTCCGAATCTTCTCAAGAGATGGGTCAGCAAATCCGATTGCTAGGCCCCGGGCGGGAAGAGAACGACGAGGAGGTGAGAAAGAGGGCACAGGCTCAAAGGGAGGCCAGACGCGAGCCGATTCTGAGGTGGCGCGACCTGTCTTGGGAAATATTCCAAGTGATGGGGGTCAAGGAGACGAAAAGCCAGTATGGGGACGGTATGATTCTGACGCTGGAGAGGAAAGGGGTAGAAACCAAGGTCTGGGCGTGCAGCAGGATGGTCCGGGAAATGCAGCGGATACCTCGGAAAAAGTGGCACCTGCTCAAGATTGATAATTATGGGATGAAGAAGTCAAAGAAGAGTGGGCACGACTACTTCGACTTTGAGGTGGTGATTTGAGGGGGCGTGGGAGAAACCTTTTCTGATGGGGGGAAACCCATCGGAAAAAGATATTTTGAGGGTTGATATCAGCGAGGGCCTTGGGAATGATTGGCTAGATCTTCGCTGAAAGGGGGCGAGGGCTGGCGTAGACGATCCTTTCCATCATAATAATTCTTCAGGCAGACGGCGGGGGCACCATCCTCACCCGGGAGCTGGGATTGATAGGATCTTGCCAAGCGGAGAGTTTCGCGGTGCTTCTTCTTCTTCTTGGCGATTCGCTTGGCAATCAGCGAGAGCACCAGGATGGTCGTAGCACTCAGGCAAGCGAGGGATCCAAGGGGGAGGGATGCCACGGCACCGACCCCGGTCAAAGCAGATCCCATGGTACCACTGGTAAGCAACAGACTGATAATTGAGGCTGCAGCTAGGGCAATGGAGACCACCTTATTCAGTCGCTTATAGATGCGAAGCATGCGAGCATATTTCTGGACCTCGGACTCCAGGAATTCCTCGAGTATACCATCTGTTTCATCGCCCATTTATTTATAGGAGCATACCGAGCAGGGGGATATTCTTGAATGGGCTATTTGGTCCTAACATCAAGCCAGAGCCATCGACGAATTGCCGACCATGCTTCAAGTAGAGCCCATCACCCTGGACGATTCGTGCGGTCGAAGGTTTCAGGTAGAGACCGCCCCCACTAGGCTTCATGGTGCAGACACACCCACCACGCTTCAAGTATAATCCCGAACCGACGGCTTTGGATACGGCCGCACTTCCCAGACCACTCAAGGCGCCAATGCCTAGGGCAGGCAGAACGGTCTTAGCTACCAAGGGTAGGGCTCTCATGGCCAACCCGGCCAGCATGGGTAAGAAGCCTCCCACCTTCTGCATATTCTCCTTCAATTGGGCACTGCTCATCTCCAGATTCATACCACCGGTGCCTTGCTGCAGGAGCTTGGTGATCTTTTGAACCTGTCGGGAGGTGAGCAGCATCTTATGATCGCCTCTCAAATTCGCGTGGGACAAGCGGATGGTGACTGGGCAGCCTTTCTTTGCCGCCCGCTGGAGCTTATCGGCTTGACCTTTCGTTAAGTTCAAACCATATTCTTGATACGTCATTTATTTATACTTCGCGAAGATGAAAGCGGATGGTGAGATGCTCGCCTCTGAGATCGATGGGCGTACCGTTCTGATCGGTGAGATACGTTTCCATGCGATTGATGGTTCGCAAGGTCACGGGCAAATATACTAAATTTTTGGGGGTTTGAAGGATCTTCTCGCCTGGGGCCACGCCGGGAAGAAGCTATAGATGGTGGACTGCTGGGTTCCGTCCACATAGCTTCCGCTGATGATATCGCTATTCACCAAGATGCTATTGATGCTGATGATATTGACGATATGCTCCCTTCTGAGTAGCCATTCGTGGCTCGGTCGAACGTATAGATCTGCCGCTCGAAGCCCAGCACGCTGCTGATGCTATTTGGGACGTCGAAGTCCACCTGATAGTGGTGGGCGAGGGTCAGCGTCGCTCTCAGGGTCGCACGGTTGGCGTCGAGGATGATCTTGGTTTTATGCTTATTGAGCCTCAGCTGCCGCTGAATCTCATCGTTGATATCTTCGATGCCGTAAGAGCCGATGCTCAGCGCGATGGGAAACCAGTTGGCGCCATCGTCGGGAGAGTAGCGGAAGGAATTATTGCCTGCATGGATATTGGGGATCGAGTAGTAAGTCTCCAGATTCACCAATGCCATCTCATAGCTCCTTCCCTCCTTCAGATGCAGAGGCGGGTTGAAGCGGGTGAGGATTCGGCTTTGGTTACCGGACACTATAAAGGAAAATCCCTGCTTGGGGTCGGAATTATCGGCGATCCGTTGAAGCAGAGCTTGGTCCATTTATTTATAGGGCCGGCGGTATCGACAGATTTTGGGTGCCCGAAGGCACTGAAAACCTACCAATGGTGGCGGTCGCCTCTAGAAGACGACGTTCATCTTCTGGCCGTCGGACTCGAAGCGGAGGATCCGGTCGGAGATCACGAGGGCAAAGGCTTCGGTATTGGCGGGCACATTGCGATCGAAATCGGCCCGGATCTGGATATCCACGGTCGACTCCTTCAATCGCTCGGACTGGTGACTCACATCGATGACGAAGAGTGGGTAGAGATCGATGAAGTCGGAGGGATTGATATTGCAGTTGCTGATGAGGCGGTCCATGCTGAAATATTTTTTCCGGAAATCAGCAGCACTCTTATAGACTCTGGCGATCTTATTTTGGGTGAAGCCGGCATTGAAGTCTACGGCAGGGTAGCGGTCTGCATTGAGGGTGACGTAGATATTTCGCAATCGACAGTGATCGAATACGGCCGCATTTTGGGTCTGGTCATTGCTCTTGCCGGTCTGGAAGGCCACGATGATATATCTGGGCTTTTCCCGACCGCTCTTGGCTGCCAGCCGCCAGTTAAATTGGGAGGTTTGAGGGACGGCTATGGAGTCGCACTGTCGCATCCGGAAGCCGCAGTCGATCTTACCCTTGCTCTGGATGGTCTTATAAAGCCGCATTTTCTCCTGGTCGGATGGATTGACGTGGGGGACGAACCAGGAGATCTTACTCAGGATGATTTCCGCCACGTCGTTGACGGCGGCGGCCCTCAGCACGGCATTGGCATCCGAATCGCGCACGAGGGAAAGCTCGTGCTTGAAGCCGTAGACGATCTTGCCATAGTCGTCCGCAAAGCCGAAGATATGCTTCAAGGGAATGGCGAAGGAAAATGACCCTTATTGGCGGGCTTGGTGATGATATAGCCGTGGCGAGCTGAGAAGCCGGTATTATCTGCATGGGCAGCGGCGGAGGAATCCTTATACCATAGCTGGTTGAGACCTTGGGATTTGGAGAAATCGTCGGGGTAGGTCAGCATTCCCAGCATGGTGGTGGCGATCCCGGGATCGTTGATATGCTCGATCTGCTGGCCGGAGAGTCGGTAGCTGATCGTCCGAAAAGATACATGATACCGTTATGGACGAGCGAGACCAGATCTCCATCGTCATAGGCGGTACCATCATTCTTCTGGAGCCGTCCTTCGACCAAGAGATAGCTCTCGGCGGGTGGAGGAAGAGATCCTGGGTTTCGATATTGATACGTATTTCCGCACCGGCATTATTCAGTTGGGCCCCAGCTTGAGGCTCGTATTCGTGAACCTCATATTCCTGAAGACTTTCATCGAAGGTCAATCCTTCGGTGATGGTGAGAATTTCTGACATCATATATTTATTTATAGCGCCGGACGAAGTCGTGGATGGTGGCGATGCCGCCGCCCGAGATGAGGTTATTCAGTCTGGCTTGCTGCTGGGAGGTCTTCGCAGGAATGCTGGGATTGCTAGGTTGATTGGGCTTGCGGGGCTTCCGGACCTTGCGGGTCACCTTATCCACGACGTGGTCCACGGCTTTGAGGCTCCCTTTTCGACCCCTTTCAGGGCTGCATTGGTAGCGGCGCTCATGGCCTTGCTGCCCAGCGTCTTCGCGGCAGAGGAGGTGAATATGCGCCCGGCTAAATTGGCGACCGCATCGAATAGTCCCCGCCCGCCGACCGCATATTTGCGGCGATAACCACGTTTCATCACTAATGGCATCGTATTTTATTTATAGGAGACTACGATGCAGCTGCCTATATTTCTGGTCGTCGATATGACCAAATTTCCTCAAGGCATCGAGGATGGCCACGATCTCGTTGTGCACCCCATTATTTCCAGCCCTATAGGCGGCAGCGCAAAGCTCCAGACGATCCATCAGCGAATCGAAGTCTTTCGGCAGGAATACCGTCTGCAGCCCAGAACCATACTTATCTTGCTGGTAGATGCCGAGACGATCTCTTTCCATTTATAGCTTCGGCTGGATTTTGGGGTCCGCGAGAGGACGGAATTTCCTGATACATGGCTCCCGAGGCTCGTAGGATATCGCCGTAGGTCATCAGGTCTTCGGGATCGAAAGATTCGGGGCGCTTCTTAACCATGAGCTCCCAAAGGCCGGGGTACCCTTATGGCGCACGCCATCGACGAAGATATCATCCCCATCGAAGGAGACGGGCGAATTTCCGATCATGAAGACGTCGTCCTCCACCCTCAATCCAAAGGTATGGTCGGCGTGAGGAGTCATGCTGAGCTTAAGATACTGAGTCGCCCGCGGGCCGAGGTGGGTGCCATGGGGCGGTTCGATGGGTAGTGGATCGGCAAATTCGGCAGGAGGGGGAAGGGCTGGCACTGGAGTGGGTAGCGCAATCGGGATATCTTCGATCGTTTTGGTGATTTTCGAGGCAGCCTCCTTTGGGCTTCCACCACGGGCTTGAATATCTTGGAGAGGTCTCGATCGAGCCCCATTTTTTCTAGGCGATGCTGCATATTGCTAGCCTGGATACTACGCTTGGTTTCCTGGAATTCCCTAGCGAGCGCCTCACGCTGCTTGGGGTCGGTGATCTTGATGAAGGTCATTTATTTATAGCATCGAACGCTTTCGAACGCCCTAAGCGTTGGAAAGCGTTTGAGCGAACGCCCTGAAGCGTTTGGGCGAACGCCCTTAGCGTTTGAATATCGTCTGCCAGCGTGGAGGAAGATGATAAGGGTCGATCGATAGGTTTGAGTGCCTTTTGCATTTATCTCGACCTGGCTGGCATCTAAACGTACATCGAGGGCCTCGCTGCGTCTCGACCGAGCATCGCGGTCCGGTGGATTTGGCGTAGGATTTCAACCCGGTATAGCGACCGGCGTCCAATGCGTCGAAATCTCCTTCACCTCTATGGATGGGGCGGATGAGCTGGAGTCCGCACTTATTGCAGAAGCCATCCGCAAGGGTATGACGGCAGGGGCACTTGCACTCTCCGAATTCACCCAGATGCTGGCGGATGCAGGGCGGCACATATCGCCGAGAAGCTTGCACTCGCACTCCTCCCGTACCGGCCAAAATAGTGATCCGCAGAGCACCCTCGCACCTATCTAGCCATTGGGGAGGCTTTAGGTGGTATCCTTACCTCGGCGATGGATGGAGATCGACCTATCTCCAGCTCGATCTGATTCATCAAGAATGCGTAATTCATCATTTTATCTTAGACTCGATAAAATCTTCTAATTTGCATCGATATTTTCCAGCCGCCTTGGGGCTCGTGAGATCGATGGTCACGAATCCGTAGGGCTCGGCCCAGGATCGGTCGCAGAGGGCATCGAACTGGGTGGAGGTGAGGTCGCTGCAGTGATCCCGGCGGATATGATCGCGATTCTTGGCATCCTGCTCGAAGAGGCAGATGAAGTTGGCATTCTCCCGGATCGATTGCCGCGGCAGCTTGAAGTAGTTTTGGCAGAGGTAGAAGCAATCCACGTTATTATGGCGGCCGCGCACGTAGTAGTCTTCGCACTTGCTCTGCTTGCTCAGCATCAAGTCGTCGAAGACCATGAGATTCTTGCGGGCGGGGTCGAGGTCTCGAGGATCCGGCACCTCGTCGCCCTGCTCAAAGAAGAAGGCTTCGATCCCACTGGGGCGGGCTGGCGGCTTCAGGATATCCACCGCGTCGATCAGAGAGTGGGGATAGCGATCCTTGATGGAGAGAAGGTCGCGGATATCGTCTTTCGAAAATCCTTTCCCCAGCGCCTGCCGCAGCAGCTGATAGATGGGCTGATGGAGCGATTTTCCGAAGACGTAGAGTCGATCGTAATCGAGCCATCCATCGCGCAGGAGGAGATTATTCAGCAGCGTCGTCTTGCCGCAGTCCGACTTCCCGATGATCAGGCCTCTGATCGACCGCTGCGGGAGGAGGAAGTGATTGCGTCGGGCTGCAGCCGTCTCATTATAGGAGATATCTTCGACGTCCATTTTATATAGATAAAGAATGATTTTCTGCCTGAAGTGCAAGCGACCGACCGAGACGGAAAGTCGCTATGAGACCACCACCAGCAATGGGAGGCGGCGAATGGGCGGGATATGCGCCGTCTGCGGGACCAGGAAGTCTCAATTTCTCCGAGGGAGCGAGGTGCGGGGCTCATAAATAAGATGATCAATCGGCTGCCGGTGGAGATGCATCTGCCCGGGCATAATTTCACCGGGCCGGGCACCCAGCTCCATAAGCGTCTAAATGCAGATGGCACCCCAAGGCTTGGTCGAAGCCCATCAATCGGTGGATCAGGCCGCCTATCGCCACGATCTCTGCTACGCCAAGCATAAGGATACTGCCGCACGCAATTCTATCTGCGATAAGGCCATGCTAGCCTCACTGGACACCATTCCCAATCCCACCGTCCGCGAGCGCATGGACCGCAGCATCGTCAAGCCCATCATCGGCACCAAGGCTCGATTTGGGCTGGGGTAAAAATTCGTTGGTCGGATGAGCTAGCCGAAGAGCTGCATAAGCCAATCCGACACAAATTCCAGAAGCGTCGCGTGGTGGTGGGTGGCGTGGACGAGACTTGGGCAGCCGATCTCGTCGATATGAGCGCCTTCTCCCGCGATAATCGAGGCTTCAAATTCCTCTTGAGCATTATCGATATCTTCTCCAAGTACGGCTGGCTGGTGCCGCTCAAGGATAAGAAGGGTGCCACGGTGCGAGATGCCTTCCGGACCGTCTTCAAGGATCGTACGCCCGAGAAGTTATGGACCGATAAGGGCACGGAATTTTATAATCGGGAGGTGAAGGAGCTGCTCCAGAAGCACGGCGTCGAGATTTACTCCACGGAGAATGAGGAGAAATCGAGCGTGGTGGAGCGCTGGAATCGTACCATGAAGGAGAAGATGTTCAAGTACTTTTCAGCCAATTCCACGCGCGCCTACCTTCCCGTCTTGGATGATCTCGTGCGCCAGTATAATACCACCAAGCATCGATCCATCAAGATGACGCCCACCGCCGCCAGCCAGAAGGAGAATGAGGCCAAGGTATTCTGGAATCTCTATGGGGACCTACCACCATGCAGCCGCCACGATTCAAGGTCGGAGATAGGGTTCGGATCATCAAGAAGAAAGGCACCTTCGAGAAGGGCTATACACCTCGCTGGACGGAGGAAGTCTTCACCATCTCCCAGACCTTGAATACGCAGCCTCCCACCTATCACCTCAAAGACTTCAACGGTGAAGAGATCCAGGGTCCTTTACGAGCCCGAGCTTCAGCGCACCGACCAGGATATCTTTCGCATCGAGAAAATCTTGGGCCGACGCATCCGGGTGGGAAGAAAGAAATCCGCGTCAAGTGGAGAGGTTATCCCGCCACCTTTAATTCCTGGGTCAAGGATTCCGACTGGCAATGATCCCCCAGTAGGCTTTCTCGTCCTCTCAGTCAGGACGGGAAAGATTGCATGCTGCGGTGGGTGATAGCAACCACGGCCGCCGAGGGTAGGGTCGGTCGTGACGAACCCAGAATGGTAGAAAAGATTTTCCGAGGACTTTGCTCTCGAGAAAATTTCCGTTAAGGTGGGAAAGAGGATGGACATCCGCACCCGTCAGACTCAGAGGTTATCCAAGTAATTTCTTCAAGCTTTTCCCATCCTTTCAATCGAGATGGGGAAAGGTTGTAGGATCAACCATGGTAGGAATTTATCTTCATTTCCAAGGCTTCGATTGCGTCACGGGTCGATTCGACTATGTCTTCGTTCGCGAGGGCGCGCTTGGATCTATCCGTCGTATGATATGATCTCACCTTCTCCTCGAGGACGTCGATCTTACCCTGCATCGCCATGGCTAGGTTTTGCCAGCTCTGGGCATACCATCCTTTGGTCACCGGCTGATCCGCCGCCGCCGGTGCTGGGAGATTCACGATCGAATGACCCCGCATATCTATATCACCAATCATCGCACCTCCGACCATGGGTAGGCACTTAGCCACTTCTTTCTCCATACGGTCCAGCCGCTTCTTCTCAGCCTCCAACGCCTTCGAGGTTACTTCGAGCGCAGCCTCCAGATCATCGATATCTTTCATACCATCTTTCAATTGCAGGTTGACCCAGCGCTTCGTCACAGCATCCGACCCCTCCTGAGGCAATCCCAGGCTAGTGATGCGATGATCGTTCATATCGAGATCCTGGATCATCCGCCAGAGCGATACTCTTTTTCTTGCATGTGAACCGAACTTATCCATTTATCTATAGTGAGAAAATCACGTCGTCGATCGATCGCCCTTCCGCAAGCATCTTCAGCACGTAGAGGCAAAAGTGCCCGCATACTACGTCCCCGCGCCTCTGCAGCTCATCGGTGCTATATCGAATCTCCGGCCGCAAATAGTCGATCATCTCGTCGGGCGGAGGCAGGCCGTAGGGGTCGAAGTAAACTTTGAGTCCTCCGAGCTTATGCCAGCACGTCCAGTGCGTGCCGGGGCCATGGAAGTCGTCGTGATTCAGGATGCCGCATTCGATGGGGCGTGGGGTGGGTGGTAGGGCATCGCGCATGAATATTCCTCTGAATCGAGAGATTTTCAGGGCAGATGCAGCCTCCTCGAGCTCTAGGTTCGAGAGGGCTTGTGGGGAGGATCAAGTGATGGACGCGTATGCTGCTCATTTATTTAGATTCGGTAGTGGCCGTGCGCGAGGGTGTTTATACCATCGGGTAGGATATGACGCTTATCATCGTTGGATGAGAGGATTTCTTGCAGGATTCTAGGGTGAGGACCTGGTGGAGCCGACTGCGGATGATATTCATCGAGCGATATTTCTCCTTGCCCGTGTCCAGACATTCCTTATAGTCGGCGAAGGTCAGTTCGGATTCGACCACGCTCTTCTTCACACCTTTAGCCCTCTTGCATTCCTCGCGATCCACTTTGAAGGCATATGCTTTCGGTCGGAGTCCCACGTACTCAGTCATCGGATGGCCACCGCACTCATCCTTGAATTTGCCGATCACTTTCTTATTCACGCCGGTCTGAATCCCGGAGGCATGGTCTGAGGCATAGTTGGACGTATCGAAGCGCTGATGCACGCTCTCCGCCATATCCTTATATACGTCCACCGTCTGGATATCGCAGATCAAGCTATCCGTATCCGTATAGCAGATGCTGAGTCGGTCGCCATACCGAGGCTTCAGATAATCATAGACGAAGTCAGCCATTAGGGTCTTTGATAGATCAAGGATGGAGAACCCTAGGTAGATGGGTTTATCGAAGACCAGTTTGGTGCGATGCAGATGGACGGCGGCCAGATCTTCGCTGAAGACCGTCCTACGCTTGAAGTTTGGCTTGGCCACTAGCTTCCGGGCGATCTTCTCGCTATTGACCAGCCGCACGTCCACCCTATTGCGGATATTCTCCATGGTCTTCCCGAATACCGAGTTGACCATGAGCTTGAAGAAATCCTTCTCGAAGTCGGTGGTGGCTAATGCCCTGCAAGCCGTATTCTTCTCCACGTAAGCCCTCAGCCATGGGCTCTGGGTGAATCGGAGGACGCGATGGACCTTCTTCAGCTTCAGACCCCGGGCAAGATACTTCTTGAGATTCACGTAGTGAACCACGTATTTCTCCTTGTCATGGAGGTTGGCCACCAGCTTCCTGACTCCATTGATCACCATGGATTCCGGCGCGAGGGGATAATCGTTATGACGATCGTGGAGCTCCTTGGGATATTCGAGATCCACTTCCAAGATGAATCCTTGCTCATCCTCTTCGCCGACCGTGCTGAGGTCTGGGACTTCCGAGGGATCGATCCACTTGAAATCTCCGGTGGGTAGGGCCCGACTCATCGCCCACCCGTAGAGATTATTGGCGTCCAGATACATCAGATAGTTGGTCGGCTTGCTCGGATCGAAATCTTGCACGTAGGGATTATTCGCCCGAGCATATCTCTGAGACGCCATGGTCAGACCCCCGCGAATCCCCTTCTCGACCATGAGCAGCATATCAGGATCGGTGAGAAGCTCAAGCTTGATATCGCTAACCTTGAGCGCTGCGTCGTAAGCTAACCCTGGCGCTGTGTAGTAGTGCGCAGGATCGAGACCATAGTGCTTCATGCAGATTTCGCGGAAATTCTCGAATACGTCGGTGAGCAAGACCACGTCAGTCTCGAGATAGAGGTCGTGGTAATCGCGCATGGTCTTGCATCCGAAGACCTCCCAGACCTTCTGAGCGTGATCGTGATCTTCCTCGCTGATATGCTCACCGGTGAGCGTGCTGACGAAGGCTTCCTTGGGTGGGAGCTGGGTCTCCTGGAGCCTCTCGAATCTATCCATATAGTCGTAGGGGTAGACGCCTTTGCGTAGTAGCAGGTCTGAGTGGTGGCCCATCTGCCCGGTCGCCGCGATGGGGATGTCGTACCCTTCATCCATCTCCTTGACCGTGAAGGTGATATCAGCCCCAACGACTTCCTTCACCTTCTGAGAGCATTCTCGGAGAATCTCGGTAGTCTGGTGCGCGGGACCCCTTCTTATGGATCATTAGCCCATCGAATACTAGAGCCCCCACCTCGATCTCTTGCTCGGTCAGGTAGTCGAAGGCAGCCATCAGAGCCTTATTTTCCAGGGAGCACATAACGTAATTCACGGTCGTGCCCTCGATATTATAGTCCGTCCCCCTCTTCTCCTTAGATTCGCAGGCAAGCTTGTGCAGATCAGGATTCAGCTTGATCACTTCCTCCATGATCTGCCTCATTCCCCCATAATAGTCCCGGAGCCAGGCTGGTGCATCATGCTTGAGTCTGACGATCTTCCCATTGATGATGGCGAGTAGGTAGGTTTTGGCATCGTCCCGGCTGATTCCCTCGTAGGTCATCAGGTCCGCGATTAGCCTCTCCCGGTCGGCGATATATGCGTCGAGCCCCGTGCACGCGATGCCATTTTCATGGCAATACCAGGAGAGCAGAGTCGGATGCGCATTTTTCATATCGATATCAATCATATGATCTGCGCAGAGGGTATGCCGAATTCGGCGGCTGATATTCTGGAGACCGATCTTCTCACCGGTCCAATACCTTCCGAAGCCATTGCGCTGGTAATATCGCATCGGGCATTCGCCCAGGGTATTGGTGCGGGCCAAGTAATCCTGCAAGAGCGTCAGCTGAGCATCCTTATCCATCTTCTCGCCCTTGATATATCGACTCCCAGCTCGTAGTCTTCCGGGTGCGTCACGATATGCTTCAGTTTTTCCCGGTCGATCACTTCGCGCAAGGTGATGCTTCGCCCATTCTCCGATTCAAAGTGCCCAATCTTGAAGAGCTCCGGATCCATCGGCTTGGCCCCAAATTCCCTGCTCATATTGGTGAAAGCATCGGCCGGCGTGGCTTCTACCAGCTTCTGCAGGCTTGCCCCATGAACTTGAAGCTGTCGATGAATCGCAAGTGCTGGTAGAGCGTCTTCACCTTCCCTTTCTTATCCTTGTACGAGCCGACCGCCACGCTCTTGGTGAATGATATGTAGCGCTCCTCCGTATTGGGAATGCAATCGATCTTGCCTTCAGTAGCCCCAGTGCCTTGATGAAGAGATGGGCATCGTAGCCTGCCAGGTTATGGAAGATGACCGGGATGAATTTCGGTGCCTGATAGTTCAGATTGCACTCATTGTGCGCGGCCCCTCTGAATCTGCCCGTGAAGTGGCAATGGTCCCTCACCCTATCCTCCCCAAGCTCCTGGTCGCAGATGAAGCATTTGGTGGCTTCCGCGAAGGCGATCTTATCTTCCTCCGTCATCACCATGGGCTTCTTGAAATCGTTCTGCTGATAGATCTCGCGGATATCTTTCGTCAGTCGATCCACGAAGATCTGACCCAAGTCCTCCCCTTCCCGCTGCATGGTGTAGATCACCGGCTCCTTGGCGTATACCGTCTCATCGAAGCACTTGATATGGTAGCAGAATCCCGATGGTACGTGCTTCTGGAGGATCTTGGTATGAGGTTTGGACGGCTCGCCCCCTTCTACCTTCTGGATGGTAGTCTTCATCATGCGCTCCAGCAGCTGCACGATCCTATCTACGCCATCCTTCGCCGGTTCAGGCTCGACCTTAGTAGTGAAGCACTCGAAGTCTGCGTAGACGACGAATGGCACCTTCATCGACCGGGTGTGGTTTTGGAAGCTGACGTAGCTTCCTTCGCTCGGCATCTCGATTTTCACCGCCTTCTTCTGACCACAATACTCCATGTGCTGATCCAGTTTTTCTTGCCGGGTGAAGTGGTTCAGGCATCGGCGGCAGAAGTACGCTACCCGTCGTGATCGGTTACCTGAGCCGTCAAGAGCCGCGAGAAGTTCTTCACCCAGCAGTAGTGCCGCGTCTCATCATTAGCCACTAGCATGAGGTCCACGTGCTGCGCCCCGGCATCATCCTCTCGGATATCCTCATAGGGTAGACCCTCCTCCTTCCCCCATCGAATCCATAGACGTTGACCTTGATCCCCTCATTTAGCTTCTCAAACCTATCGATTGCTCGGAGTGATACCGGGAAGTCGATGCCATCGAACCTGAGCTCGTCCGTCCACTTTTCGTACTGCTTGACTCGGTTCGTGTTCTTCTGGTCCACCTCCTCGTGATGGAGGGCCGAGAGTATCGCCCATTTGAAGCACTGCTGATCCTCATTTTGCACGTTGACTATTGCCTTCTTGGCAGCGAGCTTCTTGGGAAGTGGGATATATGAGCTTCCCTTGAGGGGCTTGTACTCATTCAGCTGAACCTCCAGCTTCTCGACGCGCCCAAAGGACCATCCGCTCCCCCCAGCCTGGTAAGTTGCCATGCTCTCAATGACCTTATCCTCCATCTGCGCTATCACTTCGTCCAAATCTGCTGACTCGGTGATGACCCTCAAGGTTGACCGGAATTTTGGGTTGGCGTAGATATTCTCACCGGTCGCCGGGCTGATCTTCACCATCTCCACGTGGAGGATTATCACCGCTTTCAGCCCCTTCTTTCCGCCAGCCCTCCGAAATCGTGCTTCGGATTTTCCCCCAGCTTAACTTGATGAAAGTCTCCACGTCCTGCTGCGACTTGGGCTTGATAATCACTGTGCCAAATACTCCACCCAAGGCCTCCCGCTTGTCCTCGACCTCGATAAGGTCTGCAGCTTCTTCAATGCTCCGCTTCACCTTCTCGACCAGCTGATCTTTCTTCAGCCTGGAGAAATTGGTGATCCCCCTCCGCCTCGCTATCGCCTTGAGCTGCTTCCTGGTAAATACTTCCCGACGTTTGAATTTCCGGGTGGTCGCCGACTCGATGAGCCGCACCAAGTCGAGCTTATTTTTTCTACTATATCCCTTCACCCTTCCTCCTTGGCGATTTTCCTAAGTTTCCCATGGTCTCGGTCACCCTAAATTTCCCCGATCGGCTGATCGGCGTCGTCTTGCCGGGAGGTATGCCTCCAGCAAAGTCCATCTTTCTCCGGTTTGCCCTTGCAAAGCTGCCCTTCTTCCTTTTCAATGGGGTATTGCAGAATTTCCGCATTTCGGGTGATGAAGTTGGTCTGCTATCTTCGCAGACGGAATCTTCGAAGCGATCCATGATAATCTTGGATGGCATGATTTTATTTATACTATTCATTTTTTAATTTTTTAAGATGATATGGTGATTTTCCCGATCACCAAGCTTGTGCATAGTGTTATTACTATAGGTTTTCGATCGGTATTTATATTACGTTGTTCCAGTAATTGCTTGCAGAAGGTGGGGAAAATTTGCATATCGCCAAAATAATTTGCAAAATTTTCCCTGTATACCTTCAGACCCCAACGAAAATTATTGAAAGCTCATCAGAAGCATATTTTAGGAAATTTAGCAGGTTCTTTCTCCTTTCCTTGGTCTCTGACGCGAATAATTTGCAAAACGCTATTTTTTCCCGAAAATCAGGGAGATAATTCACTAAGAATTACGCAAGAAAATAATCTTTTCCGACGAGGTATTTCCCCTCGGAAAAGACCCTCCACGCCCCAGATACCTTACCTCCCAGCACTTTTCAGCATCCCTGACTCGCTCAAGATCCGTTTGCATCCCGAGGCCCCAAATTTGAGGTCTTATGCAGGATTTCTGCATGGAAAATGTTTTGAGGCAGAATTGTCATTTCTTCACTACTGCAAGTTTGGCTGTACATGTAAAAAACTTATTTCAAACGGAATTGCACATCCCAAATTTTACGGTGATGTTGTAACCCGAGCCAAGAAATTTAGATACGATCCGGGTAAACTTATCAATCCTTTAAATAAATGTATTCTAAAATTTTACCTATTCAACACTGTAATTAAATCTTTGAATATTGTTTTTATTGGTATTAATATTGACTTTGTTATCAGTAAATTAAAACCATACTAAATAGTACACACATGTTCTTTCACGGTACTACAATCTGTCGATACCTATAGTTTGGCATTGCAAAAGGTCATGTTTTTCTCTGACTGTTAATGACTACTTTACACTAAATTAAATGGACTTTGGATGTGTACTGATTGATATTTTAGTCTTAGATACATGAATTTTTTTCATTAGTTGTTATTACGCTTTAAACTAGCTGTCAGTAACTGCGAGTACTCTCAAATCTGTTCTTAGTGTCCTTTTGCTTTTTGGATGTATAAGTACCCGTCCACGTCCACTCTGTGTTTTTGTTAGATGTATTTCTATTGGTATCCATCTGATGAGTTAAGCCTTTTTTCAACTGATTTTTATGGTTTGTTCATATGTTGTACTGTTACATCACTGTCCCAGGCTAGGGGGAGGGTTGATCGCTCATAAATATTCTAACCCCGCCACATTCTTTATATGCCTGTCCTAAGTCAGGAGCCTGTACAGTAGTTTAGTGGTTGTCGTTGGTTCATGTCTGTCATATCTGTTTTTCGTAAATTGTTTTGTTATACATTAGGCCATTAGTTCTCACAATTAAATTGTTTTATATTTTTCATGTCAGGGCCTTTTATAGCCGACTATACGGTATGGGTTTTTCTCATTATTGAAGGCGTATGATTGCCTATAATTGCTTACACCCACTTCATTTGAACTTTGGTGGATAGTTGTCTTATTGCCAATCATGCCAGATCTCCTTATTTATATATAGAGGCTCTAACTAAAGAGCCTGTGTCGTTCACCTTGGTCTATGTGCATATTCAAAAGGCCACTCTCCAACATTGTAGAGGAGAATAGAATTCATGACAAAAATCTGTTTTGTTGATCTTGTATTGCTGACCATTTAGTCTGTTTAGTTTCTCTCTATCTTTTTTAGTTTTGCTTAAAACACAAAAGAGGGTAAACAAAATCCTCATTTAAGGGCAATCATTCCTATAAAAAGTGACAGTCTACTAACTATACTAAGTCAACAAAAGTAACGATACCAGGCGTTGTGAATGTACTTTCCATAATACACTGTTCCAAGGTCAATATGTGCCTATTTGCAGATTGTTATTTTACCATTGATTTAAGGCAAATAAGCGATTTTTTTTTGGCGATTTTTGTTATTTAAAAAATTGTATTTTGTGTTGTATTTTCACCCAAAAATTCAAAAATCGATATTAGACCTTAAAACTTGGACGTGGTCTGCTTAAAATTTTGAATGCCTTTGTAGATATTTGAATACTTAATTCTCATCTTCAAAATTAAGTGCCAACTTTTGTTATCATTTTCCGCAAAATAAATTTGACCCCTATGTTCAATAACACGGTATTTTCTCACTTTCCAATTTGGTCAGATTCTTTTATTTATATGCATTTGCTTTTCATTGGATAATTTAACAGTTTTTCCTATTTGTTATATTCCATTATAAATTGGAGTTCAAACTTGTGTATCGTTACTTTTGTTGACTAGTATATATATATATCGGCAAAATTTGACTTGTTGAAAAATCGTGCCTTGACGATGATTTTTGTGATTTGAAGTTTCTATTTATCTAGTATGATTTTAATCATATAAGGCAAAACGCAAAAAAAATGGTAAGACATCTTCCTTACTGAAGGGCAATAATTTCAATAAGGAGTCGTCGTGCGATTACCTTAATTATCTTAATTGTAAATCTTGTCTTCCTGATCATATTTGCTTATTTAAATTTCTATCTATCTGTGCACCTTATCGCCATTTGGAAATCTGCGACGGTTGACCCGAGAATCTGCGCCGCTTGAAATATTGACGTCATACAACAATCACTTTTCCATTGTGGCATCAGATATTTTCCATTGTGACATCAAAATTTTAGGGGAACCTTTGTGATGTCCAGTAATGGCGGACAAATAGCGAGAAGGTGTATTATATTTTTTAAGATATAGGACATAAACGCAAAATATTGGCAAAACTCGTCATCAAAGGGCAATAACTATAATAAGGCGCACGCGTCGACTGACGAATTCAACCATGCAGACTTATTTGCAGAACTTGTCTTGCTGATCATTTTTGCATATAAAGTTTCTCTCTACCAATTATAGTTTTCTGGATAATAGGCAAAAATGAAAAAAAGAAGGTAAATTTGTTATGTAAGGGCAATAACTCCTTTAAGAAGTCGCCAGACAGTTTTGACGTATATAGACAATTTGTAGAACTCAATATTCAGAACATTTTTGCACGTCAGATATTCTCTATTTATAAAAGTTTTCCAAAAAAATTGACAAAAATTGCATTTTACCACTATGTTCTATTCTTAGCCATATCGGCCATCTTGGTTAGCAGGCGGGGTCATCGGACATATTTTTTATAATAAATGCCCCATTGATGAATGTGGCAAAATTTGGTTTAACTTGGTCCAGTAGTTTCAGAGGAGAAGAATTTTGTAACAGTTAACGGACGTCGACGATGACGACTACGGACGACGACTATGGATGACGGACGCCAAGTGATGAGAAAAGATCACTTTGCCCTCTGGGCCAGGTGGGATTAAAAGCAGAAATTCTTTTGTTTGGGTTAATTTTCTTTTCAACTTTGCCATAGAGAGGACATAACTCAAATAATGAAACTTTTATAAAGGAACGTGTTGTAAATTCACCTCTCTTGTTTTTGTAGCAAGAAAAAGAGTCCCAATTTTCATTTTTCTTTTCTGAAGCACATTATAAGAGTTATTTTGTCATATTCTACCTCATCATTCTATCGTTCAGTTTTCTTTTTATCACAGAACACAGTTCGAATGAAGTGGACGGAAGCAATTATACACAACCGTACGGCCTTCAACAACGAGAAAAACCCATTCCTTATAGTCGGCTATAAAAGGACCCGACAAAAGAAATATGAAACATTTCAATTGAGAAAAATAACGGCCTAATCTATAACAAAACAATTTAGGACAAACAAATATGACAGACATGAACCAACAACAACAATTTAACTACAGGATCCTGACGACTAGGGACAGACAAATAAAGAATGTGGCGGGGATATAGACATATAAAAAAGAAGATGTGGTATGATTGCCAATGAGACAACTCTCCACAAGAGACCAAATGACACAGAAATTAACAACTATAGGTCACCGTACGGCCTTCAACAATGAGCAAAGCCCATACCGCATAGTCAGCTATAAAAGGCCTGTTTATGAGCGTTCAACCCTCCTCAAACCTTGGACAGGTATTTTACAGCACAACATAAAAACAAAATTTAAAAATCCGATAAAAAGTGCTTAACTCATCAGATCGGTACAAAGAAGAAAAAAACATATAACAAAAACACAGACCGGAAGTTGAACGGTATTAGACACCCCTTTCAACAAAAAAGACACAAATTACAGTTCTGAGCGTACATGCAGTTTCTAACAGCAAGTTCAAAGCCAATAACAACTAATAAAAAAAAATCATGTATCTTAGACTTAAATATCAATCAGTACTCATCCAATATATAATGGATTTAGTGTAAAGACGAAAGACAGAGAAAAACATGACCTTGTGCAATGCCACAATATAGGTAACGACAGATTGTTAAACAGTAAAAGTACATGTGTGTACTATTTAGTATGGTTTTAATTTACTGATAACAAAATCAATATGTATACCAATAAAAAAAATATTCAAAGATGTTATTACAGTGTTGAATTGCTAAACTTTTAGAATAGGCTTATTTTATGGATTGATAAGTTTACCCGCATCATATCTAAAATTCCAGGCTCGGTAAACAACATCATCGTAAAATTTAGGATGTACTATTCCGTTCGAAATAAGTTTTCTACAGGTACAGCCAAACTTACAAACCAAATTTGTGAACCTATATAAGAGTTTTGTTTTCGGTAATTTGAGGTAACGAAATCCCTGACTTAATAATTTACCAGTAATACATAGATTACGCTCATTGAAATCTAAAAACGTCAATACAGATACCGGCATAATAAATATAAACACCGTAAGACGTTGACAATGGAACATCGTCCAAAAAAAAAAAATAACAATAGGGAAAAAAATATCTCTTTTGTCGTAGATTTCTGTATGCAGTTTGAAAGTGTAAATAACCGAGGGACGGATGCTGCTCCTCCGTTTCTGTGTTGTTGAACTTTTTAGACCATTATTCTCTATTCTTATATTTTAGCACCCAATTATTTTTAATCATTTATTTCATTGGTCCATTTGTCTCAAGTCTATATATTTTTGGCCCTTTATTTGGACGATTTTCCCTTTATTCTTTATTCTGTATACCCCATTCAGACCTAATAACTAATAAACACATCGAGACATGAATTATTACAATTTATTTAAAAAGTTATATCGGATGCAACGCAAATACAACACATTATACATTTGTACAACACGTATACAAATGTAGTACATACGAGAGATAACATATTCAGTTTCGCCATTAAAGGTGAAAACAAATATATAATTCCACAGTTTCAGCTTTCCCTTAATTTTTTTATTGTTTTTTGTTTGCTTAATGATCATGAACAGTGGCAAAAATATCATTCGCAATCAGCTATAAAGAACATTAGTCTACCATGAATGAAATGGATAGGTATCGTCGTCAAGATTAAGGGTCGTTTCAAAGAGTTTTTTTTTTAACGTGCCATGAGAGTAGCAATCTCACTATACAAACATCGAATTTGATGTTCCCGTTTCGACCGGAAGTTGTAGCGTACATGTATTCCCCATACAGCTAAACAGAAATTCCATATTTTTGGCATGTGGTTCACTAGCAAACGAGAGAAATGCAGGTGAGTATATTTCATCTGTCTGTCTACTCTTCGTGTCCATTTAAAACGACAAAAGTTTAGATACTGGACAGAGTATGCTATCTTCCAAAGTCGATTTACTCATGGTATAGATATGGTGCTTTAATATCTATCCCCCATTGCATGTGATATGTTCGAGGACTTTATATTAGGCATATATTGCTTCTTGATAAAAGGACAGCACCACTGCAAATGTCTTGTTAAAATAGAGCGGAGTTGTTTGCTTATTGATAGATACACAAAATAGTTCCCTGCAAAACCTACAACTAGCGATAAATCACTGAAATCGTAAAATGGATTGTTACATAGAAAATCAGTTTTAGTAAAAGTTACTTGAAACATACACATAATTGTTAAAAATTCTGATATGATGAAAATAATTACAATTAGGACAACAATTACTGCAGATCTTCTATGTATATTTCGTGTACGTTCGGTATCTGTTCGTTGGATAGTTGAGCTACAGCAAGTTAGTTTTACGCTGATGTAAATTGAACATATTGTTAGCAAAACAGTTGTTAAGATATAAATTATGGACCCTAGAATGAAAATGTATAGTGAATAATACTCAATGACCCAGTTTTCAGAACTGATTTCACAGAACTCTCCTTTCTCCCGGAAATGAAACATCAATCCGAAAGGGAGATAATTAACCAACAATATAATAAAAGTGAAGAGGACACTTATTATTGATGTCTTTTTTGTAACAAATAACCTGCTCATGATTGGCAATGCTATAACAACTGTTTTCTGTAAGACAAGCAATGTTGTAAGCGTCAATGATATAGAATGAAATGCGCCAATAAGAACAGTGTCCATCCAAAAAAGGAATCCACAATATGGATATCTGGAAACAATCTTGACTGACACATTGTAATCATCTCCATACTCCAACTGATGGAATAAAAATCCGAAATGTTTTGGAAAGAAAAGACAAATGGCGCCAATGGTGTCTGAAAACGCCAATGCTGCAAGAATGATTGTTGATGGAGAAATGAAATCTCTTCGCAGGAATGCTGTTATTATGACAACATTTAAAGCAATAACAATATAAGTGATAACAGCCCCAGTGTGGGTGATCCACAGATCTGAAGTAACTGAGATACTAAATATAAAGACATCCAATGAATGCGTCACGTGATGTTCTTCTGAAGCTGACGAAATATTCACATTTGCTTCTGACAATGATGAATTGTTCATAGTTATAGTTGCTTCTGAAACTTATGAATTGTTCAGAGTTCTGTTTCGGAGACTGATGATTTATTCGTAGTTATAGTTGCTTCTGAATCTTACGGAATGTTAATTTGCAGGCTAATATGTTTCACAAAAAAAGTCTAATTTCAACCTTCACTGCGCTTTTCACTGCGCATACTTGGTATCTATACAATCCGTTGTATTTGTAGGTGAGTGTTTTACATTTTAATACAGTATCGTCATTTTCCGCCATTACTGGACATCTCGAAACTTTGCGTAAAATTGTGACGTCACAATATAGAAAAACTTAACGCCACAAAAGAAAAATGATTGATGTCAATAGTTCAAGTGTCGCAGATTCCCAAAAAGCGATAAAGTCTATACCGATAAGTGTTCGTCTGCACAGTTTATAATGATAACGAAAACGAATATCATTATTTAAATGTATGTCTTCCACTGAATTATTCTGACGTCACAATTTCCTCTACATCAACGATGAAATCGAAACACTGGACCTAACAAATTATTGCATTTAACAATTGAATGACGTTGTTGTTATTCTTCATAATGTTTTACTATACTTTTACAAATACTGTCCAACTGCTCTGAATGCTTTGACAGCTAGTACGGGTATATATACACGACTCTGTATCGCCTATTCGTTATTGAACAAATTGAAGCCTTATTGATAAAAATTGCAGATTAATTGTAAGCCATTTGTTTAATCTCTTACTAAGATCATAGATTACTGATTATAAAATATCATGTAATATATAATATATAGGAAATGTAATCAATTAAACTATATTTCCCAAGTAGATTTCTTTAGACGATTCCCAATCAGTATATATTTGAGTCGAGTGTTAGTAAACGAAACAAAATACTGACAATATACCGGGGGTAGTATATCAATTTTAATAGAATGCTAAATGTTAAAGAACGTTAGGATTCAACTAATGACAAGACAATCAGAAGAGAGGCGAAAGATATCAAAGGGACATTTAAACTCATAATTCGAAAATAAACTGACAACGCCATGGCAAAAAAGAAAAACACCAACAGACAAACAACAGTATACAAAACACAACATAGAAAACTAAAGACTGAGCAAAACGAACCACACCAAAAACTGGGGGTGATCTCAGGTGCTCCGAAAGGGTAAGCAGATCCTGCTCCACATGTGGCATCCGTCGTGTTGGCTTGCTCATTTAAATACAAACCCGATGATAAGTATGATTTGGTAGGTCACATACATTCGGGGAAAAGGGGACGGAATTGTAGTTGCGACAATTGATCATCTGTTATTCTATATCCGTTATCATCTTATAGTTTCACCATAGGACAGCTCAAAGTGAATAATTAAATTTTTTTGTTATCTCTTGACTTTTAAGTATGTAACGCATTCAAAAATAAATGTCTTTCAATGATATTGTCCTCTATATTTGAAAATAAGGAGTTGTGGTATGATTGGCAATGAGACAACTATCCACCAAAGTTCAAATAAAGTGGAGGTAAGCAATTATAGGTAACCGTACGGCCTTCAACAATGAGAAAAACCCGTACCGTATAGTCGACTTTAAAAGGTCCCGACGTGAAAATTAGGAAACAATTCAATTGAGAAACTAACAGTCTAATTTATAACAAAATAATTTACGAAAAACAAATACAACACACCATAAGAACAAACTATAAAAATCAGTTGAAAATGGCTTAACTTATCAGGGCGTTAAAAGTATGATGTGTCTTTTGGTTATTTCCGTCGTTAGAATTCGGAACAGCAAAATTTCAAGAGAATATGTTTTATAAGCTAATATCTTACTTAATTATGCACCGGAACAGTGGTTGCATAGGCAGATCCGGGGGCTGAGGGGCCCGGCCTCTCCTTTCGTGGTTGATTATATAGGGAATCACTGAAGCATGACTGTAGCGGGCCGCCTCTTATGGCAGTCAGTGCCCCCTCCCTTATAAAAAGTTCTGGATTCGCCACTAGGTTGGTTAAGCTCAGAGTATTTATTGGTTTTAATATCTATGTATCCCCAACTGTGAACGATTTGATTTTTACATGAGAGCTGCCATTTTGGTTGTTCTGCTGTTTTATGAGGAGAATTGTTTGCTCATAGACAGATAAACAAAAAAGTTTGCCGCAACTTAAGATTTGTTCCGAAAGGACGGGTTTTTCTACATGTCCTACGATAAATTAGTTCTACGATTTGATATCTTAACTTATTTATTTGTGGTTTTATACATATCAGCCCAGAAGCATTAATAAAGTGACCAGGACACTTAACATTTATGTCCATTTTGTAAAAAATCTCTTGCCTTGGTTTGGTATAATGCAACGAAAACAGATTTTTTCCCAGGTAATAAGTGTAGCTAGGATCAATTCGCCGTTTCATACTCTAATGCATTCTGGGTAATATTTTCAGAAGCGTACACTAAAAGATGTGTTTGGTTTAAAACGTACTAAAAAATTCAACCAATGACATAACGCTATTTTCATTTTGGTGTACGAGCAATGAGATAACCCATAGTCCTTTAGAATCTGAAAGGGTAGTATCGTGTGGAATGTCGATATAAGGACACTATCCATCCAAAGGATATTGGGACACTATCCGTCCAAAGGATATAAGGACACTATCCATCCAAAGGATTTAAGAACACTATCCATCCAATATATAAGGACATTATCCATCCAAGATATAAGGACACTATCCCTCCAAAGGATATAAGGACACTATATCCATCCAAAGGATATAAGGACACTATCCATCCAAAGGATATAAGGACACTATCCATCCGATAAACGGTATCCACAACCGCTCCAGTTATGCTTCAGTGATTCCCTATATAATCAACCAAATTTTTCCCTTAAAAGTGGGGAAGGGGGCGGGCCCCAGGGCCCGCTGGATCCGCCTATGATATGTGATCACATCCCTGGCGTGAATGATTCACAAGTCAGGGGTAACGGTAACACGTAACAGAAAAACCTCATTTGAATATATCATATATCAAATCAATTGTTCTTAAAATTTTCCGTTACAAAAGTTTGGAAATTATCATAAAGTCAAAAATATACATGTATCTCCCTCATGCATAGCTCTGGTTCCCTGTCCGTCTTTGGCTATTTATAGATATACTTTTTGTCCTTTTTCGGTTTATAAGCTCTTCATCTTTTTAATCAAGGAATGACTGTAATATGTTTCTGTCTACGAAGAAATAACATCAAAAATGTGGTGCACACTGAATAACTCGCGTAGCATATGCTGAGATAAAGAACTTTCAGCCAATCAGAGACGTGTTACATCCAAAATTAAAATATCAAATACCGGATTTGAAAATATTTTGGCCCCGAGCATCATTGAAGAGATATGTATTGCCGAAATGCGCATCTGGTGCAGAATAATTGGTACCGTTAATGTTATTCCTGGCTATCTGAAACTGACGAATTGTTTATATTGACGGGATTTTTTTTATTTTAGATTTTTTTATGATCCTTTGTGCCTCTGTAATATCGTCAAACAGTCACTTATTTTCAACTGTAATGGGCACAAATAAGTGCTTTCGAACAATATATATTTTAGATCCTCGTATTTTGAAGAATAAATGTGAATCCGGTAAAAGTCAAATGTATTTTTATCTTTCTTACCAAGGATAATTCTTCCCTAATCACCGATAGCTGTTCTTGTATATTCCCTAGTCACAGATAGCTGTACTTTTGTCTCCCCTACTCATCGATAGCTGTTCTTTGATCTTCCCTATAGTCACCGAAAAGCTATTCTTTATTTTGTTTCTAGCCACCGATTGCTGTTGTTTTATTGACCCTAGTCATGGTCTTCCAAAATTTGTTTTACAGGTTTTCTTCTTACTTTAATCTGGCCGAAATTTCTCCTTTGTGTCCTTGTCTACATATTGCCAGTGGAGAAGGAATTGTTGACCAATCATAAAGCAAAGCGTGAATTATAAGTCAATCATATAGCAGAGTACGAGTTATTCACTTTTAAAGTGCCAGTATTTGTAAGAATCAGGCAATTTTGAAGAAAATCAAAACATGGCCGAAAAAAACCCACTGACCTAACAATCCTATTTTGAAGTTACCCTCATCCTGAGTTAGAAATGGTAGGTCTTTCATTTCTGCTTGTCTGGTAATTTGAGAAATCTGTAGATAACTTTTGGTTAGAATGATAGCAAATTACGGAGTCCCTTTATTGTTAATTTCTAGTGCATTTCAACCAAATTATATCTTGAATTACCAGAACAGGAAAAGGAAACGAATGTTATATTTGTTCACCATTATACATTTTGAACATATTTTAATGTCAACTTGAGTGGGTTTTTGGTTGTCATGTTTTCACCACTGCCTGATTCTTAGGCAGATTGGCACTTATGACATTCTGTCCTCGTCTACATAAAGCCAACCATAATTATATCAACGATTGAATTATAATTTTTTGACAACCTATTCTGCTTCTTGTTAATGTCTTAAGTATTACTCTCTACAAAAACAAATTAAAAAACAGCAAAACAATATTCGAACCATTGTCACGGGTTAGGGGGAGGGTTGAGCGCTCACAAACCCCACACTTTAAAAACAGCAAAACAATATTCGAATTCACAGACTAGCACATTTCTTGAAAATGATCGATAAGCCAAATGTATGGCTTATGCAACAAACTCGTTTCAAACTTATTGATTTCAGATTAGTATAAAAAAAACAAGGAGATGTGGTATGATTGCCAACGAGACAACTATCAACTATAGCTCGAATGAAGTGGATGTAAGCATTTATATGCAACCGTACGGCCTTCAACAATGAGAAAACCCATACTGTATAGTCGGCTATAAAAGGCCCCGACATGAAAAATATGAAACAACTCAATTGAGAAAACTAACGGCCTAATTCATAACAAAACAATTTACGAAAAAAATATGACAGACATGAACCAACGACAACCACTGAACTACAGGCTCCTGACTTGGGACAGGCACATACAGAATGTTGTGGGGTAAAACATGTTTGTGAGCGCTCGACTCTCCCCCTAACCTGGGACAGTGGTGTTACAGCATAACTACGTTTGACTGTTATGTTTCCTTTATATGTTATTCAGAAACCCATCTTCTTATGTTGATAGAAGAAATATCAGATTAGAAGCATATGTCACTAAATATAAATGAATAAATACACTTATATACATGCTTCTCCATTAACTGTGTAAATTTATAAGAGTAATGAATGAAAAAGTCTGTCCCTCTGGCTAATGGACATTTTATTATGTATCTATTTCTATCTTTTAATTTTTATTAAAATCATATTTCTGGGTTTCTTTTTGTTTTTTATTTGTTTTTTGTGTTTATTTGTTTTTCTAATTTTGTATTGTCTTTTGTATAAATTTACTCATGTATCACCTTAATCATTGTATGTTGAATTATTATGGTTCCTTTTCTGTACCTTGGTTAATTGGTTTTAGAGAATAAAATATCTATCTGTCTATCTATTAATTTAGGTTGTCGGTACTTTTTTAGTAGATTAATTTTTCTGTAAACTCATTCCTAAATTTCAGGTCAATATTTAATATCATTAATCGAATAAATTTGTTATATGTTATTTTCAATATTTCTCGTATTTGTATGACTTAATGACGTTAAATTAATTATCATGTTGAATATCAAACCTCGCCAAGCCTCCGATGAAATTGATTCTATTTATCATGTTGAATATCAAATCTCGCCAATCCTCAAATAAAATTGATTTTAATCTTAACTGCCCATCTTTAGGCGGATTACTCGTAGATCACCCTTAATGATGCAAATCATCTTAAACTTGTGAAAGGTCTTAAGTTCGTTAATTTCATTCACAGATTTTCTAAATTCAGATCGAACGATTTATAGTTTTGACATATTGTTAGATACTTGAATTGTCAATGTTTGAAGATCGCATGTTTTCCAATCCTAATTCCTCTTGTTTCATTTGCTTTCCTCGTGTTATCCTTTATTCATATGTATTCCTCTTGTTTCATTGGCTTTCCCTCGTGTTATCCTTTATTCATATGTATTCCTCTTGTTTCATTGGCTTTCCCTCGTGTTATCCTTTATTCATATGTATTCCTCTTGTTTCATTGGCTTTCCCGCGTGTTATCCTTTATTTATATGTATTCCTCTTGTTTCATTGGCTTTCCCCTCGTGTTATCCTGTATTTATATGTATTCCTCTTGTTTCATTGGCTTTCCCTCGTGTTATCCTTTATTTATATATATTCCTCTTGTTTCATTGGCTTTCCCCGCGTGTTATCCTGTATTTATATGTATTCCTCTTGTTTCTTTGGGTTTCTCCTCGTGTTATCCTTTATTTATATGTATTCCTCTTGTTTCATTGGCTTTCCCCTCGTGTTATCCTGTATTCATATGTATTCCTCTTGTTTCATTGGCTTCCCCTCGTGTTATCCTGTATTCATATTTATTCCTCTTGTTTCATTGGCTTTCCCCGCGTGTTATCCTGTATTCATATGTATTCCTCTTGTTTCATTGGCTTTTTTCATTGGCTTTCCCCTCGTGTTATCCTGTATTCATATGTATTCCTCTTGTTTAATTGGCTCTCCCTCGTGTTATCCTTTATTCAAATGTATTCTCTTGTTTCATTGGCTTTCCCCTCGTGTTATCCTTTATTTATATGTATTCCTCTTGTTTCATTGGCTTTCCCCTCGTGTTATCCTTTATCTATATGTATTCCTCTTGTTTCATTGGCTTTCCCCGCGTGTTATCCTGTATTTATATGTATTCCTCTTGTTTCATTGGCTTTCCCCTCCTGTTATCCTGTATTTATATGTATTCCTCTTGTTTCATTGGCTTTCCCCTCGTGTTATCCTGTATTCATATGTATTCCTCTTGTTTAATTGGCTGTCCCCTCGTGTTATCCATTATTCATATGTATTCCTCTTGTTTCATTGGCTCTCCCCTCGTGTTATCCTGTATTCATATGTATTCCTCTTGTTTCATTGGCTTTCCCCTCGTGTTATCCTTTATTTATATGTATTCCTCTTGTTTCATTGGCTTTCCCCTCGTGTTATCCTTTATTTATATGTATTCCTCTTGTTTCATTGGCTTTCCCCTCGTGTTATCCTGTATTTATATGTATTCCTCTTGTTTCATTGGCTTTCCCCTCGTGTTATCCTGTATTTATATGTATTCCTCTTGTTTCATTGGCTTTCCCCTCGTGTTATCCTGTATTTATATGTATTCCTCTTGTTTCATTGGCTTTCCCCTCGTGTTATCCTTTATTCATATGTAATCCTCTTGTTTCATTGGCTTTCCCCTCGTGTTATCTTGTATTCATATGTATTTCTCTTGTTTCATTGGCTTTCCCTTCGTGTTATCCTTTATTTATATGTATTCTTCTTGTTTCATTGGCTTTCCCCTCGAGTTATCCTTTATTTATATGTATTTCTCTTGTTTCATTGGCTTTCCCCTCGAGTTATGCTGTATTCATATGTATTCCTCTTGTTTCATTGACTCTCCCCTCGTGTTATCCTTTATTTATATGTATTCTTCTTGTTTCATTGGCTTTCCCCTCGTGTTATCCTTTATTTATATGTATTCCTCTTGTTTCTTTGGCTTTCCCCTCGTGTTATCCTTAATTTATATTTATTCCTCTTGTTTCATTGGCTTTATATGTATTCCTCTTGTTTCATTGACTCTCCCCTCGTGTTATCCTTTATCTGTATGTATTCCTCTTGTTTCATTGTTTTCCCCTTGTGGTAGCCTTTATTCATATGTATTCCTCTTGTTTCATTGGCCTCCCCGCGTGTTATCCTGTATGTATATGTATTCCTCATGTTTCATTGCCTTTCCCCGCGTGTTATCCTGTATTTATATGTATTCCTCTTGTTTCATTGACTTTCCCCTCGTGTTATCCTTTATTCATATGTATTCCTCTTGTTTCATTGGCTTTCCCCGCGTGTTATCCTTTATTTATATGTATTCCTCTTGTTTCATTGGCTTTCCCCTTGTGTTATCATTTATTTATATGTATTCCTCTTGTTTCATTGGCTTTCCCCGCGTGTTATCCTGTATTTATATGTATTCCTTATGTTTCATTGGTCCCCCGCGTGTTATCCTTTATTTATATGTATTCCTCTTGTTTCATTGACTCTCCCTTCGTGTTATCCTGTATTCATATGTAGTCCTCTTGTTTCATTGGCTTTCCCCTCGTGTTATACTTTATTTATATTTATTCCTCTTGTTTCATTGGCTTTCCCCTCGTGTTATCCTGTATTTATATGTATTCCTCTTGTTTCATTGGCTTTCCCCTCGTGTTATCCTTTATTTATATGTATTCATCTTGTTTCATTGACTCTCCCCTCGTGTTATCCTTTATTTATATGTATTCCTCTTGTTTCATTGGCTTTCTCCTCGTGTTATCCTGTATTCATATGTATTCCTCTTGTTTCATTGGCTTTCCTCGCGTGTTATCTTGTATTCTTATGTATTCCTCTTGTTTCATTGGCTTTCCCCTCGTGTTATCCTTTATTTATATGTATTCCTCTTGTTTCATTGGCTTTCCCCTCGTGTTATCCTGTATTTATATGTATTCCTCTTGTTTCAGTGGCTTTCCCCTCGTGTTATCCTGTATTTATATGTATTCCTCTTGTTTCATTGACTCTCCCCTCGTGTTATCCTTTATTTATATGTATTCCTCTTGTTTCATTGGCTTTCCCCTTGTGTTATCCTTTATTTATATGTATTCCTCTTGTTTCATTGGCTTTCCCCTCGTGTTATCCTGTATTTATATGTATTCCTCTTGTTTCATTGGCTTTCTCCTTGTGTTATCCTGTATTTATATGTGAGCCTCCTCGTGTGGTTTTTGATTATGTGATTACCTGGCCGTTTTTGTATTGATTATTTGATAACCAGACCAAATATTTCATGATTATTTAATTATTTGATTATCTAGTTTAAACAAAAAAAATAATGATTATGTGATTATGTGATTACTTGGACACCCCCATGAGGGGCCTCATATGTAGTATATTTGCTTTGATTAATTGTTTTGTTATACTTTTTGTTATACCTAAACTTCTTTATCAACATATTGAATTGGTCGATTGATATAACACCTGCGACTCTTTTCACAAAAATCTTACGATTAAAATTGATCTTAAGTTATACTGAAATATGTATGACTTACGAGTATTTTTACTCTTAAGATGTTTTGTGAAAAGAGCCGCTGGAGCAACCTATATATGCCACATTTATATTTATTATAGACATCTGGATATATATATATATATATATATATATATATATACAGTCAGCAGGGTTTAAGAACATCAGTTGTTCGACTTGCTAGTCAAGTGCGTTTTGTTAAAATATACTTTTTCACTTTTTTGGTCTTTTGGAAAATGTTGTTTATGCTGTATTTAGACCCCTCTACCAAGAAATTTGTTTTGCATGCACACGTATAAAAATTGCGGTTTTTATCCAACGCAATCATAGGTTTGAACGTTGTTTTCAATTTAGACTTGTTTATATCACGTGAGATATATCCACAAATATTGTTGTATTTGAGGGTCTGGTAGGTATTTACAGAACAGAAATGAAGGACCCCATCCAGACCCTCATAGTTGTTTACCATTTGAAATCAATTAAAACTTAAATTTGAAGACAAAAATCAATTAGGCAATTACTACTACCTATAAATCGCAGGAGTTTAATTCTTTTAAGACATAAGTCAAGGCAATTACTCCTAACCCCGAGCAGGATGGATGCCGGGAACATCTTTATATGCTAAACTAATCTTAATCCGTGTGCTCTCGGGGGAATGAGCTTTCCAGCTTTTCATTCCGGCCACCCAACTTTCAAAATTACATAACCAGCTGCCTAATATATTATTTGTTTTTTTTTGTTGTTGTCCTGTATATGTATGAAATATTTTCCACTGGATTTTAAGCAATCAAAAATCAATCAATCTATATTAAATGAAGAAAAAAAAAAAACAAAACCTGCAATTTTGTCGAAAATCGTGTAAAGTCTGATGATGGCCTGTGAAATAACCTTAGTAAATAAATGAGTCACACACAGCCAAAATGTTTCATTACCATCCCGTCACCCCACCCACCCCACCCCGAGAAAAATATTAAACAACATTTTCATTTAAAACATTCATAATACGGCAACGTTAAACCGTTTCCAAAAATTCATTTGAAAATTAAAACTTTGTAGCGAAATGTAAAATACATTGTAATAACTTAATAACTTAAGATTAGTACAAAACATGTTTAGTAATTGTGACGTACGAACTAAATGGCTATCTTGTTCATACTGTAATGGTCAAATTAGAGATGTTCGTGATTTGGGCCTAAAACCCATACTTAATCTATTAAATCCTGTGCTAAAGACGGAAGATAGCAAACTTTTGAAGGCTTTTTAACATGGGCGTAATATGACCTCGGGCAACATACATGTACTTATTCTAACTTTTCCACAATTTGACTTTTTACTTGGTACTCTTTCCCATTTTTCTTTTTTTTTAAATCGATATTTTTATGTTGCTGTTAACTTTTCCCTTTAAAACACTAATTCAATAAATAATACCTCTAAATTGTAACCTCCAAAATCATTACATTGATTTTGTAACTTTCATTCGTTAGCCAATTTTGATTATCTAAAAACAAGTTAACCCATTAAGGCGTAGTCTTCCAAGTAAGATGACCTTATTTGTGAGGTGAATTTGTAAATACAAATGTACAAATATATTGCGGTAGATTTCTTAATTGTTTTGTAGTCATATGTTTGTTATACAAGCCAATTGACATCTCCGACCAGGTTGCTCTGATAAAAAGATATATACTCAGGTAGCTACAGTACGTTCTCACTATATATTGTATAAAAAATAAGGAAATGAGGTATGATTGCCAGTGAGAACTACGTATCCACCAAACTTCAAATAAAGTGGATATAAGCATGTATAGGCAACCGTACGGCCTTCAACAATGAGAAAAAACCCATACCATGTGTTCTTTCTTTTCTTTCCATTTCTTGGTTTTGCTACTATAGTTTTTATAAAGGTGCATAGCACTGTTCCACTAAACTCTTGTAAGCAGAAAAAAATCAATCTAAATAAAATATAGATCTCTGATTTCGTTATCATCATGAGTACGAGCATGCGAGTTAATATAGATCTGAATTGTAATCAGATTGAAAAAAAAAAAAAAAAACATCGTTGTGGATTTTCGAAAGAGCACATAGCCTTTACAGCAGATACCTCTTGTAAAGTTAATAATCCCGTTTAAATGGTCATATACCACTTTTGAAGCAAACGTTTGTCAAAAACATTATAATTTCACTGTTAAGTTAAAGCAGTATGTTTGTGTTGACTGCGAATTGTAATAGACGACATGAGGTTGGGGGCGTTGTAACAACGAAAACGTACCTCATTTTGAAGGTGGGCAGATCCCCCGTTTTTAGCCAAAATTGTTGAGAGATCATCTTTTATACTCAACAACCCTTTCCCGGACACTGATGTGCATTGTCTTGCTATCTTTTTTTCAAGAGCAATTACTATACTCAGTAAAAAGTAGCTCAAAGACACGATAGAAACGGTTTACATGAATGCAATCTAGTTTTATATTAAATCAAATGTGAAAATCTTAAGGGAACTCAAAAACTTCGAAAGGATGGACAGTCCCTGTACTCATAGTAGCATCCGTTGCTTTATTTACACGAAAGGTTAAGAAGTTAATTTTAAGCTTGAAGGAAGGATGTGCATATCATAGTTATTCATGATGCGACATGAGTATACACAGAAATTGTAATTCTCATAAAAAAAATTAAGAAAATATATAAATAAATAAGAAAAATAAAAGAATAGAAAAGTTATATAAAATGTCAACTTAACAATGAAAGATTAGCATAAGCATACCTATACAGAGTATAAAAATAATTTCTTAAATACATTCATGCTCCCGCAAAATTTTGTGTTGGTCGGAAATTTCTCAGTATATTTCTCGCTCAGAAAGTGATTAAATCTGGGATCAATCGTTTATCAAATAAAGTATTAAACAAAATTATTAAAGTATTAATATTATCAAATTATTCAAATATTTGTTCCATACTGTAACTTATGAGTAGGGGTGTATTTCAATAAAAAAGTCTCCACTGACCATTTTATAAATGATACAGATATTTACAGATACGAACTTATTCATAGACGAGAAAATGTGGATGTAAGATTCACTGAATTTGAAAAATCTGAAGATCAAACAGGATCTTTGAAGAGGTGTCAATAACGTTCAAGTGTGGTTTGACGAAAATTTATTTATCTAGATTCATTTGGTATTTGATCGAGTATGCATGAATGTATGGAGAAGAGGAACTTGCATTGTAAAATAACTTCTAATAAGTGTTGGTAGTTGTTTAAGAACACACATTTTTCGTTTATGTGAACAATTTCAACTTTCCATGCTTATCATCGGAGAAAAGTTTGAAAAAAGATAAAAAGTGAATTTTATTCGTTTCATACGTCTTCATTCAGGAAAAGAGTAAAACTGTTTTATCAGCATTTTTTGCATAATCAGTAGTTAGCTTTCTGTGCATGTTAAATGGTTAATGCATCTGTAAAAAAGTAAACATGATTATTATATTATGAATTTCGCCTGCGTTGCCACCTTGTTAAAGCATTTACAGCAATTTCTTAAAACAAAAGGATTTAGATAAAGGAGCTTCGGAAGACAGCGTTACAAGTACTAATAATAACCAACCCATCGAGTCAACTTTGGATTTTATAAGATTAACGAACATGTACATGTTTGATCTATACATCGTTTGATTCAGCGGGTTATTACAAGACCAATTGCATCCTGAAATAATGTTTACATTTTGTCAAAAGTATCTTTGGGACGTTATCTACCTTTAAGGACAAACAAAGTGTTTCGGTTATTAGTGATACCGGCATGACATAGATTGCTGGACAGAGTGGAAAGTATCTATGACAATTAATAGCACAGATGCGGATAAACAATCGATTTGGACCACAAAAAGTAAAACTTGATACAAGTCTGGCCTCACCTAGTCTTCAACACGGAAACTGAGGGTATATGTTGGGATTATTAGCAAGGCCTTCATAATTTCTTTTTTTTTTTAGAAAAGAAAAAAACAGTATAACCAAATGTAAGTAAAAACAAGTATTATTTTATCTTTACTTAAAAAAATTGTTTTTATTGTTTATAAGTCTCATTCATGTAGTATCTGCAATGTACAGTAAAGAGTAAAAACAACAATTTAGAATTTGCAATAACGACATTATTTCTGACAGACGCATGGTGTGCATGGACTCCTTTTTTCTCATCTTTTTTTCTCTTTTTTTCAGGTGTTTAATTATTTCTAGTAATTTTGTTATATTTTAAACTTATTTACTGTGTTCTTATCTATAGGATATTACTATAACAATAGTTTATATCCATAGGATAGTACTATAACAATAGTTTATATCCATAGGATAGTACTATAACAATAGTTTATATCCATTGGATAGTACTATAACAATAGTTTATATCCATAGGATATTACTATAACAATAGTTTATATCTATAGGATATTACTATAACAATAGTTTATATCCATAGGATATTACTATTACAATAGTTTATATCGGTTCTTTTACTTTTATTTTACACAAGATAAAAGAAAGTAAGGAGGGGCTCATGCACAAAGTTCAAGTGCTTATCCTCCGTTGTCTATAAACAAGTATTTGCTCACCCCATTTTTTTACTTGAACGGAACATAGAAACTAGAAATGTATTTATTTAAATTATTTTTTGCATCCGGTAAATTTAATGAAAATGTATATTTTGTTTTGCGTTTAATTAGCGTCTCTATACAGCCACTGTCCCAGGTTAGGGGGAGGGTAGGGCGCTCACAAACATGTTTAACCCCGCCATATTCTTTATATGCCTGTCCCAAGTCAGGAGCCTGTAGTTCAGTGGTTGTCGTTGGTTCATGTCTTCAAATAAAGTGGATATAAGCATGTATAGGCAACCGTACGGCCTTCAACAATGAGAAAAAACCCATACCGTGTGTTCTTTCTTTTCTTTCCATTTCTTGGTTTTGCTACTATAGTTTTTATAAAGGTGCATAGCACTGTTCCACTAAACTCTTGTAAGCAAAAAAAAATCAATCTAAATAAAATATAGATCTCTGATTTCGTTATCATTATGAGTATGAGCACGCGAGTTAATATAGATCTGAATTGTAATCAGATTGAAAAAAAAAAACATCGTTGTGGATTTTCAAAAGAGCACATAGCCCTTACAGCAGATACCTCTTGTAAAGTTAATAATTCCGTTTAAATGGTCATATACCACTTTTGGAAGCAAACGTTTGTCAAAAAAACATTATAATTTCACTGTTAGGTTAAAGCAGTATGTTTGTGTTGACTGCGAATTGTAATAGACGACATGAGGTTGAGGGCGTTGTAACAACGAAAACGTACCTCATTTTGAAGGTGGGCAGATCCCCCGTTTTTAGCCAAAATTGTTGAGAGATCATCTTTTACACTCAACAACCCTTTCCCGGACACTGATTTGCATTGTCTTGCTATCTTTTTTTCAAGAGCAATTACTATACTCAGTAAAAAGTAGCTCAAAGACATGATAGAAACGGTTTACATGAATGCAATCTAGTTTTATATTAAATCAAATCTGAAAATCTTAAGGGAACTCAAAAACTTCGAAAGGATGGACAGTCCCTGTACTCATAGTAGCATCCGTTGCTTTATTTACATGAAAGGTTAAGAAGTTAATTTTAAGCTTGAAGGAAGGATGTGCATATCATAGTTATTCATGATGCGACATGAGTATACACAGAAATTGTAATTCTCATAAAAAAATTAAGAAAATATATAAATGAATAAGAAAAATAAAAGAATAGAAAAGTTATATAAAATGTCAACTTAACAATGAAAGATTAGCATAAGCATACCTATACAGAGTATAAAAAATAATTTCTTAAATATATTCATGCTCCCGCAAAATTTTTGTGTTGGTCGGAAATTTCTCAGTATATTTCTCGCTCAGAAAGTGATTAAATCTGGGATCAATCATTTATCAAATAAAGTATTAAACAAAATTATTAAAGTATTAATATTATCAAATTATTCAAATATTTGTTCCATACTGTAACTTATGAGTAGGGGTGTATTTCAATAAAAAAAAGTCTCCACTGACCATTTTATAAATGATACAGATATTTACAGATACGAACTTATTCATAGACGAGAAAATGTGGATGTAAGATTCACTGAATTTGAAAAATCTGAAGATCAAACAGGATCTTTGAAGAGGTGTCAATAACGTTCAAGTGTGGTTTGACGAAATTTTATTTTTCTAGATTCATTTGGTATTTGATCGAGTATGAATGTATGGAGAAGAGGAACTTGCATAGTAAAATAACTTCTAATAAGTGTTGGTAGTTGTTTAAGAACACACATTTTTCGTTTATGTGAACAATTTCAACTTTCCATGCTTATCATCGGAGAAAAGTTTGAAAAAAGATAAAAAGTGAATTTTATTCGTTTCATACGTCTTCATTCAGGAAAAGAGTAAAACTGTTTTATCAGCATTTTTTGCATAATCAGTAGTTAGCTTTCTGTGCATGTTAAATGGTTAATGCATCTGTGAAAAAGTAAACATGATTATTATATTATGAATTTCGCCTGCGTTGCCACCTTGTTAAAGCATTTACAGCAATTTCTTAAAACAAAAGGATTTAGATAAAGGAGCTTCGGAAGACAGCGTTACAAGTACTAATAATAACCAACCCATCGAGTCAACTTTGGATTTTATAAGATTAACGAACATGTACATGTTTGATCTATACATCGTTTGATTCAGCGGGTTATTACAAGACCAATTGCATCCTGAAATAATGTTTACATTTTGTCAAAAGTATCTTTGGGACGTTATCTACCTTTAAGGACAAACAAAGTGTTTCGGTTATTAGTGATACCGGCATGACATAGATTGCTGGACAGAGTGGAAAGTATCTATGACAATTAATAGCACAGATGCGGATAAACAATCGATTTGGACCACAAAAAGTAAAACTTGATACAAGTCTGGCCTCACCTAGTCTTCAACACGGAAACTGAGGGTATATGTTGGGATTATTAGCAAGGCCTTCATAATTTCTTTTTTTTTAGAAAAGAAAAAAAAAAACAGTATAACCAAATGTAAGTAAAACAAGTATAATTTTATCTTTACTTAAAAAAATGTTTTTATTGTTTATAAGTCGCATTCATGTAGTATCTGCAATGTACAGTAAAGAGTAAAAACAACGATTTAGAATTTGCAATAACGACACTATTTCTTACAGACGCATGGTGTGCATGGACTCCTTTTTCTCATCTTTTTGCTCTTTTTTCAGGTGTTTGATTATTTCTAGTAATTTTTTTATATTTAAAACTTATTTACTGTATTCTTATCCATAGGATATTACTATTACAATAGTGTATATCCAAAGGATATTACTAAAACAATAGTGTATATCCATAGGATATTACTATAACAATAGTTTATATCCATAGGATATTACTATAACAATAGTTTATATCCATAGGATATTACTATAACAATAGTTTATATCCATAGGATATTACTATTACAATAGTTTATATCCATAGGATATTACTATAACAATAGTTTATATCCATAGGATAGTACTATAACAATAGTTTATATCGGTTCTTTTACTCTTATTTTACACAAGATAACAGAAAATAAGGAGGGGCTCATGTGCTTATCCTCCGCTGTCTATAAACAAGTATTTGCTCACCCTATTTTTTTACTTAAACGGAACATAGAAACTAGAAATGTATTTATTTAGATTATTTTTTGCATCCGGTAAATTTAATGAAAATGTATATTTTGTTTTGCGTTTTATTAGCTCTCTATACAGCCACTGTCCCAGGTTAGGGGGAGGGTAGGGCGCTCACAAACATGTTTAACCCCGCCATATTCTTTATATGACTGTCCCAAGTCAGGAGCCTGTAGTTAAGTGGTTGTCGTTGGTTCATGTCTGTCATATTTGTTTTTCGTAAATCAGTGTTTTGTTATAAATTAGGCCGTTAGTTTTCTCAATTGAATTGTTTCATATTTTTCATGTCGGGGCCTGTTATAGCGGACTTTTCGGTATGGGTTTTTCTCATTGTTGAAGGCCGTACGGTTGCCTATAATTGCTTACACCCACTTTATTTGAACTTTGGTGGAGAGTCGTCTCATTGGCAATCATACCACATCTCCTTATTTTTACATCAATATGATTTAATGTGCAGCATATCTGAGGTAGTTAATGCACACCTTGGCTGTGCAATTCCAAATTATAGCACAATAAGAACAAAAAGATTTTGCCTTTGTCATGTGTTAGTTAAATTAACAGGACTACTATCAGCCCTCAATCTTGGTGCATTTAACAAATTTAAGGTTTACTGAATTTATTTTCGTTTCCGTCCATATAGATTTACTTATTTTATTCATGATGATGGATATTTTATCCTTTCTTTATCGGAGACACCCAGTCTGAGGGGCGTTAAGAATTGAACTAAGTAGATGCTCAAACCACTTTCATAAAGATTTATTACAGCTTGTTTCGTAAAAATCTTACAACAAAAATTTTTCCTAAGATGAATAATATTGTTCGTGACTTACGAATGACTTTTGCAGTAAGTTTTTTTTTATGAAAATGGCCACTTGGCAATGGCGAAATCAATATTGCGACGCCACTTCGAATGTCACACACCGGCAGAAAGCCCATTGTGTTTTTATGTCGGGCTTCCTCATGCAAGCTTTGCTCGTAAAACATGTTTAGGTTATCTTTTCGTGTCGGGGCCTATTTATAGCCGACTATACTGTATGGGTTTTTCTCATTGTTGAAGGCCGTACGGTTGCCTATAATTGCTTACATCCACTTCATTTGAATGTTGGTGGATACTTGTCTCATTGGCAATCATACCTCATCTCCTTATTTTTATATTAAGCACTTGCTTTGAAAATAAAGCTGCTCAAGGATAACGACCAACCTTGGACCAGCTGCCCAAAAACAAACAATGTAACATTTTTGTGTGTGACAAAGTTGTTTACAATTTAAAGATTAACACAGTTGCGTTAACAAAATGAGATGACTAATTTCAAGGTCAATGTGATTTCCATAAAATTAATTTATTACATTCAAACAAAACTACACATACACAAAAATAATGGCAACACAAAATTATTAATTTCAAAACTACCTTATAGCTGACTGGAAGGATGCTTAAAATAGTTAACTGCAAATGATATTGATAATGTGCTAGGTAACACATATTGATTAACAATACATGTGTATTATATTAGATTTAGTACATGTACTAATTGATAAATATAAATAATTTAGTCACAAATGTTATATATGCTTTTTTAAAATTTTAATTCATTTCTATGTTTCGGAGTTTAGTGTAACGTCCATTTTTGTTTAGGGACCAGCTGAAGCCCGCCTCCGGATGCGGGATTTTCTCGCTGTATTGAAGACCCATTGATGGCCTTGGCCTGTTTTCAGCTCTTTGGTCGGGTTGTTGTCTCTTTGACACATTCCCCATTTCCATTCTCAATTTTATACAATGAAGGGATATCAATTATAAACTTTTAAAGTAAACTACCTCCAGTAAGCCAACAATCTCTCAGATATAGTCTCTCTTTTTGTCATAGATAATGTTTGGCATTATCACTTGTATCTTGGGTTTAACAGACACATGATTGGTTGATGTTCACTTTATGTCCAGTTGCAAATATTTCAAACATAAGAGGACGAGAAAAAACAATAGATTCAAGGAATTTAATCGGATTTAACATCTCAATTCGACCGGATATAGATATGTTCCTGTGTATTTATAATACATCCCGCAGAGCCAAACGGACACTCTCTTTTTAGCGTAGATTTTACTGTCAAATACTTGTAAGGAAGTCCTATTTCAAGACTGTATTTTTTGCAACACTTTGGGGAGGGTTGTGCATTTGTGATATCTAACGGTTAGCGCTTTTCATTAGTTTAACTTGATTTATTGAACCAAAATTTAGTTGATGTGCAAGAGCTAAATTATGGGGACTAATCCATAAACTTTTTTTTAAAGTTGAGTATAAATTTGAAACGTTTTGTAAGATGTTTAAATATTTGTTAAGAAGCAGAACTAAGTAAAAACATTACATGCGCGAGTTTCTGCGTGCGCAAACTACTAGTAAAAAAATTAAGATACGGATTTTCGGGCGCACAATGCGTGTTTGAGGAATGAATTTAATCAGTACAAATATAAGATTGATTGCTGGTGTTTAACGCCACTTTCAGCACTATAGGTTATATCGTGCTGGCCAGATTTTATTGGACGAGAAAACCTGAGTGCATGGATAGAACCACAGACCTTCGAATAAAAAAATGGCAATCTTAGTCAATAAAATTTGATATCGAACGCACCTACCACGTGCGGGGTTCAAACTCACAACTTCAGTGTTGACAGGCTAGTGATACAGTAGAAGAGCAACTTTGACCACTCAGCTAAAATGTAAGAAGATGTGTTATGATGCCAATTAGATAATTAACGATCCACCAATTTGAAAGATCACTGACAACGATGAACGAACGTCAACAAGTATGATCGATACCAAGTTTGAAATATGTAAAATAAAAAAATAGTTTGAGAGCATAAACCTAAAAGGACCTAAACAGAACACCCAACAATGCCTGAAGCCGTTGGAACCTACATTGCCTGAGCCCATTGGAATCTACATTACCTAAGTTCCTTGGAACCTATATTGCCTGAGGCCATTGGAACCTACATTGCCTGAAGCCATTGGAACCTAGATTGCATGAGTCCGTTTGAACCGACATTGCCTGAAGTCGTTGAAACCTACATTGCCTGAGGCCGTTGGAAACTACATTGCTTGAGGCCGTTGGAAACTGCATTGCCTAAGGCTGTAGGAAACTACATTGCCTGAGGCCGTTTGAACCTACATTGTCTGAGGCCGTTATAACCTACATTGCCTGAGGCTGTTGGAACCTACATTGCCTCAGGCCGTTGGAACCTATATTGCCTGAGCCCGTTTGAACCTACATTGCCTGAGGCTATTGGAACCTACATTGTCTGAGGCCATTGGAACCTAAATTGCCTGAGCCTATTTGAACCTACATTGCCTGAGGCCGTTGAAAACTACATTGCCTGAGGCCGTTTGGACCAACAGTGCCTCGATTAGCAAGTTGGAACCTACATTACTTGAGGCGGTTATAACCTAAGTTTACAACGACACAGTTTATGGGGTGGAAAACTACAGATATAATGTATCATTTAAATTATACCAGAATAGGAGTAAGAACCATGGGCGGATGGTATCCTCTGGAATTAACAGTCTAACTACAGCGATACCTATCAAAGCTAGTGGAGGCGGTATGATTTTAGAAATTTGGAAAGGAATATCCAGGCCTGAAATAAAGAACTGAAAAAAATCACCTTGTCCAGGATAGTATGAAAATAAATAATCTTCCTAATAAGGTGCGCTAAATAATTGTGTACAAAGGTGAAAATAAATTTTGCATGGCTTTGCCGCGCTAAATATATATAATTTAAGCCATTCTAACGACAGGTGAAAATGAATATTCCATAGAAAAAATACTTCCTTCCTCTTCCCCTCCCCTCCAAGACAATAAAATGGTCGTCCCATTGGATACAGCATTCTAAAATTGTATTAAGATATTTAGTGTGAGTTCGTCGTGTTCAGATGATTATAGAAACAAGTGTGATTTATACAGAACAAGTGTGATTTATACAGAACAAGTGTGATTTAAACAGAACAAGTGTGATTTATACAGAACAAGTGTGATTTATACAGAACAAGTGTGATTTAAACAGAACAAGTGTGATTTATACAGAACAAGTGTGATTTAAACAGAACAAGTGTGATTTATACAGAACAAGTAATGTAAATTCAGAAATGTCTGCGTTCATTCATTATTGCGATTTTTGAACGATATGCAAACATGCGAAGTTTTTATATTGTGATTTCTGGAAATGTTGCATACCAATAATTTAATTTTGGATGTAACACATGTTCTGATTGACTGAAAGACATAATTATGTCATGTGACCGTGACGTCATCAACTTTTTTTCATAATTCAATCCTTAAAAATGGAATTTAGAATTAAATTATAAGGAATGACTATAAAAATTTTTCTGTCTATTCGAAATAAGCACAAAAAATGTGGTGCACACTTTTAAATAACTCGATATGCGGGTTATTCAGTGTGCACCACATTTTAATGTTATTTATTCATAGACAGAAAAAAAAAATATTACAGTCATTCCTTAAATAATGATATGAAACGGTTCTAAATTCGAGATTTTATAGTTACGAAACCTATCCTGTCGCATGTTTCGCTATAATGAAATACCCCCAAAAATTTCTAAAACAACAGCAGTGTAACTGAAGCATCCAAATGCCCATATCTTTAAATAGAGCAATAAACGGAACCAACGAGACCGGTTAAAATTGAAGGATTTTCATGTTTTAATGTAAATGTTTCAATCTCTCATTTTTCTAATAAACATTAAATTGGTCATGCTATAAAAAAAATCATAGGCATGAAATATTTGCCACTGGTAGTCAAACACCTACAATCCACAAATTATTGGCAATCATACCACATCTTCTTATTTTGATAAATCACAATTACGTATTAGATTTTGCTACATGTGCGTGTGACGCAGATTTCTTTATTTCACTGTAAACGCTAAAGGCTACAACCGTTGGGCCTAATATTTACAAACCTAAATATAACTGATGAATTTAAGCTAAGAAAGAGAGAGAAACAAAGAGCGTAAGAAAGAGGGTGGTTGGATGTGGGTGTATTTTTTTCTTTTTGAGGGGAGGGGGGGGGGGTGGGGGTAGGCGGACTTTGGAAACATTTAAGAAAAAAAATGCAATGTAAAGCCTAAAATGTTAGATTCACAGCTTTGTTTTTAGAATCCTCGACTATCACCCTACCCCCACCCCCTTCCATGAAAAGGTCCTGAGTCCGCCCCTTTAGGCACCACATCATCTCCATCTCATCATTACCATACACAACAGCAACATCATCATCTGGCATGTGAACAATTCTGGGTCCATGTTATGAAATCGTTTATTTACATATATTTCTCACCTGAGACCTTTTATCTAAGCATTAGCTACTGACCATCTTGTTAAAACTGTCCCTCATATTTCTCTATTTATCAAATTCCTTTAATCCTTTGTATATTCAATTTAAAATTCTTTCTTTTCTCTTTATGTGGTCTATATTAAGTGGTAAGAATAATGACCCACATTATAGGAGTCTATTTATCTGTTTGTTTTGACAAATTATACAATTTATTTAAGGATAACTTTTACCTGCTTAAAGCCATATGGTGTGGGAGTCTTGTTAAGAAATACCATTGTAACCCGTATGTGGATAGCTAACCTTTGGAACCTTACCATATCCGCCTCGATGATGCTTTGGCTAAGCGTCATGATTTTCTTATATAATTTTTAATATTAGAATAAAATTGAATAGATCAAAGTAGTTAAATTAATGCAACCCCCCCCTAAAAAAGGAATTAAGAAATTAAGAAATTAAAATAATAATAAAGAAATAAAAAAATAAAGAAATAAAGAAATTACAGAAAAAAATAATAATGGATAAAAGATAAGTAAATAAATACAGAAATAAAGAAATCATAGCATTGCACCTTAATTTGTTTATTCCCTAGGCTTTTGTTCATAGAGAAATATTTATAAAGTGTTCCCCATTTATATTTTCATACTATTCATTGAATATTAGTTTCTGCGTTGAAATACCCCCCACCCTTTTCCAAAAAAGGAAATCTTTTCAAACTAGAGACAACTTGATTAAAAGAGGAAAGTTTTGAAGTAACGAGTTGTATGGGATGGTAAACACTGACACAATATACAATTCATGCCTTAGAATAAAAGACGACGTGGGGAAAACGCCAATAAAACAGCAGCCCAACAATGCAAAATGGAAACACAAACTGCAAAGGGCACATAAGGCCTTCAATCATCAAACTGTATATGCAAATCATAAAGACAAAAACCACAGCTTAATCTTTAAAATCAACATTTTTATAAATAGCTAATTAGATAACAAGTAAAAACAAAAGATATCGAATAGATTTTTAAATGTGAAATATTTCGTGCTTTGTTGTTTCAGCTAAACAATATTTCAGGTAAATTAACTAGTACACATTTTGTTTAGGGGCCAGCTGAAGCCCGCCTCCGGGTGCGGGAATTTCTCGCTGTGTTGCAGACCCATTGGTGGCCTTCGGTTGTTTTCTGCTTTTTGGTCGGGTTGTTGTCTCTTTGACACATTCCCCATTTCCATTCTCAATTTTATTCTTTTATAATAATAAGAAGATATGGTTTGGTTGCCAATGAGACAACTCTCCACCAGAGACCAAATGATATGGAAGTTAACAACTATAGGTCACCGTACGGCCTTGGTTTGTATTAAAGTTCTTACCAAAATGATGAGCTACATCTTTTAAACATTATAGCAAAATCAGGAAGGTCCGAAAAAATTTTCAAATTTCTTTTCTCTTCATCAAAATTATTGATATTCATATCGGTTGTGTCACCTTTGAATTGATGTGACTGATTGATAGAGGTTTACTTCAGGTCCAGTGGCATATATTTCATGACGAAAACAAATGAACATGAGGTCTGAAAAGTAGGCTCTGCAAGTGATTAAATGCAGAAAATTTCGACTGTGTTGCATAGGAGTATTATTCAATCAGCTAACAGAGTATCTACGGGTTCCTCAGTTGTTGCAAGAATCTTTTAATGGACACAGCTCGTGGCAATCTCTTTATACCACTGTTTAGTGTTACATTGTATCTATATTTGAATATAAAAATAAGAAGATGTGGTATGATTGCCAATGAGACAACTCAACCGAAGAGACCAAATGCCACAGACATTCACAAATATAGCAACTTCAACAATGAGCAAACCCCATACCGCATAGTCACTCAGCTATAAAAGGCCCCGAAATGACAAATGTAAATCAATTTAAAACGAGAAAACTAACGGCCTAATGTATGTACAAAATAATGAACGAAAAACAAATATGTTACATAGTACGAAAAAAAAGTTGGATAGTACGAATAAAAGTTGGATAGTACGAATAAAAGTCTTGTTTTCTAATTGTTAAACACGTTGCCGTAAATAAACTACACTAAGCGGTAAACTGATTAGTAGACTTTAACATGTGACCAACCTTCGGAAGTGTATTAGGGACATATAAAACTATAATAGAACCGTTATTTCAAATTAAAAAATAAAATGCAAGTGCAGGAAGAAAATGATCAGATTTTGAATGTAAAAAATAAAAGACTTTAAAAAAACAAAATTTCAATGCTATTTTTAATTTCACTATAATGTTCTTTAATAATACGCTTCCGTACCAACATTGTATTTTTGTATATGTTTTCTTTTAAATTAGAATACAATTTCTTGTTTTTGTAATGTTATGACATTGTATCACCTCTCTCCTTGTTTCCATCCTAATAAAGAATTTTCTGACAAGAAAGTAAACTTCAGATGGTTGTAAATGATATTTATATTTGTGGTTTATCTTATTTCCATCACTTATACGTAATCGCTGACATTTTGTGTCATTTCTGTTTTTCCAATAATAGCATATAAGGATGTAAGTATTCTGTAAATCTCAACGTTACTAAGTTATACCTATCTACGTTTAATATATAAACTAGGTTTGTGAGGAACAATAATAATTGTTTCTCTTTTTGGGGCTGGAGAACATGGCAAATCATGTAAAATAAATAAATTCCTAGATATATACATAAAAAAACCAATTGATTATACTATGAAACAATTTATGACATGAGGATTATAATTATTTATACTAAAATAATAACATCGTCGAAGACCGTGAGGTCATAACTTTTCTAAAGAAAGGACCGAAATACCGTCCTCCATCTATAATAGATTGGAAACAGTGTCGTCAGGTCATTAAAGACGCTCTGTCTGCCTACTGTAAAATTGGTGCAAACGTGAAAAATCGGATAAAAATCTTTAGACAGTTATTTGAATAAAATTATGAATACTGTTAATATTCGAATATCTCATTTAGAAAACAATTCTGAAATTAATAATAGGATCCATGATATTCCCATTTCAAGAATAAAAATAAACTCAAGGTACTCGCAGAGCGGTTTGTGTTCGTACCGGCAGACAAGGCAGCCAATAATGGGTGGTGTGACGCATATACTACACGGAAGTTCTTCAAAACGAAATTATCAATTCCTCTACATTCAGGTCCGTTCGCACCATAGAGTCAAATCGTTAACAAGCATACCACTGCCACTACCCAACTTAAAGCATCTTCCGAACATTTGAAAGTCCCTACCATGTACTGGTTACCGAAATTACACAAAAACCATTTAAATTCCGTTTCATCTCCGCATCGAGTAAGTGTTCTACTACTAATCTATCAGTTCTTCTAACTACCTCCTTACTACTATCAAAGAACTGGTTATTAACTTTTGTAATAAAGCTTATGAAAATAATGGTATTAATTATTTTTGGAGTGTTAAAAATTCTTTAGAGGTTTTAGATAAAATACATGCTTTTGATGGTCCTTATAATTCTGTTGACAGTTATGATTTTTCTACTCTGTACACTACACTTCCACACAATCTTATAAAGAAAAAGTTTTTGTATTTGATAAAATGGTCTTTCGAAAATTTCATTGTAATTTTATTTGCTGTAACTCGTTTAAAGCCTTTTTCTGTAACGAAAAAGGAAAGTATGCTAGATACACTTACTGGAAATGTGAGGATATGATTGAAGCTTTAAATTTTCTGCTAGATAACATTTATGTACGTTTCGGCGATAAAGTGTATCGTCAGGTAGTAGGTATTCCTATGGGCACTAACTGTGCCCTTTAATAGCAGATTTATTTCTATATTGCTATGAATCTCAGTTTATGACCAAACTCAGTAAAGACCCATCATTGTTATATTTAGTTGATACATTCAACAATACCTACCGTTATCTGGATGATATTTTTCGTTAAATAATCCAGAGTTCTCTAAATATACTTCGAAATTTACCCAAAAGAACTTACTTTAACTAAATCTAACATAAACAGCAGCAGTTGCCCTTTTCTAGATTTAGACATTTCAATTTCTAACGGAAACTACATACTAAAATTTACGACAAAAGAGACGATTTTCATTTCCTATTGTTAATTTTCCATTTTTAGACGGCGATGTGCCTTTGGCTCCATCATACGGTGTTTATATATCCCAACTCGTTCGGTATGCCCGTGTGTGTTCTGATGTCATAGATTTTAACGAACGTAATCAATGCATCACTGGGAAATTATTGTGTCAGGGATTTCGATACCATAAATTACTTAAAACTTTTACTAAATTCTTTCATAGATACAAAGATTTGATTAGTAAATTTGGCTGTACCTGTAGACAACTTATTAAAATGGTATTTCACATCCTAAATTTTACGGTAATATTGTACTTAAAGCGAGGAAATCACTATGTGATCCGTGTAAACTCATCGAACCTTTAAACAAACTTATAAGTAAGGGTTATCGTACCAATATTGTAATTAGATCTCTGAATATAGTTTACATTGACACTAATATCGATTTTGTCATTAGCAAATTAAAACATAACTAAGTTGTATCTTCTTTTGAGGCGGGATGTTTAGAGACACACACACGTTAATTTTATCTCTTAGAAGTAGCTCCTCACTATCCTACTACCTGTCGATACATTTATTTTGGCATTGCACAAGTCATGTCTTCTCTGACTGTTCATGACGTTAAAATACTAAATCCCTGGGATGTGTTTTAGTTGATTTTAGTCTCTGATGCATGATTTTTATCATTAATTGTTTTTGGCTTTTAACTAGCTGTCAGTAACTGCGAGTACTCTCAAATCGTACTTTCTTTTAATTCGACCTGTTGATACTATTTTTAATACTTTTTTGTTATTTTATATTAATATGGATCTTGTCTGTATACCAGCTTTGATTATTTGGAATATCTACTAATTTTCACTTCTTCGTACTACATTTGTATTAACATCAAGATTATTCTCCTTTAATCTGTACAGGAAGTTTTATTGTTGATATTTACCCTTATGTATCTAGTGTTAAATTAGGTATTTATATGACAGACCTTTCTTGGTATTCCTAATTATTGGAAGATTTTATATAGACAGAAAAAGTATACCTAAAACGACAAAGTTATTTTTCATTTACCTGTATATATTATGAAAACCGGTTTTTCAAAAGTGATTATTTTCTAAGGGTTTAATATTTCGCGGTAGTGTTTTGCCATGGCTTTATTTGGACTTGTTTGTTTGCTTTTGGCCTTGAATGTTTGTCCCTAATATTTTATTAACTATGTATTTACTTTCAGGTATCACAGATCGAATTTATTCGTTCATAGTGTGTTAATTTACGTTTTGATTGAGTTAAGCCTTCCAATTGATGTTTTATCGTGTGTTTTTATGTTGTGATGTTATACTATTGTTTCAGAAAAAGGGAGAAGGTTTGGTACCATTAAAACGTTTAATCCCGCTGCAAATGTTTGCACCTGTCCTAAGTCAGGAATCTGATGTACAGTAGTTGTCGTTTGTTTATGTAATTTATACGTGTTTCTCGTTTCTCGTTTTTATATATACTAGACCGTTGGTTTTACCGTTTGAATGGTTTTACACTAGTACTTTGGGGCCCTTTATAGCTTGTTGTTCGGTGTGAGCCAAGGCTCCGTGTTGAAGGCCGTACATTGACCTATAATGGTTTACTTTTATAAATTGTTATTTGGATGGAGAGTTGTCTCATTGGCACTCACACCACATCTTCCTATATCTATATGATGATAATAATAATAATAATAATAATAATAATAATAATCATGATGATAATAATAATAATAATAATAATAATAATAATAATTATGATGATAATAATAATGATCATGATAATAAAATTATTGTTAATACTTAACTATAATAAATAAATCAATAAACACCATTCATTTGCCAATCTTATCAAGCAATATGCAAACTAAATATTTTAGTATCGAACATTCTCTCACATCTCTACCCCCCTCTTCCCTTCTTCCCCCACACACAGTGACAGAGACAGATATATGCACACAAGAAGCATTGCTTTATCATTCCCATTTTGCCTAAGACCACAATGACTTCGACAAGCTTTGTTATAGACTCTCCCAAATGCTTGTACTAGAAGTTACGTAATGTTTGCTCCAGTTATCTTTCCTTTATTAATATTCAAAATAATAAATTAATTGTGAAATAAAGAGATGTGGTATGATTGCCAATATATACAACAATATGTATACAACAGATGGGATTTGAAGCAATTATACCATACGGCTAGAACTTCTGGTCTGATATGCATAAAACTCTTAAGTTAAGATATCCAATCGTAGTACTAATTTATCGTAAAACATGTAGAAAAATCCGTCCGTTCGGAACAAATATTAACCTGATAATAGTTTAACGATGTTTTTCTAAAATAGTTACAACTACAAAGATTTGGTTCATGTCTGTCATATTTGTTTTTTTTTTTTATATATACTGTTTTGTTATAAACTAGGCTGTTAGTTTTCTCGCTTGAATTGTTTAATATTTTTCATCGTGTCAGGGCCTTTTATAGCCGACTATACGGTATGATATTTTTCTCATTGTCAGAGGGCGTACGGTGGTCTATAATCACCTTATTTCAAATCTGGTGGATAGTTGTCGTATTGGCAACCATACCACATCTCCTTGTTTTATATACAACCATAGAGGGTACATTAAGATGTATGTTAGTTAGCTTTGCATGACAATTTATTTATGAATATGACAAATAATTAATTATAGATAATAAAGAATTCTGGATTTAAGGACTTTTAAATTGTATTTTCATACAATTTACCCATGGGGGCATATAATAAGGAAATCGTGTAAGTTATTAATTTATTTTTGTAATATATAATCATTTCCATCATTGGATTTCTACGAGTCAGAAAAATTCCAAATTCTTAGTAAAATTGCTTTTCGGGGATAAAGAAGTATTCAATATTTAATATGTAAACTCAAAGAGATTGTGAATATTCGTAAATTAAGGATGTTTGCTACTCTGTTTCAAAATAACAAGCTTTTTAAAGACTGCTATAAATTGATAGTATATAAATAAAGGAACTAAAAAAGCAGAAGAAAATGAAAAAAATGAAGGATCCGTGTGCTTGTTTTCGAGATATATATAAGCCATTGAAAATTTGGCGGGAAATAAATGTCTCTAGATTTTTCATACATTTAACATTGGCACCTTTTTTCTTTCAAAAAACGACGAAAAAATAACAAGGATTTTATAATATTTTCTAAGATGTCATTTCAAACTATATGTATTCAAATTATGGAAATAAAAGTAGGAGTTAGTGGAATCCGAACATCTGGCAAACAATTCAAAAACAAGAGGAGCGAACATCCTTAAGCATCAACTAATCGACAGCCTCGTTTCGTGGTAGCGTGTTCGCCTTGAGTGTGGGAATTCGTGGGTTCGAACCCCGACCGGGTCAAACCAAAGACTTTAAAATTTGTATTTGCTGCTTCTCCGCTAAGTACGCGGTATGAAGGAGAAATAGCAAAGACTGGTCGACTCCGAGTCAGAATAATGTGTCCAGTTAGTGTGACCTGTCTGCCTGCATGTGGACTGTTACCCTGTGAAATGAAAAATATCGGTATAGTAAAAACTACATAAACATGTTATCGTCCTGAATATGCATTTAATTAGCCGCTGGCATCTCCATCAACCCAACGAAAAGAATAATAATCCAGTTAAAAGATAAACATAATGAAGGTCTATACACAATAAGGCGTCTCGAATCTTAAATCATAAAATCATATTAAACAAAGACTGTCATGATCAACGACTTTCAAAAATTCTAAAATCGCTAAATGACCAAAAAAAAAAAAAAAAACAGTTTGACTTTACAAGACACCCGACTTGGGCCATGGGGTTTTGTATAATTCGTCATTTCCCGAATCCTGTATTTTTTTTAATGGAACGACATTTAATTATGCCTTTTCCTGTGGAAGCAATTGTTTGTAGATTGAAAAGTGCTGCCCCTGGCTTTATATCGATCAGATTTGTAAACTGAGACAGATTTATCAGTCTGCACTTGTTTGCTGCATGAAAAAGAAACACTAAAGGTTCATTAAAGGCTACCATTTAAATATCCGTCTGGACAAGTGTACTACGAAATTCCAACTTTGTTTATCAAAGTTTGACACCAAACTTTGTAATTTAATAACTGTCCGTCTTCAGTCGCCAATAATCAAAGTTATTAATCCGCAATCAGAATGTCTTTTGTTGTATGTTCGTGATAACCGAATCACACAAATTCTAAATTAACATTCCGCAGGTGCTGAGTAAGGGAAAGATTTTAAGGCGAGGATACAGAAGTGTTTCAGTTGTTACAAACCTGACACAAACTTGAGAGTTTGATGTAAACTGATAAAAGTGAAACCCGAGTTAATTATTTTCTTGATAAGAAGAAGTTACGTTTGAAAATTTGGATTAACAGACTACATTTTGTTAGTTACATGTATAAAAACATTATAAAGATAAAATTCTTCATTAGTTTTGTTGTGAAACTTCAAAGTTAATCAAACAAAGCTGTTTGCATTATTTCAGAATGGTATGAATCGTTTAAAAGGGTTGATAACATTTTGTACTCTGAAGTCGTTCTTGTTTTTATTGTATTTTGATATGAAAACTAAATAAATGAAAACATAAATGAATAAATAAATAAATAAATAAATAAATAAATAAATAAATAAATAAATAAATAAATAGAAATGAATAAATAAATAAATAAATAAATAAATAAATAAATAAATAAATATTTTTTAGATAGCTTGATACGATTATTTTCATCTTATGTTCATAAAAAACCCAGTAGCATACCCAACATCATATCGATCTTTAAAATTGAGAATGGAAATGGGGAATGTGTCAAAGAGACAACAACCCGACCACAGAACAGACAACAACAGAAGGTCACCAATAGGTCTTCAATGCAGCGAGAAATTCCGCACCCGGAGGCGTCCTTAAGCTGGCCCCTAAACAAATATATATACTAGTTCAGTGATAATGGACGTCATACTAAACTCCAAATTATACACAAGAAACTAAAAGTAAAAATAATAAAAGACTAACAAAGGCCAGAGGCTCCTGACTTGGGACAGGCGCAAAATGCGGCGGGTTAAACATGTTTATGAGATCTCAACCTCCCTATACCTCTAGCCAATGTAGAAAAGTAAACGCATAACAATACGCACATTAAAAGTCAGTTAAAGAGAAGTCCGAGTCCGATGTCAGAAGATGTAACAAAAGAAAATAAACAAAATGACAATAATACATAAATAACAACAGACTACTAGCAGTTAACTGACATGCCAGCTCCAGACCTCAATTAAACTATTGAAAGATTATGTCTTCATCATATGAATATCAAGCACAATCCCTCCCGTTAGGGGTTTAGTATCATACCATCATAAAATATATGAGAAGAGCATAACCCGTGTCATGCCAACAACTGGTCTTTAAATAAATGTGTTTAGTTCCGATGCAAAGACCCTATAAGTGAATCAATATTAAAGCCAAAATATGCAATCTTTAATGACCTGACAACAGTATCGTAACTATATCCCTTCTTAATAAGTCTATTTAAAGGTTTTGTTAGCTTCTGAGGTGAATACTGACATTTTGTGCTTTATAAAGAATATTACCATAAAAGATTGGATGTGAAATACCTGAACGTATAAGAAGTCTGCATGTTGAGCTATATTTACGAATGATGTCCTTGTACCGATGATAAAATTTAGTAAATGTTTTGACTAGTTTGTGATATCGAAAACCCTGGTGTAATAATTTTCAGTAATACATAAATTTCTTTCGTTAAAATCTGAAACGTTGTTACATACACGAGCGAATCGTACAAGTTGAGATATATAAACACCGTAAGATGGTGACAAGGAGCGTCACCATCTAAAATGGATAATTAACGATAGGAAATGAAAAATCATCTCTTTTATCATAAATTTTGTATTAAGCTTTCCGTTAATGATATAGATATCAAGATCGAGGAAAGGGCAGTGGTCATTGTTAGTATTAGCTTTATTTAAAGTAAGTTCAACAGGATAAATTTCTTTAGTATACATACTGAAGTCGTCATTATTGAGAGCCAATATATCATCCAAATATCTAAAAGTATTATTAAATTTTTGTATCAGATGTTGTTTCGATGGGTCTTTGCTGATTTTAGTCATAAATTGTAACTCATAGCAATACAAAAACAGGTCCGCAATAAGTTTACCTGCTGGATTTGTTAAGTATTAATGTCTCGTCCTGAATACAAATATCATGTATATTTTTTGGGGACATATTGGCCACTGGACGATAAGCTAACAACAAGCAATTAATCGATCTGAAAAAAAATGAAACTATTTTGTTTACTCCTATTATCGATACTGCTGATTTCATATGATAAATAGATACTGTTATTAATAATTATTCGTGGACATATAAAACAATATACATGTAAATAATGATACTGGCTGCATATACTTAATAAATTGATCACAAAAAGTAAAGTGCTGATTGGCTTGTGTCCTTATAAATTATGAAATTGTCCATTAATGAATATAGAAATTATTAAGAAAGCTAAGTTCCAACTCTTGGGAAAGTATGTAACTTTTTGAAAATTGATTTGTTATAAGAATCCTACAAAACAGACCAAAATTCATCTTTTATTTCGTATTTGAATGTTCCAAAATCACTCAAAGGCTTATACATGTACATGTATACGTACACTTGCATTAGGTCGATTTTTATCCGAAGCTTTACAAATGTTATACTAGGATTTCTGATGAAAAAATATCCTACATGCACATTGTGTTTAACTGATTCATCATGTTCCAGTTTTATTTCAAACAAGGTAATATTTCTGTTTCTATGCCAGATATTGAAATGCTTCCTCGTCCTTTTACTCTGATTCCGGAAATGGCAGATCACTTGTTGGTTGCACGAGAATGATAGGTTTCAGACATGATTTGCTTTTTATCAAATATTTGTTTAGTATTTCTTTTTTCATCGTTTGAAGAACATTGTTGATTTCAAATAAAGCATCTGATTTGTCCATTCAGGTAGGCCATACACGATCTTATGTGTAGCAATTATGAATAATTACATTACATGTATGTTTCATTTTAAGAATTGAATGCTTCTTTTTGTAATTTTATTGGGGTGTAAAAGTGTTGACCGAAGCACATTTTGTATAAAGCGCGGAAGCGCTTCATTCTAGAAATGTGCGCACGATCAACACTTTTACAACCCTATCAAATTACTAAAAGAAGCATTCATTTTTTTATAATTACATTTTTATGCTAAGACCATGAAAAAAAGTTTTATCAAGTTTTTCTTTTATTTACCTGTGCACTTTTTGTGGAAGCACGTTTCATCACGAATGTATCATTTCAATTCTTATAATTACATTTTTATGCTAGGGTCATGAAAATCGATTTCTATCATTTATTTCTTTAATTAACCTGTGCACTTTATTGTGATGGCACGTGTCATCATAAATGTTACACTTCATTGGGATATGAAGGATAATTTTAGTATGACGCGCAAGCGTTGTTATCCAATCAAAATAACGGATTCTTCTGAAACATACATGTAATGTAATTATTAGAATATGGAATTTTTATTTGCTGACATTAATCGTGAGGCACTCCAATGTAAATTTTTTACGTATAAAATTCAACAGCTATGACTGCACGGGCTATCCGTGACAATGTGTATACAATGCCTAGAAAAAAAAACCCAAAAGCTTGATAAAATAACTCTTAATTTCATGGTCGTAGCATAGAAATGTAATTATAAGAATTGAATGCTACTTTTTATTATGTCACAGAGTTGTAAAAGCGTTGATCGTGCGCAAATTTTTAAAATGAAGCGCGGAATACAAAATCTGCTTCGGTCAACGCTTTTACACCCCAATAGAATTAAATGATTATTGTCATATAAACTTTAAACAATAAGTTTATGACAAATACAAAATAAGTACACAATATAACTGAAATTCGCATATATATACACAATCATTTAATTACAGTAAATAGTTCCCTGTCCTCAGATCTAATCACTTTTTAATGTAGGACCCTAATTTATTAACTTGTGATGGTGTTGATGGATT
>CM029608.1:1290861-1334491 GCA_017311375.1 Mytilus coruscus
AACGAGCGATGTACATGTTCGGATGACATCATAAGGAGACTGACGTAAGATAGAAATGGGCATGGCTGACATAATCAATAACACTTAAATATAGTCGTGTTCTAAAATTTAACCTAATATGATTTTCCCTCACCTATTTTGATCCAATATTTCTGTAGATAAAATACGCTATTTCATGTCGCCAGTCATATTTGATCATAGCTTAGAAGGTATTTTACTAAATAAATACTATTAATGTTAATAAAGTTTGTAGAACGTTATTAAGTTGTATCAAAAAGATTAATATCAAAACAATTTTGATATTCAATAAGTCTCTATGTCCTTCTGACATTTTGGTTTAAACAATATTTTATTCAATAATTTATGTCAACTTGTCCAGTATAGACCGGGATATGTGCATTTTGACACATGATATGGACAATTGGCAAATGTCCACCATTTTCTACATAAAGAAATGCCTGTACCAAGTCAGGAATATGACAGTTGTTTTCCAATCGTTTGATGTGTTTGCGCTTTTGATTTTGCCATTTGATAAGGGACGTTCCGTTTTGAATTTTGAGTTTTGAGCTTGGTATTTTTGTTATTTTACTATTTTTATGTTGAGAACTTTGTCTTGCATGGTTTCGAAATGTGTGTTGTTGATTCTTGGTGCTATGTTGTTGCATTACTGACTTACTGTCGTATCGTCAACAACCATTTTTACCCATACACACATATGGAAATAAATATCATTTTGATAATCCCTTAATTTCTTCCGTAGTTTACTTATAAAAAGTGCAAAATTAAAGATGAATATCAAAACAATGTTGATAAGTTTTTATGTCATTCTGGTAAATTTTGGTTTATTATATTTTCGCGTTATACTAATTTGTCTGGTGACAAAATGCTTTGATAAATAAAGAAAACAGTCAATCCTGTAACAGAAAAAATATAGCAATAAAGGCTATTTTGAAGTGATTAGTCACTGTGAACTCAACCGACTCACAAATTACTGATTGATTCTGCCTTTCACTCCGGCCTTAAGGAAGCAACCATTTAACTTCAAGGGGGTTATGGGGTATGGTTTTTGTCTGAGTCAGAAAAAAATTTCGCGAACATTTTTTTTTTAGTTTTTCGACGCTATCAATCCAATTATTTTTTTCAAAATTTAACACTATAAGGTATAGGAAAAATCTGGATTCAGAATATTTTTTTTTTTGTCATCTGCTTGACCACAATAGTATTTTTCATCAAATTGGGGATCAGAATATTTTTAAAGAAAAACCATAACCCCTCCCTCCCCCTCCCCCTTTTGAAGTTAAATGGTCGTTCCCTAACCTAACATAAAATCATTCGAATGTTATATTAGGTTTGCGAGTGATAGTCAGAGTTTGCATTTAAAAAGAAACTCAGAAAAAGTAACCTTTGTTAAGAAACCTTTAAATACAAATAAAATGCACTAAAATAATGCTAAGATACAAGAATCGCATCAGCACTTACAGCACGTTGTGTGCCACTAGTAGACCAGTATCTGCTTACCCTTCCGGGGTACATGAGATCACCTCCGTTCTGGTTGCTCAGTCTTTTAGTTTTCTAAGTTGTGTTATGTGTTCTATTATTTGACTTTTCGTCGTTTTTTAGTTCTTTGCCATGGCACTGTCAGTTTGTTTTCGATTTATGAGTTTGAATGTCCCTTTGGTATCTTTCGCCTCTCTTTTACAGAACTATCATCAATATAATTAGGAAACGGATGTGTCGATTTATAAACATGTTAGCTGCCACAATGCTAACATATAGGATATAAGATTTGACATTGTAATTATTGTGAGAGGAACTAAGTTTGCTTTAAATAAAATTATTGTATTGTTTTGTGTCTGCTTATTTGAAGTTATGCACAAATTACACTGTTTCAAAACAGGACTTTCTTTCTCAATCCGATACGATGAAGAAAAGAAGAAGAAGAAGAAGAAGAATAAGAAGAAGATATTTTATTTCAATTATCCAAAGGGCATAAACATTACAACATCAATAATTTTCATAATTCAATACAAACAATGATATAAAAAAAAAATATTAATGAGAACTATTTAAGTTGATATATAGTTATTTAATCTATAATTACATGACTTTAAGAAATGAATGCTTCTTTTTGTAATTTTATTGGGGTGTAAAAGTGTTGACCGAAGTACATTTTGTATGAAGCGCGGAAGCGCTTCATTCTAAAAATGTGTGCACGATCAACACTTTTACAACCCTATCAAATTACTAAAAGAAGCATTCATTTTCTATAATTACATTTTTATGCTAAGGCCATGAAAAAAAGTTTAATGAAGTTTTCTTTTATTTACCTATGCACTTTTTTGTGGAAGCACGTGCCATCACGAATGCATCATTTCATTTTTATATGAAGGTTAAGCTTTGAATGACGCGCGATTGTTGTTAGCCAATCAAACTAACGGATTTTCGTGAAACATACATGTAATGTAATTATATGTATATGTTTCATAAGAATCCACAATTAGTTTGGCTGACAACAATCACAAGGCATTCCAAAAATGCTGAATAAAATGCAACACAAGTGACTGCAAGTGCTTCTCATGACAACGTCACAACAACGCATAGGAAACCAAAAACAAAAAGCTTGATATAATTCGTTATAGATTAGCGTTGGTTATTGATTGTCGCTTTGAGAAAAGCAATCGATTTGAGATGACATGATAATCTGTTTATCGCTATTTTCATGAAATGTTAATGACAACGGCACGTGTTCCTAGTTTTCGATAATTTTCATTCACTCGACTGTTTTCATATCACTCGATCCGCTGAAATTATGTCAGCAAGATCAAAGAAAAATTGTAAAAAGCGATAAATGTCATTATCAAAATTTATGTACTTTTGTCAACAGAGTTGAAAAAGCGTTGATCGTACGTACAATAAACAAATCGTAGAGTAAGAATATCGGCGATGTATGTCTTGTTGTAAAATATGGACTATTTAAATTTTGTGATATTTGAAGAACTCATTTATAGAATTATTTGGACAACAAACATCAATAGAAATAATGTTTATTTTACCGACATATTATTTCTTAACAATTCGCCTGATTGTTGTCTCATAGCAATCTCTTCTATGCCCTCTATTTTCCAAGTCTATAAACAAAAGAAATCTTCTTTATTATATAATGCTTATACCTTGGTCCAATGAATTGACCATTCCACTGACTCCATCACATATAAATGAATCTGGTCTTAGTCAGTAACGTCGTTGGTCATCTTAAAAACTTCGACAGTGTTTTCTTTCTTTCTTTCTTTCTTTCATAGTTCGTTTTTAATTTTTTTGAAATATTTAGTTTGGTGTTGTTTGTAAAGTTTTGAAAGTATTTGAAATATATGCCAACGTGTCCAGTATAGTTTAAAAAAGGAACAAGAGACTGAGGGTCATGTGTAGGTTTCTAAATGGGTTTTCTTGATATATTTGTTTGTGTTGTTACCATGCTGACTTATTGTCGAATCGTTCACAACTTCCTTTATTTAGAAACATCTACAGAAGTTAATATCTTTTGATAATCTCTGTTATTTACCCCCATATTTTACTTAATTTTTGGCAGTCAACATTACAAGATTTAAACTGACACGTTTCAGCTTTAAACACTTTCCTCAACATGTTTAGGAGAAGAACATATTAAGGATAAAAATGTATTTACAAATGCATTACAAGTAACATATATAGGTTTATGTTTAGGTCCTAAACACATTTTTTAGAGTGCAGTCAACATTACAAGATTTAAACTGACCGCAGCAATCAAAAGCGAGATATAAGATTCCGCGGGAAACCCTTTGCGAGATTCAGCGGGAAATCCTTTGCGAGATTCAGCGGGAAACCCTTTGCAAGATTCAGCGGGAAACCCTTTGCGAGATTCAGCGGGAAAACCCTTTGCGAGATTCAGCGGGAAACCCTTTGCGAGATTCAGCGGGAAACCCTTTGCGAGATTCAGCGGAAAACCCTTTGCAAGATTCAGCGGGAAACCCTTTGCGAGATTCAGCGGGAAAACCTTTTGCAAGATTCATCGGGAAAACCCTTTGCGAATAGTTGTATTTCTGTTTATTGTGTTTTGTCTCACTAATCATAAAGATGTATATCATGTATATAGCAATTCAATGTTTTCTGTTTAATTTTTGTTTAGAAAAAAATGTATATTTTGGTTATTATCTTATTGACATATCTATGCTCCACATCTTTTACTACTTATATTTGGAAAAAAAAGACAACAAAATAAAACAACCCATAGTTGCTAACATCTACGCCATTTGATCCTTGGTAGATAGTTATCTCATTGGCAATCAAACCTTATCTCCTATTTAATTATACGACATAAACGTCTTTTTAAGAGTCTCAGAGTAAACCAAGGTTTGGGAACCATTAGACTTCCTCAAACCCAATGCTTCCTTTGTGTCAACCATTTTTACACTATGGTTAGAGATAATTTCAATTCTGTTTCACGTTAACGCTTAAAATATTGATGAAAATGCCTACTACAAACTTCAAACTGATAGCATAGAGTTAGCTCCCTTTACCCCGGTCTTCGCCCCCAAATAAAATCGTATGTTCACTTTGACAAGATCAAGTACTATATATCTACAACTTGACTGAAATGCATCGTAGGTTACACCCTATCTAAATTTAAAACCATTTAAAGATTAACTTCTGTCAATAATCCAATTTGCATTTTCGACTGCAATTTACAAAAGCTAAGTATTTAAAAACACAGCAATATATTCGAATAAATTAGTATGTTTTGTATCTTGTTTGTCTTAATGGCAGTGAAACTTTCTTATTGAATGTATTCCTTTTAAGGTTTATAGTAATTATACATAATGATGTAATTTATGCCTTAATGACAAACTGTAAATAAAATAAAAAGCAAAATGGAATACAAGTAAATTCTAGATGTTTTCTTCCTGTATACAAGTTACGGTTCGGTATCATCAAATTCCCAAACAAATCCAAATAAAAATGTACTAACAAAAAATTATAAGTACCTTTTGAAAAAAAATCTGATAAAACTGTTACTCTTGTTCAAAATTTCCTCGGTCTCAGCAGCGGTATATGAATGTATACATAAACGTATTAACTTACATATTCAATGACTCGCTTAGTACAAAATTGATAATAATGTATTTCTCAACTGTGTTGTCAATATTTCTTTTCTTTAAAATGCATTGAAAATAGAAATATGGCTATAAACTGCTTATTATAATAACTATTAGTATTTAACATTATAAGTTGGCAATATAGTCAAAACACAGAGAGTAATCAGAAAAACACAGAAAAAAGACTTTAGTTTATCTAAATTTGCATATTTTAGATCGTAAATATCTTATTTTAGAAATTATATTACAAAGTCCAATTTTTCGGGCCCTAATTTAAGTACTATCGCATTTTAAATATTACAAACCGATTTTGAAAAATGGGACACCATAAAACCAAAGTTAGGAGTGTGACTTGTAAAAAAGTCTATGTATTAGCAATATTTGTAGCTCATAAAGGAGCGGGCAGCTGTTTACGTCAATTGTGTAACTGTCCTAAAATTAAGATCACAACCTTTTCGGGTAAAGTAGACCTTCGACGTACTTCGTTATCCTGACCTCGGTGTTTTGCCCCTCCCAAATCATTGGTCCCGAACGCACCTGGTGATAGTTATGCAATCACGTGTTCCATGCATTTATGTTGTTACATGTATGTTAAATATTTTTGCAGGAGTACTTTATAAATTAATCCAACTCTACATAGTACAGATGTCATAAGTTATTAAAGGTTACGCCTTTCCACAGTAGAGAAAGTGTTGTATTCTGTAAACTATTTCACTGTACAGATTTTAGACATACTTATACAAATAATACACGCCAACTCATTTTTTAATCGTAAATTGCATATCATAAATACCAAGTATCATCAAACACTGTTAGAAAGTGTCTATATCTACCGGTAGATTAATCGTCGACAATCCTTTTATTGGATTAATCTACTGTTTTAAAGTGAGACCACATTTGACACGTGAAATACAGATTAACAAATAATGGAACGTTTAAAACAAATATCTATACAATTATTTATTGTAGCTTCCTTCAACGTTAACTAGATCCAAACCGAGGACGATTATACTGTACACCTGATGACAAAGATATGTTCATCGTGATGAAGTAAAAGATACCGCCCTCTAAATAGTTCCGTTTGTAACTAAAGCTCTATTTACAAACATTTCTCCGCCCTGACAAACTTTCGCCATTTTTGTACCAAAATGGACCCTAACAATATAAATATTCATCCATCCGAGGTGACGGCAAAGAAGACCTTAAAATGGTGAGGCGTAAAATTATTCAACATTTAGTCATAGTGATAAACATTGGTACGCAATTTTTTTTTCGGAAATGATTTTGACTTAAATAGGAAATACTTTTGCAAATTTAATCAATTGAATCTATTGTTTGTTCCGAATAGGAGAATAAATTGTGGACTTTACATTTTATCATATATTTGTCAATGTTTACGGAAGAAGCGACAGACGTGTAGGTTCACGGTGGTGCAATTAGAAAAAAAATTCACTTTTTGAACTTCAAATTTTTTCAAATAATTAAAAAGAAATTGCTTATATTTTTACATAAAAATATGAAAATAAGTAAAAACCTTTCACATAAGTGTAGACTAATTTACACTTTTTGGTTCCAGTTTTTGTAGTTTGAAAATAGTTCTTGCTTCATTGATATTTGCCTTCAGTAGTTGCTTCATTCGTCTGCTTCAAAGTAATTCGGAACTGTTTATTTTGTTTGCTTTAGTTACCAGAGCAAATGAATTTAGTTTGTACAAATGAATAAAAAAGTACTAAATGAAAGTGTATCAAGGAATATTAAAACATGTAAAATCAACAGGACACGAAAGAGGATTAATACTATTTGATATTGATGACACAGACGTGTGCTTATGTGAAAAGACAATATAAAAAACTATTGCTTGGGCAGTACGAATACTCCGAAAAAACCGGAAGTAAAATCTAGTGCTACGAAAGAGTAAGTTAATGTTGCTCTGTATGCGGTTCCAGCGAATAAGGAAAATTCACAATTCATAAACATTTTTTAAAGTGTTTTATTCTATATTCAATTTTGTGTTTTAGGTTTGGATTTCCAAGATACAGACAGGTTTACAAAATAACCAATATGACTAAGGAGACAAACATATACAACAATGTTCAGGTAAGAGTTATTTGTTAGAACATATCTGTGGGTCTGGATTGGGAAAGGGGAGGGGGTCCTTCATTTCTGTATTCTTTAATTATTTTTGGTGAATTTTTCTCTATTCTTTATATTTTTGCCATTATTCTCTATTCTTTATATTTTATCACCCCATTATTCTGTATTATTTATTTTTTTGCCCTTTTTCTGCATTTTTTAACTTTTATTCTCAACTCTGTAACTCCATCCACACCCTCATGTCTCCAGTTAGTTAAACTTTGCAGACCTTTTACAAAACATTTAAGAATACAATTGCAAGGTCATTATACGAATGAAGTTCACCTTGAGAGGAATATTACTGATTTATTGAACTGTTGAATGGTTGGTTTATTGTAAAATCTAAAAAACAATGCATACAACTAAATAATCAAGTTTTTATACATCCTTGACTTTCAAATACATAGGTTTAGCGTTCTTGATGAGGGTGAAGCTGGAAAAGCGCATCGGACGCAACAAATTGATACAGTGTTAAGTTCATTAATAAGCTATTGTGCAACAATCTTGAACGCAATTCAATTTAATCTAATAATTATTGGTGAAATAAAGAAAAGAAAAGAAGTAAAAAAAAAAACAACTGATTTAACTTAATATTGTAAAACTGGTGCTATTGTTGGATTTTTAATTTCTGAAAAAAATAATAAATTTGTTTGAGAAAGGAAAAAACTTTAATTCTTCCTAATGAAAATAAGCTAAAAATCTAAAATAACATTGATTTAAATAATTCATGTTCTTGTATGCTTGTTATTGAGAAACATAGTTGCATTTTTTTTTTATTAAAGTTGAAAAACGTTTGTCTCGAAAAAGAAAACAAACATTTTATCTTTTTTTAAAACTTGACATATAATTTTCCATAAGAATCCGTTTCATATTTTTTTCTTTTGCAAGATAATGACTTTTGAAATAAATCCGAAATGTGGAAAGAACCTCATTTATGAAGCAAAATAGATATCAGAAGATGAAGTGGTATGAGTGCCAATGAGACAACTCTCCATCCAAGTCAAAATTTATAAATGTAAACCATTATAGGTCAAAGTACGGTCTTCAACACGGAGCCTAGGCTCACACCGAACAGTAAGCTATAAAGGGCCCCAAAAATTACTGTTTAATTCAAGTTGAAAAGAAAAAGTAAAAAATATGCCATTGCTACAGTTACAGTCAGAATATATTTTTCTAAGTCAATTTGAGACTGTTTTATAAAACTAATATTTAAAATTGAGAATGGAAATTGGAATTGTGTCAAAGAGACAACAACCCGACCAAAAGAGCAGAAAACAGCCCAAGGCCACCAAAGGGTCTTTAACACAGCGAGAAAATCCCACACCCGGAGGCGGGCTTCAGCTGGCCCCTAAACAAAAATCTGTACTAGTTCAGTGAAAATGGACGTCACACTATAAACTCCAAAACATATAATTGAACTAAAATTAAGAAAAACATACAAGACTAACAAAGGCCAGAGGCAACCTGACTTGGGACAGGCGCAACAATTTACCTTCAAATCTATTCCAACTTAATTTGGATTTTAAGGAAATAACTTAACTTAAAAAAATTACAAATTAAAGATATTCTCCAAATTTTATACATTATATTTATCTATTATTGAGATCTCTTAAATGTGGTCGGTGATTTACAACTGTATAAATATGTATGTGGAAGGGGGATGAGACATTTTGAGGAATTTCAAAGTAATATCCGAAATAACACATTGTAATGAGATTGAAAACCCTAATAGATATGCTCTTACAGACTTTTCTGATTAAAAAAAAAAACAACTGCTTACATGCTTATACATTTGTTTCATTCAGCGAATTTCAAAGAATTCAAGTATTTAACAAAATCTTTTTATTGAAACATAAATCGAAAATGATTATCATATTTTTAAAAACCTTTCACTGTATGAAGTAGACATTCTGTTGTCAACATTATATTGCTTAGATGATAACAGTTGGAAACACCATGCAAATTGTATTATTTCCCAATAACCTATCATTTCTCAAAGTAGATGCATATTGAGTATATCATGTATAATATATCTGTTGTGGGGTGATAAATGTCAAAGTATTTTGATATAACACATCAAGTAGGTTCAAGTTATTAAAATCATACTGTTTTTGTTATTTGTAGACTTTCCGTGTTGAAGGCCGTACTTTGACCTATAATTGTTTACTTTTTACAAATTGTGACTTGGATGGAGAGTTGTCTCATTGGCACTCATACCACAACTTCTTATTTCTATTTGGTGTTAAAAGCATATCTTTGTTTATATCTCTTGAACATATTTTCAACCTTCCTAGACTCACTCGTCTTAAAAATGCATGAAATACTTGCCGCTGGACGTTAAGTAACCAACAATCAATCAAATTTTAGACTCGGCGATTTAGAGCATGATATATTATATGGACACCTGTCTTTGTTCAGGACTGCTTGTTGACACCTATATGTGGGCAAATACCACAATAAAGTAGGCCAGAAAATTAAAGAATAAAGGAAAATAGGCCAAAAAATAAAGAATAGAGAATAATGGGGTGCTTAAATAAATTTAAATAATGATAAAAAAAATATAAAGAATAGAGAATAATGGGGTGCTTGAATAAATTTGAATAATGATAAAATAATATAATATAAAGAATAGAGAATAATGGGGTGTTTAGATAAATTTAAATAATGATAAATAAAATATATAAAGAATAGAGAATAATGGGGTGCTTAAATAAATTTAAATAATGATAAAAAAATATAAAGAATAGAGAATAATGGGGTGCTTGAATAAATTTGAATAATGATAAAATAATATAAAGAATAGAGAATAATGGGTGCTTAAATAAATTTAAATAATGCTTAAATAAATTTAAATAATATAAAAAATATAATGAATAGAGAATAATGGGTGCTTAAATAAATTTGAATAATGATAAAAATATAAAGAATAGAGACAAATGGGGTGCTTAAAACAAATTTAAATAATGATAAAAAATATAAAGAATAGAGAATAATGGAGTGCTTAAATAAATTTAGATAATGATAAAAAATATATATAAAGAATAGAGAATAATGGGTGCTTTAATAAATTTGAATAATGATAGAAAAATATAAAGAATAGAGAATAATGGGGTGCTGAAAACAAATTTGAATAATGAGCATAAAATATAAAGAAAATGACCTAAAAAATTAAAGATTATAGAATTGAAGGACCACCCATCAGACCCTCGTCTATCCGACTCTTGTGTACAAAAAAAAATGCAATGCAGAAAATATTTGGTAATTTAAAGAGGTTTGATTTATTGTTTGTTAAAAACATAATCTTATAAAAGACAAGGTATAACTATGAATGTAGATTGTTTAAATAGTATACATGCGACTAGTTAAACGTTTAACTGTGAAAACAACAAGGTCAAAATTAATTGACATCGATTTATAGTACTATAGACTTTTAATTTACAAATGAATAGGACAAAACATATATTAACATTAATAATAGATATTTTTTTAAGATCGAAAAGAAACTTATTACATTTTTTAATATCATTGTAAAATTATTTCAATCTGATTAAAATACAGATCCTGTGTCAAAAAATGAAAACAACACGTTATTAATTTCGTGCGACCGAAGCACTTTTCTGAATTTACCTTCAGCAGGAACGCTCACAGCAAGATATCTGAAAGTCAAGGATGTATAAGAACCGAAACTGTTGAAGAGCTATATAACCAAAAAGGACCTAAATGAATAGCCAAATCGATCTAAGGTCAACTTTGCCTGAGGGATTTGAAACCTTAGTTTCTTTATAATTTCAAAATTTATAAACTGACAATTTTATAAAGGTATGTTCTAAATCATGTTAGTACCGAAGTACTGACTACTGAGCTGATGATACCCTCGGGGACTGACAGTAAACCAGCAGAGGTATCGACCCAGTGCTCTAAAAAATGAAAACATTGGACACATGGTCTGTACTTTCATCAGACTGAAATTATTTTAACTGTTTCTCTTTATTTTAATTAAATGTAGAAAATGTCACAAAATAATAGCCCGACATGCCACAAAATTATAGTCCGACTGATTTTTGACTATACGTATTGATTCAATGTAATAACTGCATTATATTTTTTAGAATATTTTTGATTTAATTTCATTCCCCTTTTCCCCTGGTCTGCGACTATCTTCCAGTTTTGAGTATTACTGTATATACCAATGAGACCATTAGTCCCGACTGCGAAAGGGTGTATTTAATTTACAGGATGATATTATGGTAAATGCAAATTGACTGATTTCAATAATTATTTTATGGTAAAGCATTTTAATATAGGAATAGAATTGACATAATTTCCTATCATGTCTGTTAGTTTTGTTCACACATTGTTGTCAATATAATGGAATTCTATGCGATTGTCATAAAAGTGAGTGGTTTAGCTAGCTATAAAACCAGGTTTCATCCGCCATTTTCTACATAAGGAAATGTCTGTACCAAGTCAGGAATATGACAGTTGTTTTCCATTCGTTTGATGTATTTGAGCTTTTAGTTTTGCCATTTGATAAGGGACTTTCCTTTTTGAATTTTCCTTGGGGTTCGGTATTTTGCCATTTGAAAAGGACTTTCCGTTTTGAATATTCCTTGGGGTTCGGTATTTTGCCATTTGATAAAGGACTTTCCGTTTTGAATTTTCCTTGGAGTTCGGTATTTTGCCATTTGATAAGGGACTTTTCGTTTTAAATTTTCCTTGAAGTTCGGTATTTTGCCATTTGATAAGGGACTATCCGTTTTAAATTTTCCTTGAAGTTCGGTATTTTGCCATTTGATAAGGGACTATCCGTTTTAAATTTTCCTTGATGTTCGGTATTTTTGTAATTTTACTTTTTACCACAATGATGGGTAAGTGGAGTATAGCTGACGTTTGCAAAAATAATTAAAAAAGAAAAAGAAAATTATGAAAAAAATTTGAAACAAGTGATATAAATTTATGAAATTACAATTTGAAACAAGTGATACAAATTCATGAAAGTACAATTTGAAACAAGTGATAAAAATTTATGAAATTACAATTTGAAACAAGTGATACAAATTTATTTATGAAACTACAATTTGAAACAAGTGATAAAAATTATGAAATTACAATTTGAAACAAGTGATACAAATTTATGAAATTAAAATTTGAAACAAGTGATACAAATTTATGAAATTAAAATTTGAACCAAGTGATACAAATTTATGAAATTAAAATTTGAATCAAGTGATACACAAGTTAATTGATGTCGCTGTTTGTTTTATTCATACTAAACAGGGGGCGATATTCGTCCCCCTTAATCTGTGTTGTTTACAAATTTTAGTATTAATTACAGATTGTTAGGCGTTGGACTGTTTTAACTAAACCCTTCCTATATCTAAATGAACTAGTAATACTTTTGTATATATTATCCTGATTCGTTAATAAAGATATCAAATTCGTTTCGTTAAACAACCAGATTATCAAATTCTTAAAATCTGTGTCTAGGTTTAACCTTGTTTATCATAAAGCATATTTTACCTGAGAGATATAAGTTTAATTGATAGAATTATTTTATTACCCCAAAATGTGTACTTTTTACAAATTATATCACTGAACATTAAACTAATTATTTTAATTAGTTATATGTAAAACGAACACATTGGTTCTCTGATGTATCCTTGTTCACTCACGTGACCTCGAATAAATAAAACAAGGCAATTGTTTAAATATGCTTTGTGTAGACATACGCATATCACAGGAATAAACATATGTCTTTACCCTTATTGTTACATGTCTATAGATAGCATATTCAATCAACATTGATTCTAATATTTATTGTTTGTTCACATAAAAATATATCTTAAATTACTTTTAATATGAGCATTTTTGAATATGTTTTTTTTAATTATCTCGAAAATATTTTGATTATTGGATAGATAAAGGTTTTGCATCTTATCATGAAAATGAACTTTTACTATTTTCTATTTATTTTTTTTAAGCTCGGGCGATTATGAGACACCTATTCTATCTATTGGTCACTTCTAGATTTTTTTCATGCTTTTTTGGATTGCTGTCTCATTGACGTAGATCCAACAACTACTATTATTTATATGATCAATTTTGATATCGAAAAGCACTATAATCATAAGTAGTGATAATCATCAAAAGATCGAGAGTGGGCATTGTGGGTTAACTTTCTGTTGCATTGTGGGTGAATGTTGCATTGTGGGTGAAATTTCTGTTGCATTGTGAGTGAACTTTCTGTTGCATTGTGGGTGAACTTTCTGTTGCATTGTGTATGAAATTTCTGTTGCATTGTGTGTGAATTTTCTGTTGCATTGCGTGTAAATTTTCTGTTGCATTGTGGGCGAACTTTCTGTTGCATTGTGGGTGAACTTTCTGTTGCATTGTGGGTGAACTTTCTGTTGGTATAGAATTATTTGCAAATTCAAGATTAAATACTTGGAGTACCATCGATGATTTATAAATACAAACACTTAAGATAATATCGAAAACTATCACTTAAAGATAAGAAATAGATTGTCGCTGTTTCTTGCTTGTCACGTTTATGCATATATGTCATTAAAAAATAAACAAAAAACAAAAAACAAAACATCTGTGTATCTAAACAAATGCTATTGGTTTTTTCGTCTTCTTAAAAGTTCCGAAGTAGCCACCAGTGCTTCAATTCAGTATTGAAATGTTACTTTATGATTTCAAAGTTTTTATTTTCAAATTATGTTAATCTAAATGAAAAGTTGTTGCTCAATGCTGATTTTTTCAAGCTCATATTCTCCTTTGTTTTGGTGTTCCCGGTCGTGTTATGAATGCTATCCTTAAACTTCGGAACCCTCTGATAAAAGTTATTTCAGAAGCATTCGTAATGAATCTGTAACATTCTAGTTTAAGGACTATGATTAAGCGAATTAATTAAACAATTTGTACAGGTTTAAAATCATTAAGCATAAATAAAGGAAGAAACATCCAGTCTAAAAGTAATTTCGTGCAGTTAAATGCATTTCATACCAAAACACATTCATCATGACATTACATCTAAATATAAAACCAGCGTAATTAAAATAATTAATTATGACATCACACGTTACACAACAAACAGATACACCCATACACGTCACAGTTACAAGCACTTTTGACATATCGCAATGCCCAAATATGCCTATCACTAGCTACTTTGTTTGTTTAGTCATTCGGAACGCCTTTCCGACTTTCCCTTTTGCCAAACCATTAAAGACATATTACCTATATTTGTTTATCATCTAACAAGGATGCTTAATCTTCTTATCAGCTTCAAAGATTCTTAACTGCCTCGCTGTAGAGGTTACCTTCTCTACTTAATTCTGTTTACCTGATTGTTTGTAAGTAAAGTAAATAAAATTTCATTAACTTTCATCCGTTTCATTTGGTTATTTTGGAATATTATAGATTGTTGTACGCCTTCGCAGTTGATGAGCTCGCACTTGCTTCATGAATTTGTACAAACAATCAAATTAAAAATGTTTCGTGTGAATGCGATGATAGTTGAGTTAATTAGTCATGGATTTAACTGTGTCGTCTGAAGCCTGCACTCCAGTACGTTTGAGGAAAATTTATGCTGGTCTTGTAAGTTGGAGAAACACTTCAGATTTCGAAAATTTTAAATCTACGGAGATTAAATGACAATGAACAGTTTGCATGCTTACATTCGCGATTACGAATTTGTTTTACAATAATTTAATGTATTTACAGAGGTTTTGGATTACTTGGTGGTAATCATCATTGAAATCGTGTTTTGTTGTTTGACACTATGACTATTTTATTTTCTTGTATGGATATTATGTACCAGCCGGAAAGAGGTGGACATATACCATTATCGATGAAAACAAACTAGAAAACCCTGCAACATTGTCACTGCGAGTCTTTGGAATTGCTTTAGCTGTATTTTAAATGAGACTAACAACATTTTCAGCTTCTGTAATATTTCAAGGCGATAGCAGAAAGGAATTGTCCAGTTGTCGCGTGTAAAGCATGAAATATGCGATCTTTCTATTCACAGTTTTGTCAGATTTTTTCATTTACGTTGTTCATTGAATTCTACAATTTTAAGGTCATAGTTGGTGTACACGTAAAATAAATTATGCAGATATAGTCATGTAGTCCAATTGTTGTCGTTAGTTGATGTCTGTTTCATTTCTTTTTGTTTAAAGTAATTTTTTTCTAATCAGAGCAATGTTAATTCATTTTATGAACTGTTTATTATTTTGGATTTGTTTTTGGCTACATTGTGTATATAGGGACTTTTTGTAGGACCAAACGTATAAGTTTTGCTCATCATTGAAAACCATACGATGACTTGCAGTATTTTATATCCTTGTTCCTAATTCGATGGTGGTGAGTGGTCTTAAAGGCAATCCTAAGCATATAACCGTATTCTTTTCAAAATCACTTCTGTTATGTAAAACATCACTCAATTTGAATTTAATTTTTCATTTGATTTTAGGAAACTGCTCCAGACAAAGATATTGATGGTACATTAATCAACAGACCTATAACACTACCAGAAATGCAGGAAGATCGTTATACTAGCACACAAACACTTATAACGAAAGACAAGAAAGAGGTACATGTCTTAAATGTATAGTTTGCTTTACTATTTAGTTCCTTTTTTACTTTCTCTACTATCTAAATATATAACGGTATGAGTGTTTCTCATTGTTGAAGGCCGAAAGGTTGCCTATAATTGCTTACTTCCACTTCATTTAAACTTTTGTGAATAGTTGTCTATCAATTGAATTGTTTTATTGGCAATGATACCACATCTCCTTATCTTTATATCAATAGTACCAAAATTAATATTATCATAATAATAAATTCATTACTTCTTTTCCTTTAAAAAAAAAGATTTATATCACACGTGACATATATACAACCGAACGAAAATGAGAACAATTGCTGATATAAATAAGCAGATGTGGTATGAGTGCCAATGAGACAACTATCCATCCAAGTCACAATGTGTAAAAAGTAAACAATTATAGGTCAAAGTACAGCTTTCAACACGGAGCCTTGGCTCACACCGAACAGTAAGCTATAAAGGGCCCCAAAATGACTAGTGTAAAACAATTCAATCAGGAAACCAACGGTCTAATCTATATAAAAAACGAGAAACGAGAAACACTTATGAACCACACCAACAAACGACAACCACTGAACAACAGGCTCCTGACTTAGGACAGGTGCATATCAATTGAAATGGCTTAACTCGATCAAAACGACAATACACAAAAACAAGTAAATATACACTGAACGAATAAGTTTGATCTATAACACAATATAAAAGATGTTTCAGTGTCAAAAGGACAACTTTATCCTAGGACAAAATGGCGTTAAATAAAGTAAGGTACACAGGAAAATTTAAATATCTATAAAATAATTTTGTTGTTAGGAGTACAGAAACATTTTTTACAAAATTAATTTGTTATTCACTGATAGCTAATTTCAATCAGGTTGAAAAAAAAAACACAAGTTACTTATTGACAGAAAACTATATATAACATTAGCGATTTAGAAAAACAAACCCCGGGAAAATAAAATTGAGAATGGAAATGGGGAATATGTCAAAGAGACAACAACCCGACCAAAGAGCAGACAACAGCCGAAGGCCACCAATGGATCTTCAATACAGCGAGAAAATCCCGCACCCGGAGGTGGTCCTCAGCTATCCCCTAACTAAAATTGTGTGCTAGTTCAGTGAAAATGGACGTCACACTCAACTCCAAAACATATAAATGAACTAAAATTAAAAATCATACTAGACTAACAAAGGCCAGAGGCTCCTGACTTGGGACAGGCGCTAAAATGCGGCGGGGTTAAACATGTTTTGTGAGATCTCAACCCTCCCCCTATACCTCTAGCAGATGTAGAATAAAGAAACACATAGCAATACGCACAGTAAAACCAGTATGAACAAGGACAAACATATCCAGCTCCAATAGTAGAATCCGTCGTGTTGATCATGACACGATCAAATACGGTAATGTCTTAAAAAAACCAAAGTAGGATGGAGTCGTGACATATCCGTAGACATCTGTGAAACGCCCGGCCAACCAAAACATCAATATATAAACTATCGTTCTGAAAACCATCTTCGTATGGTTGTTCACTTAAGCCGTCTCTCTTTGCATAATAAACTTTTATTTCTTCGTGCTTTTATTTGCTTATTTGCTTCTTACCATTTCAAGAATTTATTTGGAATATAGTTATTTTTCTTTTGTTTAATTTGGTTGAAACATAGTTAAGTAACTGTAAATACATTCGTACAATTTGACAATTGGATTTTTTTCGTTTAGACCATGCCAAATGGTGTGATAAACCCAGCGTTTGACGGTACAATGGATGCGGTAAACATCGACGGAAATACCTCTTGGAGCGACACCAGCAGTGACAACATGAAAGAAGGAGGAGGATCAAGGGCATCAACTCTTACTAGAAATATTGAAGCTGCAGCCATTGAGGAAGAGCAGCAATCTCAGTTCGAAAATAAGTACAACACGTATCCTCCTAAATATGTCGTGTAAGTGTCAATCATATTTCTTCATAATTGTAAGTGAGATTTCTCCCTTTCAATTTAAAATTATATTTCTCTTTTTCTACAAGCTTTTTTAGGGTTGCAATTACTTTCTTCGGAAAATGTCTATACCAAGTCTGTTATATGACAGTTGTTTTTCGGTCGATCCGTTAATTGATAACGTTTGATTTTCTCAGTTTTTATGGGTCTTCCCCTTTTTTGAATTTACCTTGGAGTTCTGTATATTTGTTATACTTTTTTTACTGAAAGCACAATCATTACATCTATCAGTAATTAAGAATGGTTAAAATATCAAGATGGACATCGCTAAGGATCAGGCTTTTATAGATATACGACCGCATCAATAAAACATTATTTTTCACGGCGTTCTAATTTTAAACTAAGATCAGCTTGATCTTGGTTACTTAGTCTTTTTGGTTTAATAGTATAATAGTTTGTATAGTGAGAGTAACAATAACGCGGATAACTAGTAGAACTTTAGGTTTTCTACTTTCAAAGTTGGTAATTTATATTTGATAAATTGGTTATATAGCACTTCAACTGTTTCGGTTCTTATAGGCATCCTTGGCTTTCAAATATTAGGCTTTGAGCTTTCCTGATAAAAGTAAATCCAGAAAAGCGCTTCGGACGATGAAATTTATAACGTGTTGTTTTCTTTTTTTTTCTAAAAGTTTATTCATCTCCATCTCGTGAAAGATATGAATTTAAATATTGGTTCACGTAATCCAAAATGACTTCAAGTCATTAGAGAGGTTAAGCAAGCGGACGTGTGCAGGTACGTGTAGGTGTGACTGGGAAATCCCCGGCTAATTAATTACGTCATCAATTTTCATGCTGTTTTATTTTTTTCAGACACAAAGATCCAGTTATAAACAGAGCCGAGAACAAAGTTCCATCCAATAATTCAAAGTGGGATGTTTTTCGGATTACACCTAGAGACGAAGACTCAGGCATAGATGATGATTACATCAGCATCTTTAGAAAAATTGTCAAAGTCTTCACAAGCATATTTCTTTCCATTTTCATCATACTCATGACAATGCTCAGCAAAAGTACACTATTACTTATAACTTCTAACGTTTATAAGAATGTGACTTTAGATTGTGAAATTACTCGATCAAAAGACGGCGTTGAAACTGTGACAAAATGTCGACGAGTTCCGCCTGACCTACCGCAAAAAGAAAAATATCAACTTTCACAAAATGTTGAAGTACGGTGGTTGTGGGCTTTGTTTATTGTCATAACGACACCATATCTGTTTACATTTTGTAAAACTTTATGGAGGATATGTTTCAAGAAGACTAGACAGCCAACTCTTGCAGTTCTAGCAATAGTAAGTTCTTTATTCTAATGCAACATCGTTTGTAACGTTCATTGTGATTTGATAACGTCACCAATTTTCATAGCATCAATTCACAATTGATGCTACGAAAACATACGCGCAAGCGCAGACGACGTATGACATATTAAAGTGCATGATTTGACGTTGTTTTCTGTGAGTTTCATTAGAAGAGTACAATACAGTTATCTCCTAATTTACATAATTTGTTTATGTTAGAAGCATTTAAACATTTTTTATGATTAAAAACTGGAAAAGGTCGGGGAATTTACGAAACCTTTCACCAGTGTCGTACAGATCATAAAAAAATATATTATCTTGTCTTTGCCAGAGTGTTATCAGTTTGTCTTGGGCGTACATGTATGAGTATGAATACCTTTTTTGTATTGCCGACTGTCTTTTATCAAAGGTTTATAAGTGTCATAAAACAAAACAAAAACAAAACAAAAAAAATAAATAAAATAAACAAACAGACGAAAAGGAAACAAAACAATTCCGACCAATAAGTAATTTAATCAGGGACTTTTCTTTTTAAATTTTCCTTGGAGTTTGGTATTTTTATTTTTTTTGAATTGTTTATTCTTATAGTGTTCTCTTTATTCATGCGTTGAATTTTCCTTTGAGTTCGGTATTTTTGTTATTTTACTTTCTACATTTAGATAATTACCTAACAATATCCATTTATCATTTTCATGTTCCTAATGTTGAAATCTTATATTCCAGTTGAAACTGCATTTTTTTTGCGTTATATGTGCTTCCAATGATTGATTGTCATGTTTATTCAAAAATTAATTATTTTCAAATGATATATACATTGTAACCTTATAATTTCTATTTTTTCATTCTCAGGTTCTAGTTATTGAAACCTTATATTCCGTTTGAATCTGCATTTTTTCTGTTTTATGTACTTCCAATGATTGATTGTCATGTTTATTCAAAAATTAATTATTTTCAAAATGATATTTACATTGTAAACTTATAATTTCAATTTGTTCATTCTCAGGTTCTAGTTGTTGAAACTTTACATTCTATTGGGATCTGCATTTTTGCGTTTTATGTGCTACCAACAATTGATTCAATACGGGGTCTGTTTCTATGCTTCGGTGTGGCCGTCGTTCCATCGTTACTGAAACTATTTGATTGTCAGGGTGAAAAAGGACGTAAGTTCTATATCGTATTGGCGGACATAGTCGCACTAATATTTCAAATATCGGTTTTGACACTGTGGCCGGTAATTAGCATACTTCGTGGTGAAAAGACAGCTGAAAGCTGGGGGATTCTATTGTCTATGATTCTTATTTCGCTCGGATGGTGGGAGAATTACGTCAACAAATATACAAAACTGGGAAAGCTTGGTGACAAGTTGAAGGAACTAAAGAAAAATATTCGAAGAATGAGAACGAAAATTTACGCTGTTGTTAGTGCGTGGAAAATTATTCTAACATTGTTGCTGATGACTGCTCTCATGAGTACGTTCAAATCTTCGTGTCTTTCAGTTTTATATTTTCATGGAACTAACAATGCCACAGACTGCCCACATATGGTGTATCCATTATATGTTGCTAACGTTCAAGGAACAAATTATTACAACGATCCATTTTGGACCGCCATTTTACAGATTTTTGCTTGCCTTTTGTGTTACACTCTTTCGAAAACCGCGTGTAAAATAATGCTGCAAGTTGCTAGCTTTTCGTTACCGTTAATGCTGGTTGCGCCAATAATGGCAGGTGTTTTTATGAGTGATTGTGAATCTTGGAAATCCGGGGGTCAAACGAATTCCATAATGCCAGAATATTTACAGTGGACATGCGATCTACATGGAATTTCTTATGATTTCCTGGAGAAGTTGATTTCAGTTTATTTTCTTCCGGTAGTTATCGGATGGTGGTTGTCCTTTATGTGGGTGACATTTCACATCTGGATTCCAAGAGTTGAAAGGCTTGTACAGACCGAGAGGTAAGAGTACTATGCATTAATTCTTATATGATTTGCATATTTGGGAATACATTTATATGATTGGTCGAGAGGGCTTCCGGTAGTATCTCTTGACGTTATTTATTTTTGATAGACGAAGTTGACGGAACTACAGTTTGTAACCAATGTTAACAAGATGGCGGCGATGTTAAACATATTTATTTTCACTTCGTGTTCATCGTTAAATTAAAAAAATAAACACAAAACATTTATTTGAATGATGATGAGATATTTTTGTAGTTTAATTACATTCCTTTAAAAAGGCGTTTAATCCTATAAAAACAAGGTTCATTTACAAGATTGATAAATCATGCCGTTCTTTTGATAATCAAAAGAGAGCTGAAAGGTGCCAAGGGGACATTCAAACTAGTAAGTCGAATATAAAATGAAAATGAAACCTTCGTTCACTGTTACGCTTAATAAATTAGGCAAACAACCCTTCCTAAGATATGTGTTTCCATAAATAAAAAGAAAGCAACAAAGCATTATTCAGAAAAGTCCGACACGGCAGAACGATCCGTGTTTAGGGAGCGAGTAAAAAGAGGCGAAGGATTCCAAAGGAACATTCAAACTCATACGTCAAAAATAAACTGACAACGTCATGGCTAAAAACGAAAAAGATAAACAGACAAACCACAATACACAAAATACAACATAGAAAACGAAAGACACGAGCCCCACCAAAAACGGGAATGATCTCGTGTGTTCCGAAGAAGTATCTTTTATGATCGTTTTCTGATAACCTTAATATAATAAAACTTGGGTATTATTTATTTGGGTTTGTACTAACATGAGTAATAAGACGGGTGCCACATGTGGGGCAGGATCTGCTTACCCTGCCGGAGCACCTGAGATCACCCCCAGTTTTTGGTGGGGTTTGTGTTGCTTAGTCTTTAGTTTTCTATGTTGTGTTTTGTGTACTACCGGTATTGTTTGTTTGTTTGTTTGTTTGTTTGTCTTTTTCTTTTTTAGCCATGGCGTTGTCAGTTTATTTGCGATTCATGAGTTTGAATGTCCCTCTGGTATCTTTCGTCCCTCTTTAAGTACTTTCCATTCAGTTCATTTATGGAACTGTGAAAGAGTAAAGAGAAGACTTTTCTATATAATAGATGTTGTGGTGCTTTTTGCAGTTGTAGGTACATACAAAGCCAGATAGCCAAAAAATACACATATACATTTAAATATACACAAAGAGTATTATGATATTATCATTGATTTCTATCCTGATTGTCTCATGTAACTTCGCTACCCAATGATGTCAAACTTCGGTTTTCTGTAGCAATGTTTTCCATTGCTATACCTTAGAACATTCATAATTCAAATTATGTATACACTACATCTCCTTTTTGTGTATACCTTTTTGTTTATAAAAAATGTCAGATATTGTATACATTGTTCATGTATGTTTAATGTTGTTTTTATCGTCAGGCTGTTTGTACAACCTTTGTATTGTGGGGTATTCTTGAACAGTCACTAATGTTGTTTTATCGTCAGGCTGTTTGTACAACCTTTGTATTGTGGGGTATTCTTGAACAGTCACTAATGTTGTTTTATCGTCAGGCTGTTTGTACAACCTTTGTATTGTGGGGTATTCTTGGACAGTCACTAATGTTGTTTTATCGTTAGACTGTTCGTACAACCTTTGTATTGTGGGGTATTCTTGAACAGTCACTAATGTTGTTTTATCGTCAGGCTGTTTGTACAACCTTTGTATTGTGGGGTATTCTTGAACAGTCACTAATGTTGTTTTATCGTCAGGCTGTTTGTACAACCTTTGTATTGTGGGGTATTCTTGAACAGTCACTAATGTTGTTTTATCGTTAGGCTGTTCGTACAACCTTTGTATTGTGGGGTATTCTTGAACAGTCACTAATGTTGTTTTATCGTCAGGCTGTTCGTACAACCTTTGTATTGTGGGGTATTCTTGGAGCAATAATTAATTTTGGTTGTTTTTATCGTCAGACTGTTTGGACAATCTTTGTAATGTGGGTATTTTTGGAGAAGTAGTTAATGTTGTTTTTATCATCAGGCTACTCGTACAACCTCTGTATTGTGGGGTATTCTTGGAATAGTCATTGATGTTGTTTTTATCATCAGGCTGTTCGTACAACCTCTGTAATTTGGGGTATTCCTGGAACAGTCATTGTTATATTTTTTTCATCAGGCTGTTCGTACAACCTCTGTATTGTGGGGTATTCTTGGAACTGTCATTGATGTATTTTTTTTTCATCAGGCTGTTCGCACAACCTCTGTATTGTGGGGTATTCTTTGATAAATAATTAATGTTGTTTTTATCATCAGGCTGTTCGTACAACCTCTGTATTGTGGGGTATTCTTGGAGCAGTCATTGATGTTGAATAGGAGACGAGATGACAGGGATAGAGATTTTAGAGGATCTGGCAAGGTAAACAAATAATTATCTCCCTTATCCACTCCAAATGTGGCACTCTTAGTGTTGCTCGCGGAAGAAAAAAAGACGTCAGCTGGTTAAAACGTAGAAAATATTTTATTTAAGGATACAGATCAGAGTAAACAACTTAATATCTCAATTATCATGCTCAACATATAGCACTCATGGTGTTGCTTATGAAAGAACAAGTTTAAGCTAGAATAAAACGTAGAAAATTCATTCAAATAAATTATTATCGCGATATGAAGTTTTTCTTTTGTATCAGACAAAATTAAAGTTTATGCCGGACAGTCCCTTGGCTAAAACAGAGGCTGGATATTTTGACTATAACAGACCGTCTGTAAGGAAAAATCCCACACCAAAGATATATGTATGTGCAACTATGTGGCACGAGACAGAGAGGGAAATGAAACAGATTTTACAGTCTTTATTCAGGTGAGTAAACACTTGCCACAGTAGTGCGTCTCTTTGTCTATATTTATTAATACACAGCAACGTCCAGTAAGAATGGGGATGTCAAATAGGACGAGAGCGCTAACAGATTAATCTATTTTGAAGAAGGTCAAATCGACACAAGTCATAAAGATGCGAAAAATACTAAAGGGAAAAGTTAAATTCACCGGTCGAAGGATAACCGAAAAGTGCATAGAAAAATAGTAAAACAAACAAAGAGACAAACAACGGTACATAAAAAATAGATACAAATCCAAAGACTGATTACACGAACAAAACACGGGGAGGTCCTCACGTGATCAGAAACGATTAAAACATTCTCACCATGATATAAAAATCAAAGTATCGCATACGTTTTTGTATGATCACATAACTAAATACAACACTAAGGAAAAGAAAAAATCTAGAACATCAGTCATTTTGCCTGTTTTAAGCTTTGTGTTTTACAAAATCTGAAATTAAACAGTCAATATGAAAACGAAATAGTATGAGATTAAAATTTGGCAACTTGCCTTTGATACATAAATTTATAATTATATAACATGAGTGTATTACTGTCTGGTTTGATATGCATAAAACCACTTAGTTAAGATATTCAATCGCAGTACTAATTTATCGTTGGACATGTAGAAAAATCCGTCCGTTCGGAACACATCTTAACTTTAGTAGTTTTATGCATATCAGCCCTGAATTATAGTGGCACCCAAATGTATCGCTGAGTCTGTACATTTGCTGACTAGGTACGTAAGGACCATTCATACAGTATTCAGTGCTTTGGTGTGGTTTTATTAAAAGACACGGTTGTGCAAGCTAGGAAAACATTGATACATTTAACTTTGTTAGACTATGGAAAGTTAAGATAATGTCGATTTCTTTTAATTTTATTACAGACTGGACAATGATCAATGTGCAAGAAAGAATGCCCAGAAATTTTTCGATGTCGTAGATCCTGATTATTACGAATTCGAAGGTAAGGTATTTTCTATCGACTTTTCCTGTAGCAGATCATTTTCGAAAAAAAGAGGCGAAGTGATACCAAAGTGATATTCACACTCATAAGTAACTAACAAAACCTTGATATATAATGCATTTTGTATCACAGAGTTTCACCATTTATTTTTATATTCTTGCCTTATCCTGTTAATGTAAACACATTACCTAATACACGACACTTAGAATTCTTTTGTGTATGTAGTGTACCCAACAGCGTACTTTTATTTTTACATTCTTGTCTTATCCTGATAATATATACACATTACTTAATACACGACACTCAGAATTCTTTTGTGTATGTAGCGTAAAAAGTAAAATCACAAAAATACTGAACTTCGAGGAAAATTCCAAAAGGAAAGTCCCTAATCAAATAGGAAAATCAAAAGCTCAAACACATCAAACGAATGGATAACAACTGTCATATTCCTGACTTGGTACATGCATTTTCTTATGTAGATAATGGTGGATTGAACCTGGTTTTATAGCTAGCTAAACATCTCACTTGTATGACAGTCGCATCAAATTCCATTATATTGACAACGATGCGTGAACAATACAAACAGACACAATAAGTAAAAATGTCAAAAATAGGGATACAGCAGTCATCATTGTGTTATCATTTTAATCACTATAAAACAAACAAATGTAACAAAGAAGCACACTGAGGCATACATCAAATTTAATAACCTCATTTTGATTTTTTATTATACGATTTTATTTATATATGTAAAATCCACCCATAAAGGATTGAAAGATTTTAAGTACTGGGACCGAATCCCTACCCTGACAGACACATGGTTAGATTAACATTAACTTTCACGTAGAATCGCGCGTTTGACGTCACATAGGTAGACATAAAATAGCATACCCGACAGCGTACTTTTATTTTAATTATATTCTTGTCTTATTCTGTTAATGTATACACATTACCTAATATACAACACTCAGAATTCAACATTGTTTTACTACAAATATTCAACATGTAGTTTATATCATCTAAATTAACAATAGTTGGTTGATCTACCCATGATCGTATGATTATAAATGTTTCTAAATGTGTGTATGTGTCGGGGAAATAATTCATTCATAACAATGTTTTCATTGAAATTTCTTACTTCATAGCACATATTTTCTTTGATGACGCTTTTGTTACTTTATTGCACATATTTTCTTTGATGACGCTTTTGTTACTTTATTGCACATATTTTCTTTGATGACGCATTTGTTACTTTATTGCACATATTTTCTTTGATGACGCATTTGTTACTTTATAGCACATATTTTCTTTGATGACGCTTTTGTTACTTTATAGCACATATTTTCTTTGATAACGCTTTTGTTACTTTATAGCACATATTTTCTTTGATGACGCTTTTGAGCCACATGACGATGATGAGTACGAATACCATGTTAATAGCTTTGTAAAACAATTCATGCGGGTACTGGATGATGCAGCAAGGTAAGCAGACAAAAGTAAAATAACAAAAATGCTCACCTCCAAGGAAAATGTAAATTCCTTTTTGTCGCCGTCAATTTTTCATTTGCTATGCGTCGCCAGTAAAACTGCATTTGCAACCATCAAATCGACAATTGTCGGTGGCAACTCTTTAAGTACAGTACTATTATTCCTTAATTTTAATCCTGCTATCGACGATACTGTAAAAAGTAAAATCACAAAAATACTGTACTCCAAGGAATATTTAAAACGGAAAGTCCTTTATCAAATGGCAAAATCAATAGCTCAAACACATCAAACTAATAGAAAACAACTGTCATGTTTGTCATTCATGACTTGGTAAATGCATTTCCTCATGTAAATAATGGTGGATTAATCCTGGATTTATAGCTAGCTAAACCTCTCACTTGCATGACAATCGCATACAATCCCATTATATTGAAAAAAATGTGTTAGCAAAACAAACAGACACAATAGGTAAAAGTGTCAACAATTGGGGAACTGCAGTCAACATCGTGTTATAATCTTAATCACTATAAAAGCAAATTACTATACTCTTTTAAACAGCGACATTTTACATGGATGGATATTATATCGGTTATTTAAGTTTTTCTACATAAACACATGCTGTAATTGCTGAACTTGGACACTTTTCATTTTTCTAAGATATCACGTTGGTCCCCATTCAGTAGAATACTTACGTTTTACTTGAAGTCAATTCTGACCCGGTTTATTCATTTGAAAGAAACTTTCTATTTACACAGACATACAAAATTATTACACACTCTGACAAACGTAACTCAGGTACCAGTTATCCGCCATATTGAAACAGTTTAATTTGTAGCTACATTGTATTTAGAAAATTTTTAAAAAACTGAACAACTTTATGATAAACTATTCACTTTTTACGGTAACAAGGTTTCAGATCCCAAACGCCATTTTATCATACTATTTCATGGTTATAGCCTCTCAAATTTAATTATACTGCATCTATTATTTTCAAATCATCTTTCAAATCCTCTATTATTTGTATAAGCAAAATATGCATTGAATCTAATGCATTCTGGTTAATATTTTCATAAGTGTCGTGATTGGTTAAACGTCATAACCAATTGAAATTCAACCTTTTTTTTTTTTTTTTTTTTTTTTTTTTTTGGGGTAAGAACAATAACACTGCCCATAGTCCTTTAGATTCTGAAACAGACTATTCATCGGAAGCGTAACAACAAATTAGAGTGTCCACCAATTTGACTAATAGATAGATCAATATATTATCCATTCTATTGATAATGAGTTTATTTGCAATCTGCTACAATAGACATGCCACAATATATTTTAGATATGAAATCACTGAAACGAAAAATTTAAATAAGTTTGATTTTGCTTTTTTCTTCATCAGCAAAGTGCACAATGTAAACATAAAGCTTCCTCCTCCTACAAAATACCCGACACCTTATGGCGGTAGATTGGAATGGACTTTACCTGGAAATAATAAACTTAGTGCTCACCTCAAAGATAAGGCGAAAGTACGACACAAAAAAAGATGGAGCCAGGTATGTTTCAACTTGTCACGTGACTTACTTTATTCCCTGAGGGTATCACCAGTCCAGTAGTCAGCACTTCTGTGTTGACATGAATTATCATTTATATAGTTATAATCATAAATTAACTGTTTGCGAAACTTTGAATTTTCGAAATACTAAGGTTTTTCTACCTCAGGAATAGATTACCTTAGCTATACAAAAATGCTATATTTGGCGAAACTTTTAGGACTTTTTGGTCTTCAATGCTCTTCAACTTCGTGCTTTATTTGGCCTTTTTAACTTTTTTTGATTCGAGCGTCTCTGATGAGTCTTTTGTAGACGACACGCGCGTCTGGCGCAAATACAAATTTTCAATCCTGGTATCTATGATGAGTTTATTTATAAATGACTAAAATTGACGCTACAAAAATTTTACGGTAACCTTCAAAAATTTGTTGATAAATACGATATGTTTGTGTTTCAACTTACAAGTAACTCTTCGCAGTCGTATATCTTGAAATACCAGAATGTTCCCGTCTAATTTGTAATTTAACCGAAAAAAGTAAAATAACTAAAATACCAAACTCCAATGGAAATTCAAACCGGAAAATCCATGGCAAAATCTTAAGCTCAAACACATCAAAAGAATTGAAATCAACTGTCATATGATTTGGATTCATACATAGCAGGAAACGCTTATCATTTCTGAGGAAATCGGTCTCGTTCCTTTTAGAGTTCTTCCGGTTCTACTTTGTTTGTTTGTTTCTTGTCTTCATTTGATTTTTTTTATGGATTTAAAAGATTTGTACATCGATTGACTACTGTTGTCTTACCTAACATAGCATTCTGAATTTTGTAAACTAAATGGTGCACCGTTTGCTTGTTTTCTCAGATATATTATATCAAGCAATATGCGAGATAAAATTCCTGACACTCAGCATGGCACTTATGCAAGATACAAGTAAAGTATTTAATATCAGACAACACATTTCAATGAGGAGCGTTTAAGATATTTCTAATTCGAACTATAGTCATTAATTTCAAGAAATAAAATAACCAAAATACCTAACTCCAAGGAAAATTCAAAGCAGAAAGTCCTTTATCAGATGCCAATATCAAAAGTTCAAACACATCAAACGAATGGAAAACAACTGTCATATTCCTAACAGGTATTCCGTATGTAGAAAATGGTGGATTAAACTCTTTTACCATTCCTATGTTACGTAAAGATTTTTCGATCTTTTTGTCTGTTTCTGCCTTTTTCGTTTTGGAAGACTGCTATGACAATTTGTTATTTCTTTCAGGTCATGTACATGTACTATCTACTTGGCTTCAAGCTCTTGTCAGAACCTCTCGATTCAAAACGTAAACAGACACTTGCTGACAATACCTATATACTCGCTTTAGATGGAGATGTAGATTTCAAACCTTCAGCTGTTCAATTACTTGTAGACAGAATGAAGAAAAACGAAAAAGTGGGCGCGGCATGTGGGCGTATTCATCCGATTGGAACAGGTATGCTACATATTCAGTTTGTGTCTTCAATACTTTTAGAATCAATGCTATGGATTATATATATAATTGGACTGTGATTTATTTTAGGTTTTCGTGTTTATACAACGCATATACTGCAACATATCATTCTCCATGATTGTTTTCTTTTTTAGAATCGTGTCCTTAGAATTTTAAACGCTTAATGTATTCGTTGATATGACAAACATTATATGTAGATACTAAATTAACAGACTTAGTCATAAATAGAAGACTTAATTCATTTGAACTAAGAATTTTGTCAACAGATTACCAAACAAATAAGGGATGGAAAATATTTCTTCTTATAAGGACCACTGATATTGTACCAGACATTTAAATATGCTGTGATTAGTTCGTAGAATTTGAAACAAAAAGTTTTTATTGATATATTTCTTATAAAATGCAGTCACGTGATCGAAAACCCCCAATATGTTTTTTTTGCAAATGTCAGATTTATTGAAGGTTTTCATAAAGGTTGTTTCAATTAATAATTTAGAAGTACTTTCGAGACCTGATCTTTTTTTAATATAAACTTATTTTAACTTTTTATTCAAAATAGCATTCTTAAACAGAAATAAATTAATTACAAACATATTTGTCGTTTAAGGACCAATGATATGGTACCAGAAATTTGAATATGCTGTGAGCCATTGGCTACAAAAGGCAACTGAACACATGATTGGCTGTGTATTGTGCAGTCCCGGATGTTTCTCCCTGTTTAGAGCCTCAGCTTTAATGGATGACAACGTCATGAGGAAATACACATCTATTTCAACAGAAGCAAGGCATTATGTTCAGTTTGATCAAGGTATAAAAGTTCATTTTTGAAAGAATTTAACGTGATTCGTCAAAATCAGATTTTTTATCGTCATAAAGAAAATGTACATTATATCGTCATGCACCAAGAATTACCGTTAACGTCATTTGGCATGATTATTCACCGTTATTCCTCATGAAGGTACCTCCAATACGACCCCGTTCATTGATATTTCAGTTCTTTCTTTTGTATATCAACTTTCAACAATTAACGCCATGGTGTTGTCAGTTTATTTTAAACTTATGAGTTTGAATGTGCCTTTGGTATCCTCCGCCTCTCTTTTATAACGATTAACACCATGGTGTTGTCAGTTTATTTTCAACTCATGACTTCGAATGTCCCTTTGGTACTTAGTATCCTACGCCTCTCTTTTTTAATACTATATCATGAAAGTTCGTCATCATTTATTTAAATCTTGCAGCTCGTTTTCATGATGAGAACTTATAAGATAGTGCTTTACTAGTGTTCAAAACTCGTAAAGTTAGTTTGAAACCAAACTTACTTTCCGGACAAATATTCAAAATGGAGCAAACGATTTGTCCTAATAAATAATTAGATGTTCTACATGTTGTCGCTACAACACAATAATTCACGTGACTCAGTGTGATATCTGTCTGTCAACTGAATGCATTTTCTAGATTTACATTCATACAGAACACGGAAAAAACAAAAGGATTGAAACCACGGATGTGCGACTGTCATACAAGTGAGAGGTTTAGCTAGCTATCAAACCAGGTTTAATCCACCATTTTATACACAAGAAAAACGCCTGTACAAAGTCAGGTATATGACAGTTGTTATTCATCCGTTTGATGTCTTTGAGCTTATGATTTTGCCATTTGATTACGGACTATCCGTTTTTAATTTTCCTCAGACTTTGGTATTTTTGTTATTTTACTTTTTTCCAGAATACTTGGGGAGTTATGATTAACAGAGAGCTTTAAACAATGGTCAAATCTATATAAGATCATACTTCCTGTACGAAAATTTTCCTAATAATTTTAAAATTCGTTAACAGAGAATTTTAAGAATGCAATGTTTTTACTGTTGTTCCTTTGTTATCCTCTTATAGTTAATGTGTTTCCCTCGGTTTTGCTTTGTAACCCGGATTTGTTTTCTCTCAATCGATTGATGACTTTTGAACACCGGTATACTACTGTTGCCTTTATTTACATCTTGTCAGTGCTTAAATTATTCACACGTTTCAACCGCATTAGAATTATAAAGTGTAACATGCATTATTATATATTTCTAAATTAAGGAATATCTCCCTGTTGCAAAGCATTGATTCCTTGTCCGAATTTGACTTTATTTTAGATCTGCTCTTCAACATTTGTATTAGATTTAGAATATTCCAACATGTTGGTCTCGAGCATAACGGAAGAAACCTTATTTGTCGAAATGCGCATCTGGTGCATCATAATTGGTACTGCTTATGTTATAACATTAATGCTAGCAACCTGTTCTTGAAACATATGGAGTATGATTTTATAATTGCATACAGTAAAACCTGTTATAATGGTCATAAGTTTTAAGCGAAAACCGGATGTGGCAGGTCACCTTCTGCTTTTCCAGCTGTAGTAATAGCTATGCAGTTTGAACCTCAAATCAAAGGTCATCTCTCTTGTAAGGTCAGTTTTCTATGGTCAAAAGGATGACCTTTATACAGAGGTCTGACTGTAATATCGAACTATTTTTTTCGTTTAAGGTGAAGATCGTTGGTTGTGTACTTTGTTGTTACAACAAGGATATAGAGTGGAATATTCCGCCGCGGCTGATGCTTTAACCTATGCACCGGAAGGATTCGACGAATTTTACAATCAAAGACGAAGATGGTCTCCATCTACAATGGCTAACATACTGGATCTTTTGGGCGATTGGAAAAATGTAATGAGGCTGAATGAAAACATTTCCGGTCTATATATAGCCTATCAACTGTTGCTTTTTCTGTCGTCAATGGTTACACCTGCAACTATTTTTCTATTGGTTGTTGGTGCACTCAACTCAGCATTCCACATTGATTTGATAACATCACTGTGTCTAAACTTAGTTCCATTGCTTTTGTTTCTGATTTCTTGTTTCACAGTCCAAAGTAAATGGCAGGTAAGAAGAATGATCCATTTAATTCACCGCTTCAGAATATAATGCATTCTGGGTAATTTTTTCAAAAGTGTACACCAAATCGTCGTGATCGGTTAAACATTTTTTAAACAATCGATATCCAACTAGTGATGTGACGTTATTTTCATTTTGGGGTACGAGCAATAACATGAGTGTTTTAGATTCTGAAATGGCCAATTATAAAAAGATTTTTTACAACCGGCAAGTTTCTTATACAGTAATGTATACTTATTGACTGGGTATAAGTGGAATAGTAAGTTCATCGTCTCAAAAGGTGCAACTATTGCCCTGAGGCGTAGGAGAGGGCAATAGTTATATCCGAAGGGACAATAACTTGCTATTCCACGAATATCCAGTCAGTAAGTGTTTTTATTATATATCGAAAAATACAACAGACAATAAATAGCGGGGATTAATCAACTAACGTAATATTTAAAGCAGAAACTCAACTATACTGTGTTTAACGTTTACTTCATACATTTTCTAAATTGTTTAGGCTACGTCCTGCACTGACGTCAACCTTAGAACATTAGATAAAACGCGACGTCTTAACTCCCGCGGTATTTTCAAAATCCTCCAATCCCGTAGCTACATTTGAAATACAATGACGCTTGCGGTCAAATAGTTTCATCGAGGTCAAATAGATGGAAACTATTGACCAGTCAAAAAGTTTAATACTTGCAATTTGAAAATATAGTCAAAATATTGTGTACTTATTGTATTTAGAAAATGATAACTGAGATATAATGATATATATTATTTTCAAAATGCCTGATTTTGATTGGTTAATACGAGAATTTCTCTATCCATAACTTAGCGGTAGACAATTGTTGGAATGTCACACTCTCGTGCACACCAATAAAAATCTATGATTTAAAGGACAATGACCTGAATTTACATCAATGATTTTTATAATAATGCTAAAGTATAACTTTTTGGTATCAGACCTTCTTCATTGACTGGTAAGGTATAAAAACTTCTTGCTTCACTTTAGTTTTTTTCTAATACCTGTAACGTTGCTAGGTTTATTATGTCAGTATTAAGGATGTCTAATGCATTCAAGGTAATTTAATTTTTTTTTTTACTCCAAATCGTCGTGATTGGTTAAAAATGTATTAAACAATCGATATGCAACCAATGATTTGACGTTATTTTATTTTGGGAGCAATAACATTGTTTTAGCAGGGTAATAGAGCAGATTGGTACCCCTCGAAAAAGGATTGTCACGGTTGACAATGTTTTCTGGGGGTAACAATCTGCTCTATCACCCTCTCAGCTATATGTTATTTATATAATGTGTGTACCAAATTAATTGTGTATTAATAAGTATTCGAAAATTAATAAAAGTAAAATAACAGAGAATCCGAACTTAAATGAAAATTCAAAACGGAAAATCCCTTATCAATTTGCACTTGTCTTATTCCTCTCTTGAAAAGGCATTGTCTTATGTAGAAAATGGTGGATTAAACTTTGCATTGCTAGCTAAGCAATCATATTCAAATATTTGTGTTCTTAGTATTTAGATATTTTTATTTTTGTTACAGCTTCTTTTTGCTGGGATACTGTCTCTGATATATGCATTAGTAATGATGGTTGTTGTTGTTGGACTGGGTTTAGAGATGAAACTTGAAGGAATTTGTTCACCCACCACAATTTTCATGATATTTATCGTAGGAATATTCATCATATCTGCAATATTACATCCACAAGAATTTTACTGCTTGCTTCATGGAGCACTGTACTTCTTACTGATTCCAAGTATGTCTATGCTGTTGATGATATACTCTATATGTAATTTGCATGTCGTATCGTGGGGTACCAGGGAAAATGCGATAGCAGCTCAGCCGGATAAACCAAAGACCAAAACGCAGGACAGTAAAATTGCATCGATTTTAAGTAAATTTGCAGATAACAAAAATGAAGAAACCAGCAGTTATGCCTTTTCCTTTGGGAATTTATTCAAGTGTTTGTGTTGTCCAAAGGAACCAGTTAATACAGCAGAGTCTAAATTTGCAGAAATACTTGCAGGATTAGAACAACTTGAGCAGAAAATTGTTAAACAACAACAACCTAATGATGTCAACAAACCTGAAACAGAAAATAACATAGATACTGATGAGATGAAACGGAAAGCTAGTGAAAAGAAAGAAGTAGAAGTAGGTGTTAGATGTAAGTATCGTTGTAATTAAAATCACACCCAAGGGTGACTGGGGAACAGAAATATGGTCACTTGGTCTTCTTCCGACCGGCAGTAAAACGCTTGCCGAAGTGGAGCGTCCGTTTGACTGCGCAGGATGCAAAATTTTGCAGCGACGTCCCGTCAGAACGGGGACGTTAAATCAATGCCTCGTGTAAAGAGAGTGCCACGCTCTTTGCACGTTAAGAACCCTTGCAACAACTCTTTGGGGGTCTGTGGGTGGCCTGTTGCAAGGAAAAATTTTTGTCCCTATCCAATATACCCTTTTTTTCCAGTGGCAGTCCAGATTTACCCTACCATTATTCCGGCTGGCCTCTATTTCAAGACCTACCTATTATATTTATTGTTAACTTGTTTTCGTCCTGAACATGCATGAAATATTTGCCACTGGACGTTAAGCAACCAACAATCAATCAATCAATTATAATCAAATATTCGTAAGCGTGAGCCAATATGAATGTGTTTAAAGATGTTCGCTACCTTGTTTCAAAATAACAAACTCTTTAAAAGACTGTTATAAATTTACAGAATATAAAAAAGGAACTAAAAATAAAAGTAGAAAAAAAATGAATAGTCCGTATACTTGTTTTCAAGCCAGTTGTCATTGTAATTTTGCGATAAATGATTCGCTTACGATTTTTCATAGATTTTACATTATTTTGAACTTTTTTCTTTCGTAAAACATTTAAAAAATAACAAGGATTTTATAAGATTTTCAAATATGGCTTTTTAAACTGTCTGTAATATAATTATGAAGGGAAAAGTAGGAGTAAGCGGGGAATATTTATAATTATGACAGTACATGGATAAAACCAGAAGATTCCGGATGAAAAATTGTGTCCTGCTTTTATTTTTAGTTTCTAGTTGTAATCTCTGTCCTGCCTTTTTATTTTTATTTTTCACTCTATCCGGTCCTGCCTTTTTTTAATAGTTAATCCTGACTTTTTTTTTACATAAATTGTCATCCTGCCTTTTTTCCTAAGTTGTTCATCCTGCCTTATTTTCTTTTTACTCAAAATACCTGTCCTGCCTATTTTTTTCAAATTTCATCCTAGCTGGCCTTCAGATTTTTCTGCTCTTTGGTCGGATTGTGTGTGTCTTTGAAATATTCGTAATTTTGTCTCTGGAAAAAAGGTTGTGTCATTGACATTCAAATACGGATCCTTGTTTTAAAGCCTTAGAAAATGTGACAAATAATCAGTTATTACATTGGTGTATTGTCAAAAAATTACAATTTTCCTACTGTTATCATGATTATGATTGAATTTAAAGCTTTGTAAATTTTCGCTTTTTTATTTCTCTTTCATTAGGAACGTACATACCGAAAAATACGTAACCACGTCAGGATCTATATGAAATAAAAAAATAAAAAAAAAAAAAATCCCACCTACGCTGTCTCAATAATATTTTTACAGTGTGCTGTACTACTTTTGGGACAAATTATATCAAAATTATAGGAAACTTCATCGGCTCTAACTCAAAATATGGACAATTTTATGTTAAGGGGGTCTTGAAATCTTTTGACAGTTTCCAAAGTGCTTATTGTTAACCTTTTTCAGCTGAACCAAATCACTACTTTACTTTAAAATTCGTCATCCAATTTTTTTTACAGTGTAATTTCACCCCCCACCCCTTCTTGCTATTTGAGGCATACAACATGAAGAAATACATTTAGAAGAGGTGTAAAAAAAATTGGCAAGTAACACACTAAATTAAGGGACTACATGTATATTCAAATCAAGGGACGATAACTGTGTTCCCTAACCATATGACCGGACTCCTAAGACATGTATCTTCTAACTTTCTAATCAATGTTTAAATATTTGTTCAAGGAGATAAACCAATTTAAGAAGTTCTTTTATTTGTAATTACTGTGTTTGTATACCCTTCTTTATAAATCCTGTGTATAAAGGAATGTAAACACAAATGTATGCTAATGGGTTAGTTAAACGTCGGACATGATAAAGGACGTGGTGGTACTGACCTCAGGAAGAATTTAAATTACAAAGCAATAAGCATGACTTTGTAAGATACTTTCATTAGAGAGACAAAAAAAAAACGTACATATATGATTTATGTCTTGTGCATTTTGCATTTACTGTAAACCCAAGGAGATTCAATATAATTTGATGATTTTTTTGGGGGAAAACCGTATACATGTATGATTCATGTCTTGTGCATTTCTGATTTGCTGTACACCTAAGCCAAAGGGATTCAATGAAATTTCTTACTGGTTGAGGATAGGGATTAAATACACATTACCGAACAAAGGTCATTGATAATGAACCGATGGCGAAAAAGTGTAGAATGTGAACATTTTATACTTTGTATAGTTGATGATCAATTTTTAAACACAAATGGAAAATTAAAAAAAATCTGTCTATGAAGCGTTAACAATGGTTTAAACATAACCCTTTGGATTTTTATGCACAGTTTATTGTTTAAACAGGGAACCAGATAGCTTAAAGAGTTGTGTAATTTAAGAACTTTTCCGTATTATATAAGGTGTATTAAGGTTATCACTAGCAACCAGTCGGTTAAACATTGTTCTAATTTACACAAGCAAGGGTGATTTTATCACGATCAGAATGAGGCTGTAGATGGGGTTTACAGAGTAGAGAATAACAGACATAACATGCAAAATAAAGAGCCTCCCTTTGCGGTAAAATTTAGTTGATTATATAGGGAATCACTGAAGCATGATTGAGCGCCCCTTTCCCCTTATGTCAGTCACACCCCCCCCTTTATGAAAAGTTCTGGATTCGCCACTGTATTGTAGTGCTAAACTATAAAGGAATAGATTGATTGATTGTTAGTTGCTTACTGTCCAGTGGCAAATATTTCATGCATGTTCAGGATAGAGAAAACAGACAAAATTTATAAAAATTCAGATAATCAATTAGACCCTCCACTTTTCGGTATTATTAAATAATTAAATTTTGGATGTAACACGTCTTCTAATTTGCTGATAGTGTTTGTAGACATAGATATAGGAAGATGTGGTATTAGTGCCAATGAGACAACTCTCCATCCAAGTAACAATCTATAAAAGTAAACCATTATAGGTCAAGGTACGGCCTTCAACACGGAGCTTTGGCTCACACCGAACAGATATAGTTTTGTCTTGTGACCGTGACGTCATCAACGTTTTTTCATGATTTACTCCGGTTTAAATGAAATTTGGAATTTAATTATAAGGAAAGACTATAATATTTTTTTTCTGTCTATTCGAAATAACATCAAAATTGTGCAACATTTAAAATAACCTGCAACGCCGATTTTTCAGTGTGCACCATATTTTTTATGTTATTTCTTTATAGACAGAAAAAAATACAGTCATTCCTTGAATACATGTAATACAAATATTAATTGTTATTCTCTGCATTGTTGACAGTTTGATTAATAATATCATGGCGTACAACGAGCTGTCTCCGTAAACATGAAAACATGAAAGTTGATGTGTAAGATCTGAAATTTTGTATCTACGTATTCCTTTATATTTTATGCTAGAAGGTCAATCTTTATCTGAGTAAAATAAAAAAAAATAAATAAATTACACTACATTGTCTTTTTCAGATAATCCAATATTTCAACAAAAAGCGCTTCCCCATGAAGACGATACGCCATATTGGATTCACGATGCTGATATCGGTCATGGGAAAATTCGTTACATCAACAAAGAAGAGAAACACTTTTGGAAGGAGCTGATTCGTCAGTATTTATATCCTCTTCAATCCGATACGCAACAGCAGAAAAAAATGCAGACAGATTTGATACAATTAAGAAATAAAGCTAGCCTGATGTTCTTTATGTTAAATGCATTATTTATCATCATCATCTTTAGTTTGCAGTATTCAAATGCTATCAGTAATACGGGCCTCACCATTCCTATTCCTTGTAAAGACACTAAGGGAAATAATTTGTCACTTGAACCTATTTCTATGTTTTTCATGGCTGTGTTTGGGATTGCGCTACTGATACAGTTTATATCGATGATATTTCACCGTCTCGGTACATTTTTGCATATAATGGCGTCGACGGAAGTCAACTGTATGAGGCCGAATCAGAACGAGGTTACATCAATGGACATAACAAGCAAAGTGCAACTCGTTAAGGAAATGCAAAGGTTTGAGGATGACGAAGATGCCCGTTCGATTTCAACGATAGGTAGCGATGGTGAAGAAGACAGCAGTGTGACAATGGACGATTCACCGAAAGTGAGACGAAGGAAACCCCTTAGACAAATCCTGAAGAACAAACGCCGGGACACGCCTCACACTGGAAATCTAGGTGGAAAATTTTTGAAAAATTTCCTTGATTTAGCCAAAGATCTAGAAAAGGAAGGCAGTCAGAAAGAGGCTTCCTTAAAGGAAGGTAAAGGTCGCAAAGGTAGCAGAGGAAGCGGGAAGCGAAGTAAAAAAGCACTGAAAGCGATTGAACTATTGGAACATAGTAAAGAAAATAAAGAAAGTATTCTAACAAAAGCGGAAGCCATTAAAGACAAATGGCAAAGACTTGCTAAATCAACTCGACCAGATAGTTCTGGCTCAGGAGACAAATGGGGATCTCTTCTCAGATCCGTTATTGGTCAATCTCGAACGAGTCTTAATACGATATCGGAAGATGATAAACGGAGTTCATGGTTCCAAAGTATAGGGAAAAAAATGAGAAGGACAAATAGCGAATTTTCTTTACCTGACATTGGGTCTTGGTCGAATAGAAATAGCTATGCTGAACCAATCTTAAATATAATCAGTGACGAATTAGAACCGGGTGATATGGAAGTAGGTGCTACGTCAAAAAATATCCCAGCATCCAAATCTGCCGGAAGTAGTAAAAATGAAACAAGGGCGATAATCGAACGTATAACCGAGCAGAAAAATGAAAACATATACGATACGGCAGATTTTATTCCATCTGAAGTGAATAGTGACAGTGAATCAGACTCAGACATTTCTGTAATGAAGAGTGATTCAACTTCTAAATCAGACTCTTCACAACCCCAAATGTCAGTACAATTACAAGATATTGAACTCAAGTCTTCTGAAAACAATGATACTGGTAAACTTCAAAAAGGTGATACACAATTATAATATTAAGACTTGTGTATCAATCTGGATTTTTGTATACGTAGAGTCCAATTTTGCAATCGTATGTACTCGAATATTTCCGTTGTAATCGTATGTACTCGACTATTTCCGTAATAGAAAATATACGCCATTCATTTTTTGAAAACCTGGAATGTTGGTTCTAATTATCTGATATTTTGCCATACCCTTGATTAGTAATTTTTATCAGATTTTTTCCTTACAAATTTATTCTCCCATTGTTTTAAATTGAAATTCTTCTTTTGATTAAGTTATATAGTATAAACGGACCCCGGGAACAAAACATCTTTGTAAATTTGTACACCAATCTGGTTCCTATACTTCAACTCTAGTGTTGTTATTGTTAAAGGAAACCATGAAACTTTAAATTGCATTTAGGACGGAAGACAAAGGTGTGCATAATAAAAATAAATGTTTTCTAAATTAAGTTTGATTCATAGCCGGGTATAGACATTTTAAATGGTTTGAAGATTTTTTTACGCAATGTTTATTGATAGTCTTTCATTTGTAGTTTAAATGCATGTAAGAATGTTGTGTTGATAAAAGGTAACACTAGTGAATATTATGATGTAAAATCAATTATTCAATGTTTAGAATTAGCTATTTTGATATATGCAGCTGCATTGTGCTTTTAATCATGACGAGCTATATCTAAAATTAAGTTACATGCTTGTCAACATGGAATCAGGAATAGGAACAAAGACAACTTGGACCATTTTGCCAAAAATGTCATTTTGATGACCTTCGGGTATACTTATCTCGACCATATATTCATAAAATAAATAAAACAACAAATAGCTTAACCTGTCTAGCTAGATCACTGCATGAAAACATAACAAGTTGTCCCATTAGTCTCTCGAACATTTATGTATTGCCTTCATAATTGGTATGAGTTGTGTTTTAAACTGGTCCGAGTGGTCTTATAGACCGGCCCAAATTGTCTTCCTAATTGGTTCAAGTTGTCTTAAAATTGGTCCGAGTAGGCTTAGTCCGACATGTCTTCGGTCCGGGCTGTCAAGTATTCATGTAACAAATATAATTTATTTTTTTATGCGTCCAAATTTCACAAAAGAATCTTTTTTTTTTATTCTTATTGTACTTAAAATATCAAATTTCAAAATTCATTATGACCCGCAGGCGGGTAAAAAAAAAGAGGTGAAAATTTGAGCGCTTAACTTCATGTGATGGTTATTTTAGTAACTATATTCCAAATAAGTTCTCTCCATACGGACATAAGTGTTGAAAGATATTGGCTGGTCCAATGCAATACGAGGCAGTTTCTTTTGGATGTCTCTGCACAAATTATTCAAACAGTAGCACGAACCTTTCGTTTTCAAATGCCATAAAAGAATCTACTTTAACATGTGTTTTAAATGATATTTATTGTTATGCGTATTCATTATTTTATTTTTTAAAAGCAGTATGAAAAAAGCATTGGAAGTCCATCATCTTACGACATAATTCTTATTTTGAATTATATGAACTAAGATCCGTTTATCACGAGTTCCTTTTGATTACAACTGGTTTAAAGTTGTCACGTGGTTTATCCTTTTTTCAGTCATGTGAATCAATGTTTACAATCACATGCATATATATATTGCCTAAAAATCAGCTATAACACACTAAATGTCAATCAATAAAGGTTGTGACGAGTTGCAAAAAGAACGAAGTTGTTATCTGTGATTTTTACTTACCGAATGAGTTTGCAATGCTGTATTTAAACTGTGTATATATATTTAAATATTTTTGTATTTGTTGTTACTGTCTGTATGCATATCTCCATTTATGTATAAATGGCTCAGGATAAAAGTGATATTGTCTTCTGATATTGTTAAGACGGTTGGATGTGTAAGTTAATAAATGTTAACATGAACCATGATTCTTTAATGAGTGTAAGGATTGGGGGAGGAGGAGGGTAGAGAATAGAAATGAAGGATCAACCATCCATACCATCTTTAATAGTGGAAACCTTAGATATGTACATTGTAAAGGTTATATGGAAAGGAATGTTGGGAAGTTGGAGAATAATTTGAATATGAATACATGTAATATGATATTTGTTTATTTGTACACAAACCTTATTTACATAATAAAAATGTATGCTTCACTATAGTACATTATTTATTCTACATTGTGCGAAGTGCTCCTTTGATAGAGGGATTTTCTAAAACAGAACAGAACAGAACAGAATATGGCTTATCTTCATTAGAAATGTTTATCTATTATCATTATATATAAAAATCAGATTGATTGAGTTTTGCTTAACGTCCAGTGGCAAATATTTTATACATACTCCTGACGATAACAATTTACAAATACATAAAGTAGGTCTTGTTAAAGATGCCGTCCAGGGTTCAGGTTAGGATGATTTGGACTGCCACTGGCAAAGAGGTAATATTGAAAATGAACAGACATCAATTCATGCAACAGGCCACTTAAGGCCCACCGAAGAGTTGTTGCAATGGTTCTTTCTACATATAAAAAATAGAATATATGGTATGATAACCATTGAGACTACAATCCACTAGCGACCAACTAGCTGAAGCTGGTCTATTAACCTATGTAGGTCAACCAAGTAGGGCCTGCAACAATAAGCAAAACCAAAACTGTGGGCTCATACAAAACAAAAATTATTACAATTCAAACGAGAAAAACCAATGGTCTGCTTTATATAGAAAATTAAAAAAAAAGCGAAAAATAAATATGATAAACAGTAACCAAGGCAACCACTGATTTAAAGGTTCCTGCCTGATACTATTGGCCGCACAGTGTGCTATTGACTTTATACGATATATCTATATGGTTTCAGTAAATTCCAAACGGGGTGAGAGCGAACCTCAGATGAAATTTATTGACCCCCATATATATCGTAGTAGGTCACTAGCACACTAGTACTGTGTGCCGAATTTATCTTACCGACTATTTGAAAAACATGTGGCATTTAGACAAGTCGCCTATAAAAGTGATCAAGTCTTCAATATCAAGAACCCACTCTCATTGGTATAAAAAAACTAAAAATGCTAAGAATCACCGCTTGTTGGCTTTAAAGTGTTTTCCGAATTTTTTTTTTCAGTCGTTTATCAACAATTTCTTCATCTGTTGTTTAGGCGAAACATTTTTCTTTTGACAACGTGATGTTGTTTCACAAAGGGATGTAACCCTGCTACTCACCAAATTTTTAAATAAAAGAGCGTATACTAACCCTATATCAAATATATACGGTCTCCACTCGGTTGCTTTTAACCAATGATATTCCTAGAAAAGTCCTATCATAACTATAGTTTGTCATTCACACAGAGTTCTGCATATTGAGTCTTCTCATTTATTTTCCAGTTGTAATATGAATATTCGAATATATGACCGGATCAAAATTTCGAACATGTACTCGTATTTATAAAAATGAAACAAAAGAGGACAAAAATAACAAAAAAAGTTCATAAACTATAAAACAAGGGGCTATATTAATAGACTTAAGTATAAAAAGGTTGCATATAATCTTTCGTTTAATGAACTTCATATGGCAAATATAATTCACAATCATTTGATTTTAAAATATTATTAAATATTTACACTATATTTCTTAATCGTAATCAGATATTCAGCATTTGTCATGCCTAAATAACGTCAAATTATTTAAAATTTTGATTTTACATTATCTCTAATACCATGTGAAAATTTCGATATAACGTACTTAGGAGAATATAATAAAATTGAGAATGGAAATGGGGAATGTATCAAAGAGACAACAACCCGATCATAGAGCAGACAACAGCCGAAGGCCACCAATGGGTCTTCCATGCAGCGAGAAACTCCCGCACCCGGAGGTGTCCTTCAGCTGGCCCCTAAACAAATATGTATACTAGTTCAGTGATAATGG